>JAFIRS010000305.1:0-600000 GCA_018342105.1 Gonioctena quinquepunctata
TGCGCCTCGAAAATGAAGAGAGATAAATATTTATTTACATTTCAGAAAAAATATACTTTATCCATTTTTCTCATTAATCGTTGAAATATGTACACCATATTACGAAAGATACTTGATTAACTCATCTCCTATGATTTTTAAATTGATATAACACCCAGGGTCCCATATTTTTATTTTAAATCTTTTTGTTCCAATATACCAGACGATGTTATCAATCAATCGAAAAACATGGATGCCGTCCTTCTAGTGTCGAAAAGTTGTAATTCATCCGGTGGGAAAGTGGGAATTCATCCGGTGGGAAGAAACTTCACTTCCAGCTCATTTCCTCCTCTAACCAAAGAAGATGGAACACTAGCAACGACTGCCCAGGAAAAAGCCAATATCTTTACGCACCTATTTGCTGGAAATTCCACTCTGGATTCATCGGGAAAACAACCCCCGAACATTACACCTATTGACAGTCACATGCCCGAGATCACCTTTCGCCAACGTACTATCAGAAATATTTTGCTGGGTCTCAACACCAACAAACCCTTTAGATCTGACGGAATCCCGCCGATTGTTCTCAAGAAATGTGCCCCCGAACTAACACCTGTTCTTCCCAAGTTGTTCAACCACTCTTACAATTTGGGGTATTTCCGTCCAATTGGAAAATTGCAAGAGTACAGCCAGTCCCTAAAAGGCAAAAGGCCTACCTAGCAACTACAGACCTATCGCACTGCTATCTATTATTTCAAAGGTCATGGAAAAGCCATCAACATCGAGCTCATGAAATATCTGGAAGACTCAGGAATTGTCAACGCTAGGCAATATGGCTTCCGCCATCAGAGATCAACTGGTGACCTGCTCGCTTACGTCTCACATATATGGCAGCTATCTATTGAAAAGTATGGAGAAACTTTAGCTGTGGCATTAGATATCTCCAAGGCGTTCGATCGAGTTTGGCACCAGGGACTCCTCGCCAAGCTTCCGTCTTATGGCTTGCCCCCTCAGCTGTGTTCTCTGCTTGCTAGTTTTCTCTCAAACAGGTCTCTCCATGTAGTGGTCGATGGAGTTTCATCTGGCACCCTACTCATAAATGTTTGTGTTCCGCAAGGATCTATTCTCGCACCAACACTATTTCTACTTCACATCAACGACCTGTTGAAAGCAACTTCATGTCCAGTACACAGCTTTGCCGATGATAGTACCCTCCATACCGCTTTCTCTTCTAGGGCCCCTATATCAGCCCGTGAAACCAGAAATGAACGAGGAAGAAATGTTAATAATATAAATATGGACTTAGCAACAATTCTCGAGTGGGGATCTAATAACTTGGTAGAATTCAATGCAAACAAAACACAAGCATGTCTTTTCTCTAGAAAAGCCGATCTCACTGTGCCTAACATAACTTTGTCAGGAGTAACCATACCACTGAAGTCATCCATATCGATGCTTGGTATTACTATCAGCAATAACCTTTCCTGGGAAAATCACGTGAGGTCCATTGCCAAAGTGCATCCCAAAAACTTGGTTTTGTTTCGTGCCAAGAGCTATTTCACCCCCCACTCAGCTGCTTATGATCTATAAGGCACAGATCCGACCTGTCCTGGAATACTGTTCCTTATTTGAGCGCGGCACCTAAACATATCCTGAGGCTATTGGATTCTGTCCAAAAAAGGCAATTCGTCTCGTCGGTGATGCCTCGCTTACAAACTCGTTCACTTGTCTGGAACACCGTAGAAAAGTTGGCGATTTGTCTCTATTTTATAGATATTTTCATATGCGATGCTCTTCTGAAATATCAACAATCGTTCTGCTTTGGCAGTCTCTTCGAGACTAACCCGTCAAGTTCAGTCATCACACCCTTCGTGGTCACTTTGGAACTCAGAACATCACTTTCCAAAGACTCGTTCATCCAACGAACAGCGAGGCTTTGGAACTCATCCTAGGAGGTGTTCCCCGAGGCATACAACCTCAGAAATTTAGAAGAACACCAACTCCTACCTTCCTTGGTTTCCCACGATGTTCTCTGAACATTACAGGATATCCTTTTCGTGGGAACCAGAACATAAAAAAAAAATATAGAATAGATTACGAGTGTCTCAAAGACATCGCAATATCTCACATAAAAAAGTTGTAATGTAGTCGCTGTGACCACAAATAGCAAGTTTTGTTGTACTAACGTCGTAACGCTATCAAAACATAAAAAAATATACACTGAGTGCATAAGCATTCCACTAGTTCCGCCTAATGGAAAACGCTAGAATAACTGACAACTGACTTTACAATAGAGGTTATGTTGATGTTGAACAGATATATTTAGATATTTTTTATTTATCACTCATCAGATCATTCAATGCAGTGTGTGGAATTTTGTGAATTAATGTTGATGTTGAACAGATATATTTAAATATTTTTTATTTATCACTCATCAGATCATTCAATGCAGTGTGTGTGTTCCTCAATTATTCTTTGAAGACAAAACATTTTTCCAAGTGTTCTTCATCACCCTCATCCATACTTTCTCCTTCAAAAGCACTTTCCACAGTGATACTCTCTGTGGTTGGTTCTGAACTTGTTCCAGGTACATTTTCATCTGGGACTGGATGAACTTCATTTTTTTGCAGTGTCCCGATAGACTGATTAATTATTTCAGATGTTAATTTTGGGGTAGGCACGCACTCCTTCCTCTTTATATATTTTTTAAATTTTTCTATACGCTCCAGTTATATTGTAAGGCAGATTGGATTTTTGTTTTGGCATTTCAATTATTCATACGGAACTGAATATTCTACATACTAGGCAATCCATACCACGTGACCCAATATGGCGGTTGTTGGCACACAATCTGATAATCGCCATAAGAACATCAGTGTCAGTGTGCTCTTTTGGCTAGTAAAAGTGTATTTTTGGTTATTTTCGGAGCTTTTGTGTTGTTAATTAATAATATTCAGATGGAGAGTGATTACCCGAAGACACTATTGTTGAAAAGCAGAGGCTTTGGTGAACGGTATGCTTGAAAATACATCCCCATCTTCTGTTTACATTTTTATCAATGTATTTGCTACAGGTATAAAATGAAGTTGAGGATTGATCAGTGATTTAGATCCTTTTCACACTGAATTATTCAATTGTTGGTGCTCCTCCTGTTACGAATATGGATATTATTTCGTATTTGCTTTCTACTCAGCTTTCGCAAATGCAAATGAAGCCCAATACAAGTTTAGAATTCATATATATTTTGAATCTGGCTTCGTTGTGAAGGTGAGAATAAAAAGTCAGAATCATTCATATATTTTATATAACTTCTGATGTGATCTATTATGTTTATTGCCACATTTGTTTATTATAGGAGACATTGATTTGATAATTTAAGAATATTACTTCTCAACTTTCATAATAGTCCGTTCTAATCAACATAACTTTTTTCAGGTCAAGTATTCACAAAAGGCAAATTAAAAAGCTTTAGATGTTTGGTACATAATTGAAAAGGATGAAAGCATTTGTACTGCTCACTGTACTTGTATAGTCGGAAACAGTGAAGTAGGTGGTCGTATTGGTGCTATATTAGAGGCAGTGTCACGCACATATTTGGAAGCTGTGTGGCCAATGCCATCCAGTCAAAAAATTTATTGGACGACTTGCCTCTTGCTCAGTTTGGAAAAATTAAATGTTTCAAATGAATATATATATATATATATATATATATATATATATATATATATATATATATATATATATATATATATATATATATAAATGTTTGTTTATTTGTTGTTTTACTGGTTCAGTTGATTACTCCTAATTTAATACCAATTATAAAAAAATCATGATATTTGTTTATAGTACAATTTCGATAAATATCACGATATATCCAATTTTTACTGTTAATAAATTACAATACCCTTTGAAGATTGTAGACAATGTGGTAACTTGATTACTCTCGTTTCGGATGTCCATCGTCTTGATGTTCTTGAAAAGGTTTTCACGATGTTTCGAATGTTTGTATCTGCAATCGTCTGAATACAGTATTCACATTCGAAACATCGTGCAAACCTTTTCAAATACATTAAGACGATGGACTTTCGAAACGAGAATAATCAAATACAACACCCTCCACAAGACTTGATCGAGGCTTTCGATAATTGCCTGAAATATCTAAAATGGGAAGGTTGAGATTGAAAGACATTTCTAAATATTTTTATTTATTGAGTCGCCAGAATCCTAAAGAAAATTTGTATTCCAGTTATTCAATAACAATACCTATAAGAATGTTTTTTGAGGAGGTAGGTACATATATATATATATATGAACATATTCAACTTTTGAAGTGCAAAATATATCAATTATCTATTTATATATGAACTTTATTTGAAATGGGACTTCCTAATGTATAATAGTTCAGCGATATACAAGTAGGCAAAATCATACATGTAATCGTAGGAACAAATCGAATCACAAAAGTCTGAAGATATAGGTATCCATGACAGAATGAAGGATATTATCACGAATGTGCACACAGGGTATGTCTGCTGCAGCCTCTCTGATACTTGATTTTCGAATCCGTAAGATCTTCTAGGTTGATTGCAGCTAATCATAGAGCTCTTCTCCTCCTCGATAAGTCATTTTAACTGGTCAAAAACTTATGATATGAAACTGTTGACACCGAGTGAAACCCGACTCCATCCCTGTCGTGACGGAACCCACAGTTAACTACAATGCAAATGGGGCATTTTTCTTCAGTTGAAGCACCAATTAAAATCCAAAATTGAAAAAACTACTCAAATTCGCACGGAAAATCACAAAATGTACACTTTAACCACTATGGTCGCTTATGACGAATTACAATGTGTGCCAACAGCCGCCATATTGCTTTCGTTTTGACAGGTTGATGGATTGCCTAACATAACACAATATACCTAACCAACAAAAATAACATAACCAACAAAAATAATCTAACCATCAGGCAATCCATCGAGCTGTCAAAACGAAAGCAATATGGCGGCTGTTGGCACAGATTGTAATTCGTCATAAGCGACCATAGTGGTAAAAGTGTTTATTTTGTGATTTTCTGTGCGAATTTGAGTAGTTTTTTCAATTTTGGATTATAATTCGTGCTTCAACTGAAGAAAAATGCCCCTTTTTTGCATTGTAGTTAACTGTGGGTCCCGTCACGACAGGGATAGAGTCGGGTTTCACTCGGTGAAGGTTTCAAATCATAAGTTTTTGACCAGTCAAATGACTTATCGAGGAGGAGAAGAGCTCTATGGTTAGCTGCAATCAACCGAGAAAATCTTACGGATTCGAAAATCAAGTATCAGAGAGGCTGCAGCAGACATACCCTGTGTGCAAATTCGTGATATCCTTCATTCGGTCATGGATACCTATAACTCAGACTTTTGTGATTCAATTTGTTCCTACGATTACTTGTATGATTTTGCCTACTTGTATATCTCTGAACTATTGTACATTAGGAGGTCCCATTTCAAATAAAGTTCATATATATATATATATATATATATATATATATATATATATAATTGATATATTTTCCACTTCAAAAGTAGAGAAAACTCCAAAAAAGGGTTCATATATATGTACCTACCTCCTCAGAAAACATTCTTATAGATATTGTTATTGAATTACTGGAATACAATTTTTTTTATTTTCTTTAGGATTCAGGTGACTGAATAAATAAAAATATTTAGAAATATGTCTTTCAATCTCAACCATATCATATATTTATCAAAATTTACTATATACAAATATCAATATAGTGTCATTTTTTTGTAATTAGTATTAAATTAAGAGTAATCAACTGAAAAAGGTAAAACAACAAATAAACAAACATTTATTTATATATATTCATTTGAAACATTTTATTTTTTAAAACAACCGAACAAGAGGCAAGTCGTCCAATAAATTGTGCGTGACATTGCCTCTAATCTAGCACCAATATGACCACCTACTTCACTGTTTCCGGCCATACAAGAACAGTGAGCAGTACAAATGCTTTCATCCTTTTCAATTATGTACCAAACATCTGAAGGTTTTTAATTTGCCTTTTGTAGATACTTGACCTGAAAAAAAGTAATGTTGATTAGAAAGAACTATTATGAAAGTTGAGAAGTAATATTCTTAAATATCAAATCAATGTCTCTTATAATAAACAAATGTGGCAATAAACATAATAGATCAGATCAGAGGCTACTTATGTATTATTATTCCTAATTTATAATAATTCACTTCGATGACTCAAGATTTGCAACTGTACATGTACCCATTAAAAAAAAACCTGCTGCCTAGGAAAAAACATACTAGACTAACTGAAATATATGAATGATTCTGAATTTTTGTTCTCACCTTCACAACGAAGCCAGATTCAAAGTATGTATGAATTCTAAACTTGTATAGGGCTTCATCTGCATTTGGGAAAGCTGAGTAAAAAGCAAACACGAAATAATATCCATATTCGTAGCAGGAGGAGCACCAACAATTGAACAATTCAGTTCAGAAATATTCAGTGTAAAAAGGATCTAAATCACTGATCAATCCTCAACTTCATTCTATACCTGTAACAAATACATTGATAAAAATGTAAACAGAAGATGGGGATGTATTTTCAAGCATACCGTTCTCCAAAGCCTCTGCTTTTCAACAATAGTGTCTTCAGGTAATCACTCTCCATCTGAATATTTTAATTAACAATACAAAAGCTCCGAAAATATCCAGAAAAACACTTTTACAAGCCAAAGGTACACACTGACAATGATGTTCTTATGGCGATTATCAGTTTGTGTGCCAACAACCGCCATATTGGGTCACGTGGTATGGATTGCCTAATAGATTAGAATAGATTAGGCAATCCATCGACCTGTCAAAACGAAAGCAATATGGCGGCTGTTGGCACTCATTGTAATTCGTCATAAGCGACCATAGTGGTAAAAGTGTTTATTTTGTGATTTTCTGTGCGAATTTGAGTAGTTTTTTCAATTTTGGATTATAATTCGTGCTTCAACTGAAGAAAAATGCCCCTTATTTGTATTGTAGTTAACTGTGGGTCCCGTCCCGCCTTGTCCCGTTTTCGAAAATAGAGGATTATACTTGATACGTCCAGTTTCTTTTCCATTATTTTTAATTTTAGATACGAAATAAGTGGTTTTGCAGTAAGCTGCTTGTCCTCCGCGCCAAGCTAATTCAAACTCCAAAATGTGATATATTTTCTTTTGAAAGTCCTGCTCATTTTCGTCATATAATCTGGCCAATGCAAATACTTCAGATTTATTAAGAACTGATGCTCTAGATTTTCTCTTTTCGGGTTGTGCTTGTAGGATTTTACGTTTAGCATTACGTGTAGCTCGTGATGAATTGAACTGAACGTCGGTGAAAGGGTTAAATACAATATTGAATTTGTTATAACATTCACTTTGTAGCATTTTAGCAGTGGTGTTCCAAATTATTTTAACTACCGCTTCTTTGTAGTCTTTTCCGTTACCTTTTCGCATATTAAATGCCCAATCTTGCAATATTACATTCAATTTCTCGATGGAAGTATCTAGCTCAAATTTATATCTTTTTGCATCGCAAAACATAGAAAATTGTCGACAGATTGATGATTGCGTCGCATCTGTATCAGTAGGCACACAGGTATTAACAATTTGACTAATTTCGGCGTTCGTAGACTCACCGAATCGACTCATTGTTAGTGCTTAGAAATTCAATAAGTTGTTGACAAATACGTCGAACTAAGTATTTTGGCAACCAACACTCGGTGTCTTCAGTTTCAAATCATAAAAGTTTTTGACCAGTTAAAAAGACTTATCGAGGAGGAGAAAAGCTCTATGCTATGCTGTAGCTGCAATCAACCGAGAAGATCTTACGGATTCGAAAATCAAGTATCAGAGAGGCTGCAGCAGACATATCCTAAGTGCACATTCGTGATATCCTTCATTCGGTCATGGATACCTATAACTTCAGACTTTTGTGATTTGATTTGTTCCTACGATGTATTTGTATGATTTTGCCTACTTGTATATCTCTGAACTATTGTACATTAGGAGGTCCCATTTAAAATAAAGTTCATATATATATATATATAAGAATCCTTTTTAAATTCGGGTATGCAGTCAACAGGGGTATGGAAAAAGTGTACTCTTTTTTCTATTCAAGCTTTCGAGTCATTTATTGTCTCTTCATCAGGAACTCTACAATGAATTAAATTGAACATTATAATATTTGAAAACCAATTAGGCATTGTACTTACAAAGTGAGGTTAAAATCCTTTCACTTGCAGCAAATTATAAAATACCATGTCACAACAGACAACACTCTTGGTAAAGTCATAATAGTTAAACTTTGATCGAAATTGATCAAGATTACTTAAACATAAGTGTATAAACATTTTAAAATTAAATGGAGCTCTTATGGGACATGTTGATTCAGAGGCAGTGGTGACAAATGAAAAGTGGATGATTATTGAAGTAAATGAATGAGTAAATAATCATCCACTTTTCATTGTCACCACTGCTCTTAATCCAACATGTCCTCCATAAACCATTTGAATTTTAAAATTTTATACACTATGTTTAAGTAATCTTGATCAATTTCGATCAAAAGTTTTAACTATATATGACTTACCAAAGTGTTGTCTGTTGTGACATGGTATTTTATAATTTGCTGCAAGTGAAAGGATTTTAACCCCACTTTTAAGTACCATGCCTATTGATTTTCAAATATTACTAATGTTCAATTTAATTCATTGAGAGTTCTGATGAAAACAATAAATGACTCAGCTTGAATAGAAAAAGAGTAATCCATACCCTGTTGACTGCATACCCGAATTTAAAAGGATTCTTCTTTAACTTAGACAGTCGTCTAACCTTCACAACTTTATATATATATATATATATATATATATATATATATATATATATATAATTGATATATTTTCCACTTCAAAAGTAGAGAAAACTCCAAATGAATGTTCATATATATGTACCTACCTCCTCAAAAAACATTCTTATAAGTATTGTTATTAAATTACTGGAATACAAATTTTCTTTAGGATTCTGGTGACTCAATAAATAAAAATATTTAGAAATATAGAGGCACCCTTGGGAATTTCCAATTATCCTAGCCAAAATTGTGTAAAAAGATTCAGATCAGATGACTCATTGGGCTCATTGCACACAATTTTTCATTTAAAAAGTTTTTGGCACTGAAACTTTATCTGACAAGCATTTTAATACAATTTACAAAAAACTGGTATATCCCCTAATATCTGCCTTGCTCTCAAACTGTTTTTTTACAATACCAGGTGTTTCTTCAGCAGATTGGCAAATTCATAGAAAACATGACAAAGAAGTACAACATGGTAAGAACGACTTATCCATCAAGCAATTCTGAGTATCGAAAATGATTTAGCTGAAAAACCAACTTATTAGAGGTTATTGGCGAATTTGCGTTGACAAAAGCTTGAAAATATCCATAATTTTTACTCTTTATTTTAAATTTCTGTTAGGCATGTAAATCCATTGAACCCTTATAACACTATGCTTTTTTTCGCGTCTATTTTCATGGCTATATTTCCCCAAATAACTGGCTGTAATAGTGCCTTTAATTACAACATGCCTTTTTTAATTATTGTTTCAGGCAGTAATTTCAGAGCTGGAAACATTAGGAAAATTGATATTTACCTTAAGTAATTCAGTATAGGTACCGGGATTATTTTTTTCAACTTTTTCCTTACCTGGTACTGGATTTTTCCTTCTTTTCACTATACTAAACAAAACGAAAACTTTGTGAATTATTTGTTGGTCATGTCAAGTCCAACAGATAATTACTGTGTTGGCAAACCTGACATTTTCACAAACGTCCTTGAAATCCCCTTTATTCAAGGAACAAAAAAGAACCAGTCCTATTTATTTTAATGCCTGAAACAGTCAACAAAATAGTCTCGCGCGCATGCCACCCGCTGACAAATAGACAGGAAAAAGGCATTGTGAAATGAAACCCTTATTACACTATACCTTTTTTCATGCCTATTTCCATAGCTATTTGTTGGCTACATTTCCCCAAATGCTTTTTTTTAATGATTGTTTCAGGCAGTAATTTCCGAACTGCAAGCAATGAAAATTAATTGACATTTACCTCAAGTAATTTAGTATAGGAACCTGGATTATTTGTTTCAAGTTTTTCTTTACCTGGTACAGGATTTTTTGTTCTATCAGTAAACAAAACGAAAACTGTGATTTATTTCATTTATTTGTAGGTTTTGCCGTGTCCAACAGATATATCCCCTCGATTCAAGGGGAACAAATAGAACCAGGTCTATTTATTTTCATGCCTGAAATAGTTTCACGTGCATGCCTATTTGTTTCAAATTTCAGCCATCGGCAGTCATGAAGACAAATAGTCACGAAAAAGGCATAGTGTGATGAGGGTATTAGGTTTTTTATATAAATATAAACATTAATTTAGTTTCATCATATATCTAAACTACCTTATTTTATCACAAATTCTGCAGACCAACAACTTTTTTAGGCAGAAACCTTAGCCCCTCTTCCGGATGTGGGAGCCATGCAGCCACCTGTTCTGAAGGTTAAAAATGTAATTCCAAGAATAATTGGATAAGGTAGTCTAAAATCGTTAGATTAGGATTGGGCTATCAAATACCGACTTGAAAAATGAAAACAGAAACGTTGCTTCCATTCAGAATTTCATCATTCATAACCTCCAAAAATATTTCAAATATAATTTGAGTACTAGTGATAAAGTGGAAACTTTTCTTTCTATAATAGTATTTATTGTATAAGTATCTTATATTAGCCATATAAAGCAACATGAGTTCACAGCTCGAGTGTTTGCTTTTCTTGAGTGTTTTATATGTTAATAAGGCATGAAATGCAATATGACATTTTATCCACAGCTGGTATGTGATAAACACCTTTCCCAAATTGAGGGGTTATTTAATGTTCATGGTTGCTGAAAATGTATAACATATGTTGTTTGACAAGGTTATGATGTTATGATATGGTTTCTATGACAACAGGTTTGTTTATTATGTGAGTTTAGACTGTGTCTTATGATCATAAGACATTAGTGTTTCCTTATTGACACAATTTATTGAGTTCACAAGACATTTGTAAACAGAAGCAACATGACTTTATAATATGCCAGTTGTGGGTGGATAAACATATTTTTGCTCCTATTGCATGTTTTTCAACTGCTGAAGTTATCCGCAAATTGATCTCAGGATCTCCAAACTCATTCTCAATTATCCCACATGAACCACTATCAAAATTTTTGCAATCATAGGACATTTTGATAATGATAAAATATATTTTTCCATAGAATGAAAGTACAATAAATAATTTTACACTCTTGTAAAATTCATAATATTGAATGTGAAAATCTTTTTGTAAAATATGCAATAAAAATAATAGTTCACCGTAAAGTATCACAAAAATAATAGATTCAATTCCTGTGTTCTTGTTTCAGATTGAGTTCATCCAAAGCTGCATGGAGACCTTCTGGAACTCTACCGGCATCAATTTCTTTTGCCCACAAGTGATACTGAAAGAGACAAAATTGATAATCAGCTAATTTCGAAAAAAACTTCTTAGAATTTCCCACTTCTTGTGTTTCTTGATAGAGATATTTTGTATTTTGAAAGGAAAACACATTTAGAATATTCAAAAAATCCAAATTATTCAAACAATTAAAGGAGATTCAGAAGATTTTGAGAATGGGGGCAGATAGAGTCCCCGAAATGTCAATCGAATACTATATACTTATCTATACTCTTCGATTGATCTTTGAATCTTTACTATTTTTTTATAGGTAAATTCAGGGAATGACAAGTTACTGACAAATTGAATCATTTTTCTATAGGAAATATAATTTGGTGAACGCAGTAACTTATCGGGGTGAACAAATTAGTTTGCCCTTTCTACACTTGGTATAGATTTTCATTTTCAGACCCAAAAAAACATGTCAAGATACAATAGGTATTTTCTAATTGTTAATCTGAATCTGTTAGGTATCTGATAACTTATTATATAGGTTGTTTCCTCTTAGTATTGTGGTAATGATGTACTTAATCTTGTAATAATAAACTGGCTATACCTGTTGAGCTTCTGAAAACAAGTTTACAACAAGTGTATGGGGGTAACAAAAAAGGAGAAATAATGTTTTACCAATTAGATACAGTTCAAGTGATTAGGAAAAAAAGAAAAAACATATAATGCAGTTAACTACTCGTTTAAAATAAATAATCGTAATCTAAGAATATTCCAAATGTACCTACTCTGATATTTTCTTTGCATCAGTTACTGTTATATTTTGTAAGGCGAAAATCAATGTTTCCAAACTCTGTACGCAAGAAGTATTTTGTTTCATCACTGTATAGATAGGACAGTCAAAAATAATATGAAAAAGAGTTTCTCTTTCGTCTTTATTACAAACTGGGCACGTATTCCAGTGAATTTGATCTTGAAATGATTGGCCATACGTAATTGAGCGAGAGTGCGGGTGACTTGGATGGGTAGTTTTAGCAGCAGATATGTGCTTGGATCCATGAAAGTATTGAATAGATTGTAAATGTACATAAATGGGTAACGAGAGGTTATTGCAAGATCTGAATCATGCAAAAATTGGTGGTAATTAGCAAGTAAGGATTTTATATTTTTCAACAGGTCATTGTAATTGAGGTTATTCCATAACGGCAGGAGTTAGCATCGGAGTTTTAATTGCAATTGCCAATTATATTTAGGTCTGCATTATTCATCACACGCATTTGTTGTTGAAACAAAGCCTAGGGTATCGAGAATTTTCCATTAAAAGTATCTTATATAACCAATTGAGGATTATTTTTAAAATATTTTAAGCGAATTTAACTCTTCCAGCTTCTAAGCGAACGATGGAATCGGGTGTATTGATAAGGCTAGTAGAATTCTTTTAATGAAGGAAATTTGAACTCTTTCAAGCACATCTAGATATCTAAGTCCCCAAGTGGCAATCAGTATAATGACGCTCAAACACAAAGAATCAAACAGTTTTAACCTGGGTGGCCAGGTATCAATTTTAGCCAAAGACATAATAGGTAAAATCGAACCAATAGCTTGTTTGGCTTTAGTGGTTGTCAGATTTGACATTTCATGAAAGAGACCAGATGAGGTGAATGTTACGCCCAAATAATTATATTTGTTAGTGATTTCAACAGGCTGATTGGCGAAATTAATTTGAAATTGGATCTATAAAACCCACCCCGTGAAAATTGCATTATTTTGGTTTTTTTCACTTTAACAGTCAGCTCATTTGATGAAGCGTATTTTTCAAGGATTTTCAATTTCCTCGCAATGTCGATCTCAGAATGTGCCAGGATAACAAGATCATCAGCATACATTAATGTTAACACATCGTTTCTGTCATCGATATTCACACCCTGGGCTCCACTGTCATAAAAAAAGGAATCAATATCCGCTATAAATAATGCGCATAATAGGGGACTCTAAGGTTCACCCTTTACAACACCACTAGTAACCTCGTATAGTTTCGTCAAGCAATCGGAGCCTTTTATTTGCACAGTTGTTTGTAAATGTAAAGTTTTTATTAGGCAAATAATTTTTGAGGATATTCCTAAATTAATTAATTTCATGCACAGTATGTTGTGATTAATAGAATCAAAGGCTCTTTTGAAATCAACAAAAATTGCAAATAGTTTACGCATTCTATGCCTAATGCGTAGGTGAATGACAGAAGTCAAAGTGTAAACATTATCAATACATCCTCGAGATGGGCGAAAACCTGACTGGGACAATTTGAAGGTAACAGATTGGCCTCCATTCAGCTTAATTTTGAAAAAATCAACTGGCTATACTTGTGGAGCTAGCACTATTGCCTACAAATTATGAAGAAAACTAATAATGCAGGTTCAAAAGAGAATATTTTTAGGTTTGGCACATTTTCCCTTTAGAAATGGACAATTTGAATAGAACAGATTGTCCTTCATTCAGCAGAAAAGGACATGGGTGGATTTAAATTCTGGACCTAGGTCAAAATGCTTGTTACATATATGTCGAATGACGCCAGCCAGAATGTTTTTTTATTTCTTTCAAATATTTTTGAATCCGAAAAGGTACTATTATTATTATAAAATGTCTGGTATTTTGATTTTCAGCTCCTCTAAAAACACAAGGACATCCTAATTATATCTCTTAAATGTCCTTGAGTTTACCATTGGACACGATTGGGACTTCCAGAGGCTGTTTCACAGAATATCCAGCGGATGTACCAGTTGAGGAATCCAAGTAGAGGAATAAAAGTTTACAAAGAACTGAACAGCTGTTAATTTTTATTGTTTCTGGCTTAGGAATGGATTTGTGTGTTGCGATATCAATTTTATTTTGATCATGGTGAAAGCCAGGAATTAATGTAAACACGTTGTTCTTCGATGGAGTTAAGTGTTCTGATTGACAACCAATTACTATACCTGTTCAAGTTCTTTTGTGAGGGCAAACACGGCCTTCTCCCTGTCAGCTACAAGTTCTTCCAAATATTGATATCTCAGTTTTTTACGAGCTCTACATTCTCTGGCACTTTGACGACTACGTTCTGAAAAAAAAACATTTGAAAACTTTTAATATTTTCAACATAAGAATGTGATTTGAAATAAAAATATAGCAGAGGAAATGTTGGTAGTTTCTTGAAGCATACTATATGTTTTTGTGGTTGGGAGTTTCTTGGGCTTGAGATTCGTGAATTAGCAACAATGATTAATAATTAAACGTTTCGCCCTGACCAGGGGTTCTTCAGTAGTTCACATGTATTAATATTCAATCATGCTGTATATTTTGATGCTGATATGCAGAGCAGCTAATCAGAAAATTATTCCAATGTATGGGTATATAATAATATATGGAATTGAAAATATCTATTCCATTTTTTTTTCTTATCACAATATTTTCCCTCACTTATCAATGATCGAAAAAATAGTTTAATATTGGAGTTGTGAGGAATGCATTTATATATTAAGTATTTCCTGCATCATGGCATAATAATAAAAACAACATACTTCATTTATAACTTCGTCAACACTACCAGACGGAGATTATATTTTTTACATTTATGAGATGCATTTATTATATTTAAAAATGGAATATTCATAAAGAATTTCGATATGGGTGAATACTGAATAGCATTTTAATTTATCTTCAAATTCTTTAGAGCAAAGACTGAGTCATCGATTTATATTTTAACAAGTGAAATATTCGATCGGAGAAAAGAGGTTACTACAACAAATTTGCGAACTGAATGGTATAAATTTTCCTAAATGGTATGAGTGTGTTATATTTATGTAATTATATAGTTACTCTAATGGCAATTTATATTATGTTTGTATTATTTTATCTCATGTTTGTATTATTCTACTTGAACTATATTGTGTTGTTTTCCGAAATGGTATGAATGTGTATATTTTTAACGTTGATTTATTTTATGTCTGTATTATTTTACATTTAAATGATTTTATATATGGAAATTGTATCTGCTTTACATACACTTCATTGATTTGATCTTTCTGTGATTTAAATTTTATATGGATATTTAGGTGAAATTTTATTTATTTTATATGCATATACTTTTCTATAATTAATATCAATACTAAGTGACTTTTAGATCACCAATGTATTAACATATATTTTCCTATTAGATCTCTTTCACCACATACAAGCAACATCTGATGCTTCTGTGGTCTCTACCATGTTTATTCACCAGTTGTACTAGTTAGTTAATTTTTGTGAACTGAATCTGAATTAACATTAGTATTATTTTGAGCTGTTGACATTGGCAGCAGTTCGGTCAGTGTTTTGAAGAAAACCAAAGATTTAAAATAGTCGACATTTCGAAGCTTTTATTGCTTTATCTTCAGGACTATTTAAAAGTGGTTTTCCTTGTTAACATCATACAACAATATTCCTGAAGATGAAGCAATAAAAGCTTCGAAACGTCGACTATTTTAAATCTTTGGTTTTCTTCAAAACACTGACCGAATTCCTGCCAATTTCAACAGCTCAAATTAATTCAACGGTCGCTATTCAATTAAATTAGTATTATTATTATAAATATCACCACGTTAAACCTTCTGATATGCTCGGCAAAATTAATCAAATGGCTTATCATAATTTCAAAAGGGCTTTATCAAGGGTAATATCATAAGTGCTAGGAATTTTGCTTGGCAACAGTGTTCAGTTCACGTGTTCTGATTGTCCGAATCACTACAATGGTAGTGACATTATTCTTCAAAACAATATTCAGTTGCGAATGTTTTCCTTTTCAATACTGTTTGTTTCTTAGAAGTGAGTGTGATAATTTTGATAAGTGCCTCAAAGCAGAATATGAAGTCAACTAGTTCTGATTTCATCACCAGTTTGGATATAACAAGGTTAGTTGTTTTCTTCACTTTGAAATTGAATATACATCTCAGATAGCAACATTCTACATTATTCAAAGGTTGAGTTAAATGTTTATTGCTTTCGGCAATTGCCAAATCTTTCCTCTGAGTAGTAGGACACCAGAAATTAGACTGGTGGCGCTTCCCAAAATTTTGTCGAATTTTACAAAGAACAAAACATGTTTTTCAGATTTTTTACTCGTCATTCACGGGTGTGCAAGAGGTAAGATTACACCCTGTAGATATATTTATATATATGAATACATTCTTGATGCGATCTCAGCTAAAGAGATTTCTGAACATTACATGTGAACTTTTATTTCAATTTGTCTTCTATCTAATACAATTCCATCATAGGTGTTTCGAACCAGTTGAATTGTTGAAGTATGTCGAAACAAAAAATTGGGGTGGGGGGGGAGGGGGCACCTTGTTCTCTTGAAATATATGTACATACGGAAACAACATTTGCAGTCCTATCTTCCGTCTTCGGTACAGAACACTGAAAGGGGCCTACTTTGTTAAATAAAAAATATCCAAATGTCAGAAAGATCAATTTACACAACTATACTAAATATATTCCATTTACACCGAACATAAATAAATAAAAAACGAGTATTTTTCAGGGGAGAAAGTGAGAAAAATTCGGTCGATATTACGTTCGGAGTTTAGAAAATAACTTGATGACTAATGGCACCAACATACACACCCAATTTGGCTTTCATGTCAATTTTTTCAGCTGATTTCCTGCCTGGCTTTCGTCCTCGCTTCCCTGATTCCTTACGAGAAGGCCCCTCCTGAAAACAACAAAAGTAATACTAATAATGCGTTGATAATTGCAAACAGAATAAACATTTGAATAATTCTGAAAATTACTGAATATATATATATATATATATATATATAGTCTTGCACACTCGTGAATGACGAGTGTATAATGCCATTTTAAAACAAATTACAGTGGTTAAAAATCTGTTTTTTTTTAAAGATGTTTTGTTCTTTGTAAAATTTGACAAAATTTTGGGTAGCGCCTCACGCCTAATCTCAGGTGACCTGCCCAGAGGAAAACTTCGGCAAAACATTTGAATAAGGTAGAATGTGTGGTAAATGTACACATTGCAGGCTGCCTGAGATAGATATTCAATTTCAAAGTAAAGAAAACAACTAACCTTGTTATATCCAAACTGGTGATAAAGTCAGAACTAGTTGACTTCATACTCTGCTTTGAGGCACTTATCGTAATTATCACAGTCACTTGTAAGGAACAAACAGTATTTAAAAGGGAATCATTTGCAATAAATATCACGACCATTGTAGTGATTCAGACATTTAGAACACGTGAACACTGTCGCCAAGCACGGTTTACAAAGCTGTCTACGAACTGAAGTTTGTTAGATTCTACTTTTGTTTTCTGATTGGCTGGTGAATGGAAGATCTTAAGATCTTAATTAACAACTAATCAGAAAACAGTACGCGATGTGCACGAGAATTACTCTGAACATTATTGTCTTTATCTTTTAAAATTGGTCATTCTATCAAAAAAAAAATTATATAAATATATCTAGTACGAAAACGCCCACACAGTGATTGGCGATCCCAGAATCCAACCAGAATTCAAATTTACTACTTTATTCATAAATGCGACGAGTGAATCATCTTGTCTTCTACTCTTCAAAATACGCACGGGTCAGTCGGCGTTTATTTTAAGAGCCAGCAAAAGACAAAGACAATTATCGCGTACTGTTTTCAGATTGGTTGCTAATTAGGATCTTTCATTCACCAGCCAATCAGAAAACACTAGTAGAATCTAACAAACTTTCGTTCGTAGACAGCTTTGTAAACCGTGCAGCGAGAATCTTGCTTGGCAACAGTGTTCAGTTCACGTGTTCTGAATGTCTGAATCACTGCAATGGTCGTGATATTAATTTTCAAAACAATATTAAATTGCGAATGTTTCCCTTATCAATACTGTTTGTTTCTTACAAGTGATTGTGAAATTATGATGAGTGCCTCAAAGCAGAGTATGAAGTCAACTAGTTCAACTTTATCACCAGTTTGGATATAACAAGGCTAGTTGTTTTCTTCACTATGAAATTGAATATCTATCTCAGGATTGTATACATTTACCACACAATCAGTTCATTATTCTATATTATTCAAATGTCGATTTAAATGTTCATTGCATTTGACAATTGTCCAAGATTTCCTCTGAATGGGTCACCTGAAATTAGCCGGGTGGCGCTACCAAAAGTTTTGTCGAATTTTACAAAGAACAAAACAAGTTTTAAATTATTTTTTTCAGTATTGAATGAATGTGGTTCTTTGTGGAGGAACAACGTTTTCTGAATTTGCCTATCAACATTTTTTTTTTTAATTCAAAAGATACTTCTCTATATAGTTTTTGATTGACGTTTGTTTTAATAATTTAGATTTTTTCTTCTTGCAGAGTCTTTTTCGCTTTTTCAACTTATCGGGGTGAACTAATTAGTTTGCCCTTTCTACACTTGTATAGATTTCCCTGATTATATTTTCATTTTCAGACTGTGGAAGGTTACCCAAAAAACATGTCAAGAAATATTTTTTTCAGATTTTTAACCACTGTAATTTGTTATAAAATGGCATTATTCTCTCGTTTGACGATTGTGCAAGAGGTTACATTACACCCTGTATATATATATATATATATATATATATATATATATATATATATATATATATATATATATATATATATATATATATATATATATATATATATATATATATATATATATATATATATATATATATATATATATATATATATATATATATATATATATATATATATATGCTCGTGGGAATTTAATTACCACCATGGCTAAGAAATTCCCATTAGGAAAATATTTTCAAATAATTTCGAAGCAGTTGCTTCGTGTATTCGGGGTGAAATGAAATTTCGCTTGGAATTCCCTGTATATTTCTGTATTTCACGTGTCATTGTGACACTGTGCAACTGACTCGTGCATTGAATTACTAGATAAACACGAAAAATTGTGTAAAATGCTTTCTCATTGGTAGAAGACAATCTTCAATTGGATCGTATCGTATGTGGAATGTGGGACCAACCAATAAGTTTCTATAAACATTCAGCCAATGAAGTAATGACAAATAATAATAATAATTTTCTAATTTAAATAAATTATAGGTATATAATTATTTTCATATAAATTGGAGAAATGAAAATAAGTTGGAGAACCCACTGAAGTCTTTCGACCTTTGCGTGAGTAAAAACTCTTCAAATCCAAATGACATATTACACGCCTACGATTCAATATACAAAGTACTACATAACTCTGAATTAATATAGTTCTTTCATTAATATGAAAGAATCCAGATTAGTGAAGTAGAGGTGATATTTCGATAAATAACCATTGGAATTCGTTGAATCAACCTTTTCACACTTTATTCCCAACAAACATTTTAAGTAAAATTTACGTCATTTCGACCTTCTAATAAGTCAGCGCCCAAATTGGCGAAGGTAATTCTTACGTTATAATTACCTTAAATTTACCAATATGGGGAAGAAAATGGAAGTAATTCAGAAGTCGGAAATTGGGCAATCAAGACATTTTGCCTAATAAGTTGAAGGCATAAATAGGTAAAATTGCCTTCAGAATAGTCGACTGATGGTAAAAATTTAGTCATTTCCACCTATTTCAGGTTATAAACACTATTGAAACAAAAAGTAGAAGGTTAGAAGAAGATAATAAATTGTTTGAAGGTTGTAGACGATGTGGTAACTTGATTACTATCGTTTCGGACGTCCATCGTCTTAGTGTATTTAAAAGGTTTTCACGACGTTTCGAATGCTTGTATCTGCAATCGTCTTCAGGTGAATACACTATTCACGTGAAAACCTTTTAAATACACTAAGACGATGGACGTCCGAAACGATAGTAATCAAGATAATAAATGTTTACTGCATATTGTATATCTTAACATACATGTTTAGTCGTGAAAGCTTGAAGATGAACATGACGTATGAAAAAAGAACTGCCAAGAAACGTATAGCAGAGAATGATTCATGCAACTGATGGTTTCGCATTCACATCTAGTTCGGATTTTATTTGCGCTACAAACTTTTCTGTGATAATGTTGAATTTCACCTATGTAAAACAAGTTCAAAATATTAAATTTGTATGGAAAAAATTCATAAAATTAAGTGTACTTCCTCAACTTCTTTCATCAAACACTGCAGAAACTAATTTCATAGATGAAGTATGTATATACATATCATATACACCAACTTTTTGAATATGTATCATTAAAATATAGTCGATCCAAGAAAATTATGGATTATTTTTGCAATGGCGGAAACGCTTCAAGGCAAAAAATATGGCGTCTATCCCACATGGGACTTTTAAATCGCATTTTCCTAAAATTTCAACTTTGAGAACACATAGGCTTCATGCAAAGTCGAAAGTAACCTTTATTCCTGACTTAGAAGTCCATTTTCCTTATCTTGGGATTTCATACTCTTTCACATTGTGGTCACGTGATGGGATGTATTTCATGCGATATGTCTATACGTTCCATTCTCTGGTTGGATGGGAATCGTGGATAATAAATTTATATTGTTGTTATTCGCTATTCTGAGGAGAAACACTAAAATGATCATTTTAATTGCTAATACATAGAAAACATAAACATTATTTTCTACTTCTTGTTGATGGTTAAACCAAGTATCTCTGTCTAGCCTATACCTAGTTCCTCAAAGAAAACGATATATACTACAGAACCCCGGAATAAGTTGATTTATTGAAAATATGAACAGGATGTTCATAAAATCAGATGTGTATTATTATTCTGAAATTGAAGTGTTTATTCTGGAATTGAACATCAAATATCAGTGGTATTGAAAATAGTACGCGATAATTGTATTCAGTTCACATTTTGCCATAATAATATCCATGATAATGTTATCTCAGTGTGAGGAGGGAATCCTTATAGGAAGAGAAATAGCCAATCATAACATTTTAAATATCAAATGGTGTGTAGTGATTGGCTCAAAAATTGTAGTTTGACATGGCCACGTACGCATAGTCTGAAAATACTCTTAGAATGCTTACTTTGCAGAATGCAGTGCTCAGAAATATCCAATTCAATTTGTATGCCAATTGTGACTTCCTCTCAAAATATCGAGATATTATGATTTGCTTGAAAACTTTAATTCGACGTTTCCGGACGCCGCATTGATTAATGTTGAAATTTTTGAAGTCATCGTTTCAACACATCAATCTTTTATTGTTTTGCTATTTGCTTTCGTTTTATTGCACCTTATTCAATAATTTTTTTCTGCCCTTTGCTTCAGCTGGACAAATTCATTAAATTTCATTTTGTCGTATCATTGAAAACGTCACGGCAGTAGTTTACCGCTGGCGACAGACGAAGCTTGTTGAACGCAGCTCATCTATGCATTCATTCTGTTCATTCTGTCAATCCATTCATTACTGGCATAACCTAAAATAAGCCTCCGTCGATGGTTAACACTTATTTGCTTTAATATTTTATTCATAAAAATGGATGATGAATGTTTTGAAATAGTTGAAGTCATTAAAAGACGTGGAGCACATAGTAGAATATTCTTATGTATCACATAAGTAACATGATGGCTCTGAACTTTGGACTTTGAGAAGTGTAGGTTCGGATTATATTCCCATTATGGCAGCCAATCGATTGTAGTTGGTGGTATACTTGTATCGTTTATGAATTCCATTCGTATTTCTACTTGGCATTTTATAGATTTCTAAAATTCGGCTCCAAAATAAATTATTTGAGGAGAGTAAATTGTATCATTTCATGCTCATCCGAATCGATTCGGGCTTCAATATCTGATAATAGACCAAGTTACTTTGAAGAATTCATTTTTGGTAACTTTTACTTCGTTGTATACATTTAGTCTTATTAGACAAATATTGTAGTAAGCTCGCCCTCATTGTGGAACAGTAGTTACAAACTAGGACAAAAAATGCCCAGGAAACTTAATTGGTGCCAAAATAGGTAATGTAGAGTGTATAGTAGACCTGTTTACAGACTTGTTTATTTCCTGACTATGTGAACATACATGAGGTAATAATTAGGTTAATATTTAGTAGAAAGTATTCCCAGAAAGTTCAAGATTTTGAACATATTTTGCTGGTCACCTTTAGGTGAAATTTAACCTAATAAATAACTATATTGACCTATGAGGCTGTGGAGGTATATTTGAAGTTCATAACAAGTAATTTCATACTATGCAATACGCCTATTAAGTTAGTGATTTTTGAAGGAGATCCGGTGGTCTCAGTTACGGTTTTCATAACTCAAATTATAACTTTGGAGTTAGTTAGTAGTTGAAGGAAGAATATTTGGTCAGAAATAGGTGAATTCGGAGTTCTTCGAACCATTTTACCCCTCTGCTTGGGTTAGCTCCACCTGTATGTATGTATGTTATGTAACGGAATTTAATTTTCACCCACTCCCAGACAGCCGAATCATTTGAACCTGCACACGTATCAAGCATAGTATAATATTAAGGAGTTTAGGGAGTAGCTGTCGTTGAGAAAACTCACACGAGGGTGCATATACTTTGGGGTACAACAAAATTGTTACTGACACGTTTTTCGTTTCGAATTTCACAAGTACTTTCATAGCTATTGAAAATTCAAAAATTTTCTGGATTTCTGATGAGATTAGGAATCTGTATGGGGTTTAATAAAAAATGAAAATAAAACATAATTCTGGTAATCAAAATCGGAATACACAACCCGGTGATTTTATCATCAGGGGGTGGTCCACCGCCCCAAACAGATCGACTATCTAAAAAAATGGATTGGGAGAGATTCAGTTCACTTCTATAGACTCCTGAGGGGATGGATGTTCCACTTGAGTTGGACGAGGCCGTAGCGCGTTACGAACTAAAAATGCTTTGGAGGATTGCTCCCGCAGGGAACCGACTCCAAGATTTCACGACGAATTCCCCTGAGGATTAAGAACCTTATTCGCGAAATAAATCGAGCAAAAGGGCCTACCAAAGGAGTCTGTTCCCTGCAGACAGAATCCGAGCTAATGAATTGAATAGGGAGGTTAGAAATAATATAACGGAAGAGATTTGGCAACAACCTTCAAAATTTGGAAAATTGCGGTCAACTTTGGAAACTTAAACAAAATTTAAAAACGAAAAAAGTCTGATTTTCCCCTTATTCATGGTGAGGCTACGACTCTGAGTCCAAAGCTCAAGCTTTTTCAGATTCGATGGAAAGGAAATTTAGATTGAACGAACATCCAGACGTTGATCTGGATCGAGAACTTTCGCTTGAATATCGGGTTCGTCGCACTCTTAAGGCACGGTCTTCTTCGTTTAAACGAAACGTTTAATCGCTGCGTCTAATCGCCTCACTTGCTTAAACCGAGGTACGTATTATTGGTCCAGCTATTTCCATTAGTCGTTGCGAGTCGCAACAAGTCGAAGCGACTAAAAAATCGATTTGCTCCAGAGGCAATTGAATCGCGCGCGTTGGGAGTCGAATCAATTAAAAAATGTCAAAGTAAATTTAAAAAAATCAAAAAACCGCACTGCGTAAAAAGTGAACTTTGAAAAAGATGGAAACAAGATGACCAGAAAATATTGTCAGAAAATTATGTTTTAAGAGGTTAGCTATTAAACTTAATACTGTAAATAATCTCTCGAAGTCGGAAGTCTTTAATTGAACAATGCAGATATATTATTGCCTCCGACTGCGTGAGATTGTTTACAGTATTAAGTTTGATAGTTAACCTCTTAAAACATAATTTTCTGACAATATTTTCTGGTCATCTTGTTTCCATCTTTTTTAAAGTTCACTTTTCACGCAATCGGGTTTTATTTTTTTATTTTATACTTTTTAGTTGGGATTATAAGACGGTAATAATCTAAAGTCATTAAGCCGTTCGTAATAGTACTGACTGAAATAAACCAACTAACGAGCAAATTAACCAATTACTGATGTACCAAGCTATACGCTGTTATAATTTTTTTTACAATATGGCGTCTGGTTGTCGCCATATTGAATTTTGATCATTACTGTCATGTCTTTATTCGGAATATGGCGTCTGGTTGACATTAGAATCATCAAATCGGCCCAGCGTTTGTTGTCTAGGGCGCCACAAAGGAACAAACATACATACATACATAGGCTGATAAACACATTTCCCTCCTTTGCGTTAGAAGTTAATCAACGAAATGGAAAAACATCCCTGCCTGTATGATGCCAAGAACAAACATTACGAAGATCAATTCGCGGGACAAAGTAAAATCATATCTTCTTCATCTAACAATGCATTCACAATATGCACAATATGCGATTTTGAAATAAACTCAAATCGATATTTCAAAACACGTAAAACGGACCACACCAGTTTCGATAAGTCGATGCGTTTAGTCGTTTCTATTGGACGCTACCACTAAACCAGGTAGATGGACCGTGCCTTTAATTTGCCTCGCGTTGGGAGTCGAGTCGATTACAAAATTTCAAGAAAAGGGAACCGTTTACGGTTTACGTTAGAAGATGAAATGTTAATCAACGTTATGGAAAAACATCCCTGCTTGTATGATGCCAAGAACAAATATTACAAAGATCAATTAGTGCGGGACCAGAGCTGTCCCAAAGCATTGTGCTTAGTGCTGGTGAAAGCACTTTTGTGCTCGTTAGCACAGTGCTCCAGAGCACTTTTTGAACCAGTGCTTAGTGCTTCTAGCATTTTACGAAAAGGCTTAGAGCTTAGTAATCCCGAGAAGTGCTCATGAAACACGGCCAGCGACACCCCCAAGAACTACTGAACGCGTCTGTGTCCTTATATTATGCATATTCGAGAGATTTAACTGTTGATATAAGCATAGTTTTTAATGTTTTGCGTCGTCAAAATGACAGCAATTTTAATTATGTTTTATTATGATTTTGGCGGAGCTCTATGCAGGCGCGTACTGCGACACTTTTGGAGGCCGGGAAACTGTTCCCCGATGGTCCATGATATTATTTACGAACATGGAAAAAAATCGAAATATTTTTAGAATGTTTATTTTTTATTTAATGTGCTGTTTTAACATGTTTAGGGTCCGATTCTATTTATAATTGATATGTGGAAGTTTTAGGTAGAGTGAGTGCACCAATGGTTGACAAATTAAGAGCTTCATTCAAAAAGCATACTAAAATATTAATTTTTATGAAAACAAAAAAAATCAAAAGAAGAACCAAGGTTTGGGATTTTTAAAATCATGTACAATCTTGAAAATACGGTAAAATGTAGTTAAGAGAATATATGAGTCAAAATAGTCATAAATCACCAGTGATTGACCAGCAAGAACTAGTACTTGACCACAATTTTACCCAGTTGTTGACCACTTGATAAAATCAAATAAAACAAGTTTCTAAGCAAAACTGTAGATTTATTGATATGAAAAACAAGTTCTGATTTTCAAACAGAATCTTATAAAAGATTGATAGTTTTTTAACTCAAACCTTTTCCAAAAATACTAGGTTTTTTACGAGTTGAAACTTCTTCACACGGGTTTGGACTACAATTTCCTTCAATTTCCGTATAACTTTTATATTCCTTTACTTCAGTCTCAATATTAAATTTTTGTTTTTCTTGCGTTTCAGTATTACTCTCAGTCTACAGTTTCATTAACATTATTGGTTTCATTTTCTAATTTTATATCAATGTGTTTTCCTTTATTGTGTTCTTGGTATTATCATGTAATTCTGCTGCTGACTCATCGCCACCCCATTCCCTCATTTCTGCTTTTTTAAACGATTCCCGTCTTTTCTTGGAAATAAGTGAATCGAAATATAAAAACGTTAATTGGCTTGATTCGTTCTATCCCGTCTTGATTTCCCAAAGTTCGCGAAGCATCTTGCATACATTTTTTGAAATCTACTGCCTCGACTTCAAAATACATTTTCCATGCTTGTTTTTCTAATAAAACTGGAAAAGTGGCTTTATTCAATCAATATCAATCAGAAAAAACTGTTTTCTATTTACTTTTCAAATTATTTATTAAAGTAGCCTACGGTACCCCATACCCCATTCAACCTCTTCGATTGTTTAATATTGCTAACATTGCTCACACCCTGTTGCAATCGTACCTTCGTATACTCGAAAAATCTCCTGTTAGTTTCATTAAATTTTTTTTTGGGAAATACAGTGGTTTTACTAAACCTGTATTTGAAAATAATAGAACCTTATATAAAGTAAAATATATGTACCAGTTGTTGACCATGGCAAAAAACCAATAGTTGACCACTACAAAACTATGGTCAATTACTAGATCCGCTATAAAATAACGATATTTTTCGAACAAAAATAAATATTTGACTCATATCCAAAGCTATGAAACAGACGAAGACGTACAACCATTAATTCCTTTGAAACACCAGTAGTTGACCAAAGTGGTCAATTACTGGAGCTTCAACAAACATTTTGTTCTAGTAGTTGACCACATGAATTAAAATAGTAAAAACACACATTCCAATAATGAATAAAATAAAAATACTTAACTATATTAATATAGCAACTAGTACATCAAATATGTTTTTGATAAAACTATCAACAAGAACGGATGATTTAAGATCACTAAAAATGGTCTTCTTATAGCTCGTCCAGTATTGAAATGACCACTTTGGCCTTCCCCTACCTAACAACCAATTTTTCTCGAAGGTACCCGAGCCATTGTCTAATTGTGGCTATTAATAGAAATTCCATAGGCGTTATTTGGTATAGGCGAAACACGAGACGTAGTTTTTGGCGGACGAGTTTTGTGATTATGGTCCGCTTTTTATTCAAAATTGGTATGCGGGGGTTTTCGGGGTCGGAGATTATGGATTTTTTGTCAAAGTTGAATAAATAACTGCACTACCTATTTATTAATCAAACAAACCTAACCTTTCAAACGCTGCATGACAAGCCACTGGTGAAGATTCGCCGTAGCATAAGCCACATCAAATTGTGTCCACTCGTGTTTTCCTCCTCTCTACCTACCAAACGGTCGTTTCAATACTGAACGAGCTCTACCATGCTTATTGCCACATCACCTGTTTTCTACCAGTGAAAGACGAAAAATGTGTAAACATGACTGTGACCAACTTATCGCGAAATTTATTTGGGTTAATTGTGACATCTACTGGATCAAAGTACCATTCAATTTACAAAAACATAGGCAACCAACGAAACAATATAGTATCCTTATTTCTGTGCATTATGGGAAAAATGTTCAATTACCGGGTGCTGGTCAACTACCGGTGCCACAAAACCCTATCGGAGATCTTTATTTTGTAAAAAAAAACAGGAATTCAAGATGGCGGCTCTGTTATGGTTGACGTGTGTTATATCCATAGAAATATAATAAACACTATTTCTATGGTTCTATCATTGATGATCCGAATCTATTCAAAATTGCTATCTGGAGGTTTTTGGGATTGCATATTATGATTTTATTGTCGAGGTTCATGATCGAGGATCTAATTGGTATGTACAATTTTTTGGGATCGAAAATCATGATTTGTCAAAATTCGATAATTTGAGTAGACAGCTTCAATATATTCGAAATTATATGAATAAAGTTTTCATTTTGAAGTGCACTAGCGTGCGAGTCGTATTTATTCCACCACACCAGTTTATTCAATACCACACGCCACACTCATAAATAATATATCATACAGGGCAAAGCATTGCGTTTTACATAATTATTTTGTTTCCATTGCTGTTCTGGATTCAATTTGACGTGATTAACACAAAAATACAAAAACTTATTTTTTTATTTGGACCATTACAGCAATTCTATATCAAAAAGTAACGCAAGTGCCTAACAGTCTCACCCTTTTGAAAAGTGCTTAGGGCTTAGTGCTCGTTAAGTCCAAATACTTTCTGAAAGTTTAACCATTTTCAATTGCAGAAGCTGTTTCTATAGGGAGCAAATCAAAAACTCACTTCGCTAACACGAGCGTAAATACGAAGAAACGGAACGAAAAATAATGTGTACTACTCGTAAACATTCTCCGTCGGCGAACGGAACATCAAACGAAGATCAAGAGAGATGATAGTCAACGTGGGTTTGAGTGACCGCAAGCCAATGATAACGCTTGTAGGTGTGTCTATACGTTGAGACTAATAAATCACCAGTTTCAGGAGGTCCGAGTAAGTAGCGTCTCTGGTCTGGGATCGAAATAGGTTTAAAAATATTATATAGTTGTGTGTATTTTTGAAATATTTAAATATCTAAATAAAATTAGTTATCTCCGCTTCTGCTGCTCAAAGGATTGCGCCTCAAGACTGGGAAACTTGTTTTTTTTTTAATTCTGCAATTGATAATGGATAACTATAATGGCGAGCATTTCAGAAAGTGCTCCAGACTGAGGAGCACTTTTCAAGAGTGCTTAGAGCTCAAAGCACTTTTGGTCAATACTCGGCACAGCTCTGTGCGGGACAAAGTAAAATAATAGTTTCTTCATCTATCAACGCATTAACCATATGCAACATTTCCATTTTGAAATAAACGCAATACTAAAATCGATATTTCAAAACACGTAAAACGGACCACAACATTTTCGATAAGTCGATGTGTTTAGTCGTTTCTTTTGGACGGAGAGAAAGAGAGAGAGAGAGAGAGAGAGAAAAAATACTACGCATAGAGAGTTCTTATTAATATTGAACTTTCTTTTGTCTGTTCAAGGTTGATTGAAACTGTGAAACATTGAGGAAAGGCAAGAAACGTTATCATTTGTATGACATTTTCAATTATCCTGATTATCGATTATTTTAAGGAATAGTTCCTGGTGAGAAATAACAAATTTTCTTATCTCTTTTTTCTGTGTCTTCTTACCGGTTAAGTGTTTTATGTTAGAAGGAAGCCGGTTATATAATTTGGATCCGTGGTATGTTATGCATTTCTGGGTATGTGTAAGCCTACAGGGAGCACTTGACATGACATTTTGCGAGTATTGTGCGGATGTGAAACATAGTCATGCGGGCCATTTGGAACCCATGAAATGGATTGATAAATATGTAATGTTCTCAGTGTGAGAACTTCTGATCTTTTGTATAAATCCTTAGTTTTCATTAACTTCTGAGGGTGGGTCAAACAACTAAAAAAGCGGTTAAAAACTTTTTTTTTACAATACAAAACAAATCCCAAAAAAGCACTTGGTTATGATGGTATTATTAATCTTATATTTGCAGTAACTTTTGAACATCATCAACAATTCACTGCGTCTTAAAAGATTCCCTCGAAGGTGGAAACATTCCATTGTGGTTATGATTATCAAAAAAGGGACAAAACCCGACCTTCCCGCAAAATTATCGACCGATCAGTCTTCTTTGCAGTTCAGCTAAGGCTTGACGAAGAAAATGAGCAGTTTGACTTTCGACGCGCTCACTGCACTGAGCTTCAGGTTCTGAAGCTGGTGGAAGACACTATGAAATCGCTTAGTACTAACAACAATGCTCACGTCATTCTGCTCGATATCAGTAAAGCGTTTGACAGATTTTGGCATGAGGGCCTACTCTTCAAACTGATTGACTTTCACCTGCCTCTGAGCCTGGTGAAGTGGATCAAGTCGTTTCTCATTGGTAGAATATTTCAGATCAAAGTCGACAATTATTTTTCGGATTCGAAAGAGATTGAGGCTGGCGTTCCTCAGGGGGCAGTGCTGTCTCTCTTATTATACGTTCTTTACACGTCTGATATTCCCAGAAGTGAACATGTGAAGATCTCCTTATTCGCTGACGATACGGCTTTTCTTTCCTCTTCAGCCAACCATTCGATGGGTGTCGTTTATTTGCAGAAATCATTGAACGCTCTCCAACAGTGGTACCTGGAGTGGAAAACAAAGCTGAATCCTGACAAAACGTAGGCGATTTCGAAGGGTCGGAAGAGAAACAACCTGGAGAGGAGAGTGTCTATCTCTGGAAGGAAGATAGAATGGTCAGAGCAGGTCAAGTACCCGGGAGTAGCGGTGGATCGCCGGCTCACCTGGAGACCACCTGACACACAGGAAAAGCAAACTTTCTCACAAGAACAAAGTCACGATTTATAAAATGATATTCAGGCCTGTCATTTCGTATGCCTCAGCCGCCTGGGGCCAAACCTTCAGAACCAGCATTCGTGTGCTTGAACGGGCCCAAATGAAGGTTCTGCGGATGATAACGACCGCTCCGTGGTACGTGCGGAACGATCGGATCCTCGAAGACTTAAAAAAATATGCCTTTCATCATATGAAGTATCATTAGAGATCGCAATCAGAAAGTATGTGATTGTACAATAACCCACGAGAACCCCCTCGTTAGGGAAGCCACTGATTACAACAAAGACAACCCCTCGCGCTTTAAACGTTCCAGGCGCTCTTTGGAGTGATGGGCTACTTACCAATCCATACTGGGTGGTGAAAGCTGCATCCTCTATAGAAAAAGATATTTTTCAAAATTGAGATATGAAAATTCCTTTCTCGGCCATTTATGAGAAACACCATCACCGGTTCTAGCCCACTTATTTGAGTCCAATGAGTAAGAGCCTTCAGGCTACACTCGTCTTTAGTAATATTAATAGGAGACCCCGAACAAATCGGAATAGACTTAAGAGTACTTTTTTCCGAAAGGAACGAAATAACGACAAAACCCGTGAAAAAAGAATTAATATACTATCTTAGTGACATATTACCCGATTGAAACTGCATCACGAATAAAAAGCATGAAAGGTTTGACCTTGACAATCGAAACATAAGCAAGAGCTTCAAGTTATTCATGATGGTATTATTACAATCCTTTTAAAATTATTGTCAAGGTGCGATTCGTTGGAAAGGTCAGTTCTTTATTTTCTGCAGGCGAATACGTAATTTATATAAATAAACAGAATCTCAGTGGGTAATATTATGTTAGGTTGTTCATTCGACATTATCGTTTAATACGCACTTTTTACAGGATAGGATGGTTTAAAAATGTTCGCCTAGATTCCCAAAATTATCTCTTTATATAAGGAGGCATAGTAACTCGAATCGAATTTTTATTTCTGCGAATCACTCTCATATAAAAAAATGGAAGGACATCTTTGTCTGTCTGTGAATATTTTTTTAATGCCTTTTGATGTTTCTCATTTTCTGACGGAAAATCGATATATAATATTTTAGAAACTGTTATAGTTGTCATATGCAATTTTGAATTTGATTATATTCAAGATTTGCGTTTTCAAAAATATATTTGTTTTATATATTTTTTTGGAATAACCTGTATCTACAAACTTCATTATTTCAACTAATATAATAGGAAAATTATACCAAGCAGAGAGACAATATGTCCCTAACTTATTTCTGGTCAATTATATCACTTTGTTGCCCTCAGAACACCATAGTCATAATTCAGGTTCTAAAAACCAGGTTAAGACCAGCAAATCTTCGCCAAAATCCATCGACTCCATAGGAAAAATGCATAGTGGAAAATCACTTATTAACTTCGAAGGGATTATTAATTGGGTAAATTTTTACTTAAAGTTCACCAGCCAGATGTCTTCATCTTACACGACTTTAAAATTTTCCTTTAATTGGGAAGGGGAAAAAAAAAATAGAGTTAATCGTGAAGGAATTCGTAGACATTTCATCAACTCATAGGTCCATCGTGAAACGCACTCCATTTTTCTTCAGTAAATTACATATTTCGTTTATACTATTTGTTTACGACGAGAAAAAATCAACATTATCACAGAAAAGTTTGTATAGCAACTACAACTACCTCTACTGTAATTCAAGACTCCTTTGGAGGTAACTCTAGGTCATGAATATGTAGAAAGCTATTAAGACAAATTTACTTATTTATACCTTCGTCCTATTGGGTATAATAATATCCCAATTTTCGACTTATAAACTATTTCCATATTTTTTTAGTTATTGATAAATCTGAAGTAAATATTACGGTCAATTTACCTTCACGAAATTGGACGCAGATTTATTCGGAGGTTACATAAATTTCACCTATAATGGTTGTTGGAATACTGACCTTACCATTCCTTCAAAGTTTACGTCATGATACACTTGTTTGTTCTTTAATTCAATTATTGTCCTAACGAGAATTTTGAATTCAATTTTTGTCATACAAATTGGTGGTCTCACTGGAATTAAAATTGCAAAAAAGGACGTGCTCATTTGTCATTTTTTATCCAACAATTATTTGATTTGAGGTTAATTGTTTAATCGACATGAACCCATCAAATCCCGTCTGTCAACAGAACGACAAGAATAATCTTTCCAAAACAAGAATATATGTTAGGTGCAGAACAACTCTGAGGTTTGTGAGTTTGTGTCAATAATGTCAAGATTCGCAACTTTTGAAAATTTCGTTTCTATGGTAATATTTTGAAATAACCGCTTTTGATTGGTGTTAATTTTTTTTACCAAATATCGGACGTGCTTAAATTACTCCTGGAAATTTGTTCTTGGTTACGATTATTTTAAGAAAATTATTCTCTTCTTCGATTCAGAATAATTTTCAAAATATTCGTGACCGTATACCTCGAAAACTATTGCAGTTATCGCAAATAAAAAAAAATCAAACAGGTTTTTATGTTAATTTACAAATGGTTGAAATTACCTAATTGAAAAATTGCGGAAAAATGCGTAAGAAATTCAACATTTTGCAACTCGATTCAAAGGCGGCAACATTGTTAAAATAAAAAAAAATTATTGAGGGATTGTTGAATAGATACAAATTTAACTTAGGTGCGAATTTGATACCTAAGACATACTTACGAGATTACTGGGTATTCTCTGAAATTTTCAACTCTCTCCGATGACGGCATTTTTTTAAATTTACAATGTTTTTTTTAATTATCTAAACAATGTTAGCCACAATTGTAACGTGTAGATTTTTAGTGCAAATGATGGGATATGTCACTGGGAATTGCTATTAACTTTGTAGCAGACCGTAACGTCGGCAGATTGATGATAATATCAATAATCAATATTTCACCATCAAAGTCAGCATTCCTGCATATTTCTTACGAACTCAATGGACCCTGGAATACATTAATTTAAATTTGCAACTCCCTATGAGTAAGTGGCAAATTGTATAAATTTTTTATATAGTTATACGGTCGCAAAATATTTACAAGGAATGTTCAGTATTGGAATTTATTATTATCATTAAGTTTACTTGAATCGTAAATTTGTTGTCGATAACACGTCACATACTTTTTGCGACAAGTGCGGAAGGGGGAAATGAAAGTGCATTTTTCTCGAGCCCTCGTCACATTCGCTGTGATGCACAGCCCAAGCAGCATTATAGTGACGGAAACTGATACTGCAACTTCGACTCGGTGGTTATCACGAAATCACCACTTAATCTACCACTATACAGTAAGAATAACTAATATTTTATATGTGCATAGTTGTAGTCACGTAATTCCCATCTATGGAAGCGACTCCACAGTTCTATAACTTATTAGTGTCATTTGAGGTGTCTGGAACATTATGGCCACTGAGCAAATCACATTGAAGATTTTCAAACTCAAAAGTGGAAAATAACCGCTGCGGTAACCATCCTGTACCACTTAAATATCACTTAGAAGTCACAGTCACTTTCAAGAGAGTATGATAGTTTCGGTGACGTTTTGGAAACTTCCATAAAACCTTCAATGTGGCAGGCACTTGATTGTGATATGTGGTGATGGTTGCCACGTTCTTGCCATCTCTATAAGTGATAACCACAGTTCGCATTTAATAAAAGTCACTACAAATTACAATAACCTTCAAAATTCAACATTCCGCGCGATAACGAAAGCTAACCTAAGTTTTCTCAAATTATTTTATTGTGGTTTACAAAAAGTTTGTTTAACCTGTTACGTGAAACATGAATTATTTTTTTCAATATGAAATGGGTTATGCTTTTTCAATAGACAATTTTCCTTGATTTTGAAGTGACCCTGGATTGGTCCGTGCGATGACGAAAATTAACCTAACTTTTCTCAAATTATTTTATTGTGGCTTACAAAAAGTTCGTTTCATCTGTTACGTGAAATGAGAATTATATTCATTCAATATGAAATGGGTTATGCGTTTTCAATAGATAATTTCCCTTAATTTTGAAGTGACCGTGGATTGGTCAGCGCAATGACGAAAAATAACCTAACTTTTCTCAAATTTTTTATTGTGTCTTATAAAAAGTTCGTTTTACATATTATGTGAAACGTGAATGATATTCATTCAAAATAAAATGGGTTATGCGTTTTCAATACACAATTTATCTTGATTTTGTATAAAAAGGTTAATTTAAATAGATCGGATCTCTGACTTGTGCTCCTGCTTAATATTTATACTTTAATTGTTAATTCTGTTTGCATAAATGCCATCATTTTCATTACTTGTTTTTGATCATTGTTACGTGATATTTGATAATTGTTGATTGGAGCTGCATAAATCCACTATACTTGCTACATGTCTTTTTTTAATAATTAATGAACATGTACCCGCAATTTCGAAGTTAAAACTTTGAAGTGGCAGGTTATAATAGCCCGACGTGTTCGCCCCTTTCAAGGGTATGAGACCTATTGTAATTTTTAGGTTATAACTTTGAAGTGGTGGGCCTGCGACGTGGGTGCCACTTTCCAGTGGTGGAAAAATTAATAATTTAGTTGCACTGGGCACTTTATAATGGGAGGAGCTTTATAGTGGTATATTTACACTTTCTGCCACTTTAAAGTTAAATTCTCCAGAAGCCGCCATATTTACAGGAATATGCTGGGTCGCCATTATTAGAGAAATGATCGAAATATTCAATAAAGATTTATTTGTCATCAGCACTGCATCAAACGTAGTAATTTGTTACGTCATTATTTGTTTCAACTAACCAAGATTGATAAAACAATGTTTGAGGGATTTCAGTACATAATTTCAGAAGCGAGTTATTTCTGAAATTATAATGTTTTCCTTAAATGTGTATTCAGATGGCGCGTGCTCAAAATCGAGCTACAACACCCATATTTCAGATAAAAAAAACTTTCAATCGTTTTAATTTTATCCCGATCAGAAGTATCCAAATTCAATATACTTACTTACGCGTTTGTATGTTTACATGTTATATATTTTTATAGTTGATCGAGTGTTAGAAATGAATCAGGCAAAATGGAAGACTGGGGAACATTTATCACAAAAATATGTTGCTGAAAAGAGATCGAGCTACATATTAGTTACACGAACGCAGTCAGTTGTTTAACGTGTCTAGTGTCGGCCACTACATATCCACGTTTTTGCCAGGTGACCACAACGTGGTTGGAATGTGGCTATCTGAGATCCAGGAACGTAGATCGGAACGTAGCAGCCACCAAAAAAGTGTTCCCCAATTTGGTAGCCGCCGCGTGATAGAACCGTGTATATTACGTGGCAGTGGTTGTGGTCAAACATTCCAGAATCGTGGCCGCTACGTTCCGTCCACTTGAAATGCTACTTGGGAGGGCGCATGTTAGTTGGGCCTCCGCGGCCAAAGTCTCTCGGTTCGAGATTTCGAGAAAGGATAATTAGGCGATAATCTGCCTGCATCTTGAGGTACTTGAAAGACAAAACAAACAACCCCCTTGCATTGATACAAATACATATAAAAGAAATGTTCAATTTGCATGTTATTTCACTTTTATTTTCTTCGTGAGTTAGATAAACGTTTTTCGTCAACCCTTCCGATATGGAGTCGATAGAAGTGTTTTAAATATTAATTGAAGAAGGAAAGCCGAATTTAGTTGTAAATAAATATGATTTTCATCAAATGTTATCCAAGGAATTCATATCTAAAGATGGACACTTCAAATAATATAATCGAACATAGTGACAACCACAACCACCAAGGGACCTCTATATCGATTTTAAATCGCCAATAACTTAGCAATTCCTTAAAAAGATATGCGATTAATAATATCTGCGAGAAACCAAAGAAACTACTGCACGCAGAGTTAATACTTTAACAGTGAGCGACGTGCATTTAATACCGAAAAACATGTACAACAGCAGAATGAAGGTGTTGCCAAAACTACCAACTACTTTGCAGGAAGTGCATGATGTGCTGGACGTTTTTAACAATGAAGATGAACAATTTTTATTCAGAAATAACTGCAAAGATAATATGAATTCCACGATGGCTTCTTTCCTTGTTCTCGAGACATGCGACGTCTCAAAAATGGCGAAAAAATTAAAAAATCAGGATTTTAATTATTTTTCGACTTTCCGTCTGAATTTTATATATTTTCTCGATCATAGATCATTTTCCATATTATTGTTGAACTTGACGGTGGCTTCTTACCTTGTTATCAAATATAATCTTTGTATGACAAAAATAATCATTTTTCAGGATTTTCCTTAGTTATCAACTTTCCGTCCGGATTTTAAAAACATTCCCGATCACAGTTTGGAAGATCCATAATTTTCCATTATCTGGTTGGAATCCAAGGTGGCTTCTGTCCTTGGTCTCGAAATATTCGTCTTAAATTTGCGAAAACAATAAAAATTCGGGATTTTAATTTTTTTTTCGACTCTCCGACCAACCCCAAATACCCCCATAAACCAATTTTTATTACAAAAATCTCCAACTTCAAAAACTCACATACCAATTATGAATCGGACCATAATCCCAAATCTCGTCCGCCGTCTTGGAGCCGCCAATTTGTTTTTTTCTCTAACTAACAAAAATTCCATAATACATTGTCACCCGAATTATAACCACCTGCAAAATTTCAAGTTCATCGGACGCCGAGGAGTGGGTCAAACTTCATTGCAAGATTTGACCCAATCTAACGAACAAACACACAAGTGAAACTAAATAAAAGCTTGAAAAAAATTATTTTCGATCACAATTGAAAAGACCACATGATTTTTCATAATCTGGTGAAATTCCAAGATGACTTTTTTCTTCGTTCTTTAGTTACTTTCATGTAGATTCATTGATAATATCCGAATTTTCATGCTTCATTCTCAAATTTGCTATTTATTCATTTGTGATATATAGGCACAATGGTTTTCATTATATTAAAGTAGAACCAGAAATCTAAGAAGGTCGTAAATCACTTGAGTTATCAGCAGGCGGTGGATTCTACGCAGAGTTGTACCTGCCCTAGTCATTAAATTTTGTTTTATAGGTAGGTATAATGATATAGGGTTAAGAAAATTATTAACAAAAATCGCTTGAATATAATTGAGAATTGTTTATTTATATATATGATATACCTAATTCATGTAAAATGTCAAACTTTATACTTTATATAAAGTTCAGTTTCTCGATAAAAGGTATTTATAAACAAAATTACTCACGAAGATCAGTTTCACTTTCACTGTCGTCAAATTGATAATAAACTTTTCTTTGGGAATTTTTTCTATATCCATATATGACTTTTCCACCTTTTTGATATGGGAAACACACTTGGCCCAGCTGCTATCAGGAATGTTTGCAGTTTCTGTTTGAATAAGAGCTACCACAGTTGAACTTAAGGTTGGAGAAGTATTATTTCTTCGAACTGCTGATGCCATATATGTTCAATTGGGTTGAACATACAGTGATAAGGAGAAAGTCTGAGCACCAAGCTTTCAGCCAATGAATCACAAAAATATTTCTTTTTTATCGAATAACTGCGTAAAACTTTTAGTAACGGTTTTTTTGTATACTTTTCCTCATAGTACATATAATTATTTAACGTATATTCTTGTATAGTGGCTTTGGTGTCATTTGAACATGGTGCTTTATCTAGTCTTCGACTGTGGTAGCTAGCATTATCCATGACGATAATACTGTTGGGTGGAATATGGCATGAGTTTATTTTGGAACCAGTCTTCAAATAATTCGGCGGCTGTAGTACCATCATGATAATCGAGTAGAGTCCTTAATATTCTTTGCCGTTAACGACAACACCTTTGGTATAAAACCATTTTCGGTACCTGCGTGAATTATCGTAATGCGCTTTCCTTTATTAGACGGCGCATTAGTTTAGCACAAGTCAGATGAGTCTACCAAACTTTTGTTTGGAATATCGTGTGTATCGAACCAAGTTTCATCCAAATACACTACTGTTCTACCAGATTCTCTAAATTCGCTTTTGCAAAAAATATCCAATCTTTAGCACTGGATCATCATTCTTTTAAAGCCGTTGCATTAAAATATCTAATGTAGGCACAATTTGCTCTTTATACAAGGCATATATTGTTCTTCGAATTATATCTATATCACAGCCATCTAGTTTCCTTGAACCGCCAGAGTCTTTTCGTTTCTTTCTTTTTAAAATAGGGTTACTTACTATTTTAAACACTGTGGAATACGGTGTTTTTGTTAAAGAAGCACTTTCTTGCACAGCTTGATCCTTGGACATTTCACGTTCCAGAAGGGAAGTATAAACATTTAATATAATTTGTTTCCCGACTAGTGGTACTACGTCCACCAGTTGAAGTTCTAGCTTCAGGATGAGCCCATGGACGCCACATTTTTCACGACACAAAAATCGTATATACACTTTAAAATAGACACAACTGACACAACGGAATATTAGGGTAGGTAATGACTAAATGTTGTTTAACTGTCCCCCTTTTATATCTGAAATTGGAAAGCGGTCAGTTCTCAAAACAGTCTTGTTTTCCAAATCTGGTAGTACCCACTAGTACTGAAATTCTGGTGGCCAGGTAAGTACATTTTATTATTTATACACATTTAAACATATCACCAAGGGTTCTAAATCAACCTTACGAGATTTTTTATTATTAAATAAATTTAAATACAATACTGTAAACAAAAGCTAAAAATAATGGAGAGCTCACTATTATTAAAATGCCAAACCATTTCATGAGATATTTTAATCCGGACCTGGGAATCTTTAAAGGGACACACACTTTAATTGCTTATCTATATTTCGAACAATAGGTAATAATGAGGGTCGTCGGCTACTATTGATTTGCGACCTTCTTAGATTTCTAGTTCTACAATACGTTCATTTCAAATTCTATTTGTGAGATTCCTCATCTCAAGAACCATGAAAAATAATTTTGAACTGCATGAAATCCGCCCCATCAAATCGTTGCTGGCAACGATTTTTTCAGAAACGTTGCTGACAAATTCGTTGCTCATAGTTGGGTTATAATTTAGTGGGTGTCCAATAACAGATAATCAATCTAATTTTTTCAGTTATGAACCGACGAAAAAAAAGGAAGAGGTTCTCTAGTCGACGCCTATATTTTTTTTGTATGAGTAGAGTAGTTCGATTACGGTGATTCTTTTTTCATTACATAGGGTATATCTCGAAATTGGTCATATTTGAATTTGAAAAGGAATAATCCACCCCTAAGGGTAGAAAAATAGGGAATGATAAATTTTTCATCTGTGAACCGATTCTATTGAAACTTGGCACACATATGTAGTTCTGATGACACTACAACATAATGGATTCCTGGAGTCAATTGAGTATGTAGTTAGTAGTGAATTTTAGCCACAAAAAAAAAAAAAAAAATTTAACAAAAAATTTAAACTTAGCTTTGGTTTCCTCACATTGAATAAAACTCTTCATGAATCATGTCTCCCGAAAGTATATTCCACCGTAGTCCACTCAACCTTATCATTCAACATAATCAGTTGGGGCCTTGCAACATAATGGACTCGAGTATTCGTTCTCCAAAAACGTATAATAAGAATAATATACAATCAGGGGCGCCATGCGGCCGCCTGTGAAAAAAAATATAATTTTACACCCCTTACCCCTTTTTTAGTAAAAATTTATATATGGGTGGGTGGGTACATATAAATAAAACTAAAATACGTGCTAATACCTATATTTAATTTTGATACTGGTACATCAGATAAGGGGGTACACACAAAATTGAAATAATCGCTATTACTTATCTAATTTTGAAATGAAATATGTGTTCATTTATATACCGTATACTGTATAATCTATTATTTTCAATCATCATTTTCATTTAATGTTTGCAAATAAAGGAAATGAGTATTTCCGAAAGCTCAAATAAAAAAAAGTGTACTGATTTCAATCAGCATGATTCCTGACTACTCATCCCCATAACATTTAGAAGATCTTGACATGTATCTGGATAAATACCATCGGTCTTATACCAAAGGTGTTTGATAAATTTTCGCTGAATATTTTCAATGTTATTTGTATGAATATCATATCCAGGACTCCAGTCAACCGATGCATACTCCAGTTTGGACCTAACGAAAGCATTGAAAATTAACTTCAGGGACTCATTTTGTTCCATTAATTTTGAATTTCTTATGATGAAACCCAGTGTTTTATAAGCTTTAGCGACCGTTTCAGTTATATGAACAAGAAAGGTTAGCTTAGCATCGAAGATCACACCCAAGTCCTTGAACTGATAACATCTATCTAGTGAATTATTATCGATATGGTAGGTATACTCAATTATATGTTTTTTTCTCGCGAAGGACATATATTATGTTAAGGGACAATAAGTTAGAATTACACCAGATAGTAAGTCTTTCAAGATCCTCTTGAAGTAATGTACAATCCTGGAGGTAATTGATTGTCGTGTATAGTTTACAATCGTCAGCATATAATAAAACATTGGACTGCAGGGTCAGGCAGATGTCATTTATGAAGATGGTAAACAAAAGAGGTCCCAGAATTGATCCTTGTGGAACACCAGATGAAGCTGATATTTCAGTAGACTTGAACCCATGGTACTGCACATGCAGTTTTCTGTTCGTCCAAAGCAGGAGAGTTTACTCAGCAGTAACCCATGATCGAGTCGATCGAAAGCTTTCGAAAAATCTGTATATATAACATCTACCTGCCCACCGCTGTCCAAAGTACTTGCCAGAGATTGAGTTAGGCATACTAAATTAGTGATAGTAGATCGTCCGCTCATAAAACCATGCTGATTTTCAATGATTTGTGAGTTGACATGTGTAGATAAAAATTCATGAAATCTACTTATTGGTTTCTCGCCGTACTTTTAGTGGTGTAGTTTTTCTATACAAATTACTCAATAACAAACTTGATTGTCCTCATTTACTATCTCTCATTGATATACATGTTCCTCGATTACCAGTGAGAGACAAATCTTTCTTTTATCTTCACACACCTCATTCTAACTTACTTCGATTCTCATCCATGTATAGAATTTGTTCAAATTATATGTCTTCTCAAGATTTCTTTGATACTCTCCATTGTAAAGTTGATGATATAAAAAGAGCATTGCTGTAGAATTTCTTACTGTTATACTGACTGGTAGTGGGCAAATCAGTTTATAAACTTTTTTCTTTAATCACAAGAAGTTTTTTTAGTGTATGTATGTAAGTAATCAAAGACAACTTATACATAACTTCTTTGACTATATAGTCCTCTATTACTGTTCAATATGCTTTTTCCTGCTTCAATACCGTATTATATGTATATCTATATATATGTATGTATGTGTGGAATGTATCTATGTATATGTATGTGTGCATTCATTATACAGTGTGTCCGTAAAGTATGGAACAAATTCATTTTTAGGTAAACAGGTCATTTCAAGAAATAATCCTGAAACACGTCGATTTTTGATGTTAATTTACCGTATTTTAAAATAATAATCTAATATACAGGGTGAATTACGTTCGAGTAATGACGTCACCGTAATTTTTTTCAAATGGAACACCCCCATTTTGTCTCAATTTTCGGATTACTCTAGCTGAGCTGATTCCAAAAATGTATCACATGTTGATTCCAATTGGTACAGGGTGGACAAAAATACAATAGTTTTGTGTGTGCACATAAAGTAACGCGTAACATTCTTTATTAGGTAAATTAACAATATTATCAAAAATACTTATTGTCTAGCGGCAATTGGTTTAAATGTAACACCCCGTAGTTTGCTACATGTTAAGAGTAATAAAAATGAGCTGTTTCCAAACATGTTTGGTACTTGTGGTCTAGCAGACAGAATATGACAAAAAATATTTCTTATCTATTTATAAAAAACATAGTCGTCTACTTTTTTGGGAAATGTCATTATTTGTTTAGTAATTTATTGATGTTCAGTGACAGTTTAGTACTACAATATTTCTGGTATTCGTGAATATTCGAATGATTGCTTAGATTTAATTGGAAGTAGAAATGGAGTTAAGTGTAAAACAAAGAATTGAAATACTTATGATGATTGGGTATGGAGACAGATCGCGAACTCAGATGGAAGTGTGCAATTTGTTTAATGATAAATATCCAGAAAGACCTATAACGCGTTCAACAGTCAGTAAGATTGAAACGAAATTTCGAGAAATTGGTAATGTTGAAAATGTACGCAAATCAGGTCGTCCCCCTGCAAATGCTGATACAGCATTAGATGTTTTACTGAGTTTTGAAGAAGATGCGCACACTTCTGTTCGTGAAGTTAGTCGCTATATCGGTGTTAGCAAAACAACGGTACACAAACTATTGAAGCTTGAAAAATGGCATCCTTATAAAATCAAACTTGTGCAAGAATTAAACGAAGATGATCCCGATAGAAAACTCCAATTTTGCGAAGAAATGATGGATAAATGTCACCGAGACCCTCTCTTGATACAAAACATTATTTTTTCTGATTAGTCCACTTTCATGTTAAATGGTGAGGTTAACCGTCAGAATTGTAGATACTGGGCAAAAGAAAACCCCCACTGGATGCGTGAGCATCATACACAATACCCTCAAAAGGTAAAGGTATGGGCTGGAATTGTACGAAATCGAATCATCGGACCCTACTTTTTCGAAGGTAATTTAAACGGAGCAACGTACCTTGAGTTTTAAGGGGGTATCTCGTACCTACTTTACGTAATTTGTTTCCCAGCAGACGTAATCCTGGAGGTTTTGATGAAAGTTTATGGTTTCAACAGGATGGTGCACCTCCACATTATGCTGTAGATGTTAGAAGGTACCTAGATGAAATTTTTCCGAACAGGTGGATTGGTAGACGTGGACCCACTGAATGGCCAGCGAGGTCACCAGATTTAAATCCTTTGGATTATTTTCTGTGGGGCCATCTGAAGAATGTTATTTATAAAACGAAACCAGCAAATATTGCAGATGTACAAGAGAAAATTCGAACAGAAATAAACAATATTACGCAAGAAACCATACACAAGGTTCAACAAGAATTTGTACACCGTTTGGGTTACTGTCAAATACAGCAAGGGCTGCAGTTCGAACATTTATAAAGTCATGTATTCCAGCATATTCTGTCCGCTAGACAATAAGTATTTTTGATAATATTGTTAATTTACCTAATAAAGAATGTTACGCGTTACTTTATGAGCACACACAAAACTATTGTATTTTTGTCCACCCTGTACAAATTGGAATCAACATGTGATACATTTTTGGAATCAGCTCAGCTAGAGTAATCCGAAAATTGAGACAAAATGGGGGTGTTCCATTTAAAAAAAATGACGGTGACGTCATTACTCGAACGTAATTCACCCTGTATATTAGATTATTATTTTAAAATACGGTAAATTAACATAAAAAATCGACGTGTTTCAGGATTATTTCTTAAAATGACCTGTTTAGCTAAAAATGAATTTGTTCCATACTTTACGGACACACTATATGTATGTGTCTTATTAAAAATTCTAATATTTTGTTATGTTGTAGTGTCGCATGAATGAATAAATGGGATATGACAGCGAAAACTTAGTGTTCTTTCTCTGTATTTGTTTACTATTACTTAATATTATGTCAAATTATTATTAGGATTATTAACTATTGTAGGTATTAATGATGCAAATAAATAGTATTATTATTATTATATTATTATTATTTGCATATCTCTCTCCAATTTAGAGTGTGAATTGTTTTGATTTTTATTCTTAGATTAATTTATACTATATCTAATGTATTTTTTGTACTGTTGATTTTTCCCATCCTGTAATTGGCTTCGGCTGTTGGATGGTGTATGAATAAAATAAAAAATAAAATATTATAAACAGGGCCATGATTGTGACAAAATAAAAAGCAGTAATTCACCGATCTGTCAGAAAACCAGTCAGATTTTACGAAACTGCATTCAATTTTGAGTTGGATTTCGTAAAATTGAAAAATGGTTCGATTTTCGAATGCAGAAAATTTAGATATGATATGTATTTATGGCGAAGCAAGAAGGAATGTAAAAGAGGCAGTGAGAATGTACGCTAATCGGAATCCCGACAGAAGATTACCGTCAGACAAAACATTCACTAGCTTAGCGAAATCTCTGGCATAAAACAGTTTTTAACAAAAAATTAAACCGACGAAATACGGAACTGAAAAGTAAAAAATAAAATAAACCTTCTTAGTCTCAATAACAAAGCTCCTAAACTAATGAAGTAACTCATTTTGAGTCGGCGCCAAACAAACAGGCAGATGAATTAGGTAAGGCGTAAAATGATGGCATCGAGTTGCGCGGTGACATTCTGTTAATTTTTTTGAAGTAATTTAATGATCTTCGTTGATTGTTTGTTTGGCGCCGACTCAAAATTAGTTACTTACATTAGTTTAGGAGCTTTGTTATTGAGACTAAGAAGGTTTATTTTATTTTTTACTTTTCAGTTCCGTATTTCGTCGGTTTAATTTTTTGTTAAAAAGTTTTTTTTCAATTTTTTGTGGCTGAAATCTACTAATTACTACCTACTTGTTTTTTGATTACTTCCAAAATACTTACTTACCCACCTTACTTCAACTAGTTAAATAATATGATTATCTACTTTTACTATTTGTTGTAATATAAATTATTTTTGTTGTTCTGGTTAGTTTATTTCATTACTTTGTATATCATTCCATCCTCTCATAGAATATAATGATTGTGACGGATGTAGAACAAAAATAATGAGAGTAGCGATCTGTCATTGTCAACTACATATGTGTGCCAATATTTAGAAGTGAAAAATTAATTATCCCCTATTTTTCTACCCGTAAGGGTAGATAATTCCATTCGAAATCCAAACTATGAGGTATACCCTATCTAATAAAAAAAGAATCATCCAAATCGAAGAACCCAGTACAAAGTTATGCCTGATAGAATCGGTTAACGGACCAGAATTCAGAGGGTGAGTGATCAATATCCTTCATTTTGCTACCCTTAGGGGTGCATTTCATCTTTTATATTCAAATGGGACCAACTGCGAAGTACACCCTATCCACTGAAAAAATAATTATCGGAATCGGACGTCTCAGTAAAAAGTTATGCGTGGTCATACATACAAAAAAAATATACGCGTCGACTAGAGAACCTCCTTCTTTTTGGTTTCGTCGGTTAAAAATATATGTTTTAATGAAAGGATGCGAACAAAACAAAAAACAGCTACAGATGAGAATAGTATCTGAACCACATAGTTCTATCAGAGAAGTAGCAATGGATTGTGCTATTTCGAAATTGTCAATATTTAGTCAAAAAACAAATTCCATCCCTAGTTAATACATTTGGTTCAAGAACTACGGCCAGGTAATAATCTTTATGTTTTTTTCATAACCATATCTATTCCCATATTTAGGAGATGCTGATAGGAGATTGAACTTCATTATATGGTTGTCCATCCGTATTCATGATGATTATCAGTTACTAAACAAAATATTATGGAATGATGAAAGCCGTTTCCATAACAACGATATAATAAACAATGATAACTGTCACTACTGGTCTGACGTGGACCCCCATTGTGTGAATATTTGGTGCGGAATCAGTAATGGTTATTTGATAGGACCAAAGTTTTTCGAAGGAATTCTCAATGGAGAGAGGTACTTGGATAATTTACCAATATAGTATATATCCATTCTCAGTTGGATGGAATGGTAACTGGATGATAAACATTTGCCGCTTTATCGAACATGCCGACCATAAGCGGAGATTTATTATTTTACCTCAACTTTGCCAATGTTTGTTTAATAGTTATTTGTATGCCAAGGCCGCGAAATACCTTTTTAGCGTACCGTAAGAAAAGTTATCGCCGAGGCCGCTTGCGGCCGAGGCAGGATAATCTTGAGGTCGCTGAAAAGTTTTGCGGTCATGGCACACACACTATTTTTCGTGCAATCGTCAAAATTTTAAACTAGGTAATTGCAAATAAATATATTATTGCTTTAAAATCGACAGCAGTTCAATTTAGTTAACAAAGTCAGAGCGTTGCTATGGAAATAATAAAGTTGAATATATACAAACCATTTTGGCATTTCTTGACAAAACGCAAATATGTCTGATACTGATAGTGATATTTTAGTATCTTGCACTCCTCCAGAGCTAAAAAGTATTGTAAACTTGGCGCTTTCCGTTTCAATACCTGAAAATTCTAAGCGGCAGTACGTAAAATGTTACAGCGAGTTTAAAGATTGGTGTGACAAACAGAATGTAAAATAATCCGTCATTGTCGTATTATAAAAATGTCAAATTTGGAAGTGACGTTTGGTTTGGCGGCCGTTGCTATGGGTAACGGCCGCCAAATTGAATTTCGCGGACTGTGTTGAGAATGCGAAGTACTCATTTCGCGTGCGACTGCACTCAATTGTTTGACTCAATATGTGGTTTTGACCTCCGCATAATACTAGAATAGTTACCCAATATTCGAATGAAACTTGTAATGTGAATTGGTGGAAATAATGGTCCAACAAATACTTGTTTATATGCGACGTCCAGAAAATGTAGATTATTTAAAATATTATTACAAATAATTGTGCTTCCATATCGCGAGCGGCGCTCTTATCTGTCACGAATCGACAATTAACAAAAAGATACAATATGTGTATTCTACGTGAGGGGAGGCAATTTGAACACTTACTAAAATAAGGCACGTTATCAGTATCAGTTTTTCGTAATTATCATATTAGTCGAGTTTAGTTCAAAGTAAAATATGTTTTTGTTAATTCGAAACATTTGTTTTAGTTTGTTTATTCTGCGATTGTTCAGTAACACACAACTAGATGACATTGAACAGGAAATACAATTATAACTGGTAGACCAATTAAACTCGTAAAATTGCTTTTTATTTTGTCACATTCATGGCCCTCCTTATAATATGCAATAATGCATCAGTAGTCAAGGGAAACTATGAGTAAACTATATCGCTGAATTCAGAATTTGATGTAGAATCCAAAAAATCTGGGTGCAATTTAAAAATAATATGATTACTTCTGCAATGAGAAACAAAAAATACCCTTTTTGCACTATTAGAGTGCATTTTCTTTAAAAAATGCATAAACGTCCCAAAATGCGGCAAATGCTGGAGCTAATCGCACTCAAGGAACAAATGCACCGGTCCCGATATAACAGACTGCTGCTTCAAATGCGGCTCTGGAGAACCCAAGGCGTCGGACTGTAAGAACAGTGAATACTGCCCAATATGCCCAGAGGCAGGACTTAAGACGGGGTCCAACAATTTTAATGCATTCAGAGTCACTGTCAAAGAGGCGAGGCTTCGTGAGAAGGGAAGTCGTATACAAAGTAACCCATGCTTCTCACTTCTTATAACAATAGATGGTTAGATCTACAACACCGCTATACATTGCGCAAACACTCGATGTGGAGTCGTTACCCATAAAATCGGTCCAGGATTTGTGTTGCCTGATTTTTGAAAAGTGGCAACTTTACTCCTGTTACATATCTCCCAACATCACCCTTATTCAGTATATAGCGTATATCGATTACCTCCTCCAGCGCCTTCTTGACTCAAACGAGGAAACAGTCGTGGCCGGTGACTTTAACGCTAAATCCGCGTCATGGAATTCCTCGAATACAGATCTCAGAGGCACATATCTTGCAGAAGCCCTACAGGCCATGAACATGGTTGTTATAAATCAAGGCGTTACTCCAACGTTCAGCAGGTGTCACAAAATTCGATAATTGACACCACCTCTTCCACCCAACGCTTCTCTGGGAACATCAAATCTATCGAAGAATCCATGAGTCTGCATCGATACATTACCTTCGATATAGACGTTGCCAACAAAAAGCCCAAACGGCCACATATCGACGTTGATTCATTCAGGGCCACTATGTAGAGTCTGGAAAGGGAAATGACTGACGTTGAAGGACTCACCAGGACAGTCAGAACAGCGCAAGATGCAAGCATCATAAGCGGCACAGATGGTAGGCCTAGACCACAGCCACTTTGGTGGAATAACGATATTGCACAACAAAGAACTCTTTGCAATAGGTCCAGAAGACAATTTATCAGAGCGCGAGAGAGACAAGTAGGAGATAGACGCCCTTGAAGCGGAGTATAAGGTACGCAGGAAAGCACTCAGGGATTCAATCAAGACCTCGCAACGAATACAATGGAACCTCCTCTGTGACAGACTGGAAGATGACCCTTGGGGCCAAGGGTATCGCATTTCACAAGGGGCATGAAACATATCAGGACCCCTTATGATATGCATCCTTCCGTCAAAATTGAGAAGATCCGGAAACTTTTCCCCTCTGTTGATGCCCCTATTTTTCATAGACTGCCGAACCGGGCACCACCCCCGCCTTTCACTGCCGGAGAACTTGAGATTGCAATCAAAAAAATAAAGATCAATAAAGCTCCCGGACAAGATGGTATCCTTCCCGTGGCGGTGAGGTTAGCCTTTGAATCGTCCCCTGCAAGAGTCCTGAATATCCTGAATACCCTTTTGGCAGAAAGCATTTTCCCGAGGAAATGGAAACGGGCGAGAGTAATCCTCATCCCTAAAGGAAATCCTACAGACCAACTAAGTAAATGCAGGCCTATATGCCTGATTGATTGCTTTGGAAAATTGTACGGGTACCTTCTGAAAGGTAGACTGGAATCGCAGCTGGCCGAGAAAGATGACATTTCCAGGACACAGTTCGGCTTTAGGACCAAAATGACTACAGTACATGCCGTTAAACACGTCCTGGCCAGAGCATGCGAAGGTGGATACACTTGGGCCAGCATAATACTCATAGATGTACAAAACGCATTTAACACCGCCAAATGGGACATTATATTGAAGCTGCGACAAATAGGCATTAGCGGATACCTGCTTGAAGCCATCGCCAACTACTTGTCCGATAGGTCGCTCCAGTCCCAGTCCAGGAACACCATAATACCCATGACACAGGGCGTGCCACAGGGCTCAATAATTGGACCAACTCTATGGAACGTCCTATATGACAGGGTGCTCAAGCTACAACTACCACCAGGGTGCCATGATGATCTGGCCCTTGTGGTGAGGTCCAGCCTTAAGGATTTGCTTATGAGCAACGCAAACTTAGCCTTCGGAAAAATAGAGAAGTGGATGAGAGATACGGGCCTGGAAATCGCAGCAAGTAAGACTGAGACCATTATCGTAAAGGATCCTAGGAAGAGAGAAGGTATCACTTTTCTACTGGCTGGGACTCTCATAGTTCCGAATAGAGTCGACAAATATGTCGGGGTCTGGCTGGACGACAAACTCATTTTCAATGAGCATATCCACAAACAATGCGAGAAAGCCGACAGACAGACCACGGCTTTGACGAGGCTACTTCCGAACATGCGAGGACAATCACACAAAAAAGAAGGCTTCTCTACAGAGTAGTTCATTCGATCATTCTATACGCCGCGCCAGTGTGGAAGAGTGTGCTGCAGGTCGAGAAATACAGAAACATGATCATTTCTTCTCAAAGGAAGATGTTATTAAGGACTACCTCGGCTTACAGAACGGTATCCTCACGGTATCCTGCATCATAGCGGGCACACCCCCATCGATCTTCTCGTTAGAGAAAGAGGATGCCCAAACGATCTGGAGGAGGTAAATGAACAGTTCAAACAAAGAGAAAGGCACACGGTCAGGCAGAAAAGATGGTTAGACAATACTACAAAGGGCCTGTGGACTAAAAGACTCATACCCGATATCGAAATCTGGTATGCCCCACAGAAATACGAATTTCTACACTACCCAGTTCTTGACCGGACATGGGTCATTCAGAAAATTCACACTCAGAATCAACAAGTCCGCTGATGATTTATATACAGTGCGCGTCAAAATTATGGAACAAATTCGATATTTCGCAAGCCATGTACTTTTGACAAAAATCCTGAAATAGGTCGATTTTTATTTTAAAATGATGATTTTTTCATGTATATTCTAAAGAGGTTATGTCACTGGTTTTGACATGGTGACGTAATCGGTAATTTTTTAAAATTGGAATAGATGTCTTGTGATACCTCATCTGAAAGGCCTTTCAATACTGCATTCAATGATAATAATTAATTAGATTTTTTTTGTACAAGGTGAACAAAAATTAATATTTTATTTCAATAAGAGAATAGCTTTATATCCAACAAAATAGAACAGTTAAATAAGATGTTCGAAATGCCATCCACCAGTCTCTTGACAATAAGCAAATCTACGGACACATTCCTCTTGCACATTGCGAATAACTTCCGGAGTAATTCTGTTAATTTCGATCCTAATTCGATTTTTCAACTCTTGTAGATTTCGCGGCCTATCTACATAGACCTTCGATTTCAAATAACCCCACAAGAAAAAATCCAGGGGCGTAAGATCTGACTGGGGGCCACTCTATCGGTCCGCGTCTACCAATTCACCTCCTAGGAAAACAGTTATTCAAAAACTCGCGAACATCACGTGCATAGTGCGGGGGTGCACCATCTTGTTGCAACCAAATACTTTCATTTGGTGAATTAAGATTGTTGGCGTTTGGAAAAATATCGGCAAGGCTAGGTATGAGTTCATTTCTTGAAAATTCCAAGTAACGCTCCCCTGTGAGATTTCCTGCGAAAAAATACGGGCCAATAATAATGTCGTTTATTATCCCTGCCCAAACATTGACTTTCTGAGGGTATTGAGTATGCCCGTCCATCATCCAGTGAGGATTATCCCTACTCCAATATCTGCAATTCTGACGATTTACTGAACCATTTAGGCAAAACGTAGCCTCATCGGAAAACAGAATTTGTTTTATAAAACGTGGATTGCGGTTACACAAATCCTGCATTATTTCACAGAACTCCACACGGCGATCGGGATCATCATTTAGTTGTTGATGTAGCTGTACTTTGTATGGATGGTACTTTTCTGCTTTTAGAATACGTAATACAGAACTTTGGGATATGTCAAGGTCTGCTGCAATTTGTCGTGAAGTATTGTGAGGATTATTCTCTACACCCAATAGAACATCAAGTTTCACGTTTTCTTCTATTTTAGGACGTCCAGCATTCGGAATATGTTTGACATGACCAGTTTCTCAAAATTTTTTCTCAATCTTACTGACTGTTGAACGACTGATAGGTCTATTTGGATACTTCGCATTGAACAAGTCGCATACCTCTTGCTGAGTTCTGGTTCTATCTCCGCATCCAATAAAAATTAAAATGTCTATGCGTTGGGTTTCACTTAAAGTAGCCATAGTTTACTTTTAGAACCTTTTCACTAAGAATTTGTGAAGAATATTTGTTGATATTTCAACTGACATTTATTTGACACTAATTTGCCTATTATGGCATTAATTTGTGATTGTCTTTTGTTTCCATTTTAGACTAGGAAATAGCTAACTATTAATATTTGGAAAGGATCCATTGGTGTAGTAGAGCACTGACTCACTAGTCTGCCAGGGCAGTCTAAGGGATTAGAGCCTTGGCTCAAAAAAGTAAAATTTTGCATTTTTTAACACACTTTTATTATCTTTACTTGTAACTAAATAACTCACAATGTAATAAAATCTTGGAAGTAAATATTCACCCACTTCCAATCTTCCGAATAATCTGAAATTTGTCACACATATCGAGGACCGATGACAATACAAGAATTCCTTAATCATAATGTAATAATAATAAAAATATATTTTTCCAAACGCCAACAATCCTAACTCACCAAATGAAAGTATTTGGTTGCAACAAGATGGTGCACCCCCGCACTATGCACGTGATGTTCACGAGTTTTTGAATAACTGTTTTCCTAGGAGGTGGATTGGTAGACGCGGACCGATAGAGTGGCCCCTAAGATCTCCAGATCTTACGCCCCTGGATTTTTTCTTGTGGGGTTATTTGAAATCGAATGTCTATGTAGATAGGCCGCAAAATCTTCAAGAGTTGAAAAATCGAATTAACAGAATTACTCCGGAAGTTATTCGCAATGTGCAAGAGGAAGGTGTCCGTAGATTTGCTTATTGTCAAGAGACTGGTGGATGGCATTTCGAACATCTTATTTAACTGTTCTATTTTGTTGGATATAAAGTTATTCTCTTATTGAAATAAAATATTAATTTTTGTTCACCCTGTAAAAAAATATCTAATTAATTATTATCATTGAATGCAGTATTGAAAGGCCTTTCAGATGAGGTATCACAAGACATCTATCCCAATTTAAAAAAATTACTGATTACGTCACCATGTCAAAACCAGTGACATAACCTCTTTAGAATATACACAAAAAATCGGCATTTTAAAATAAAAATCGATCTATTTTAGGATTTTTGTCAAAAGTACATGGCTTGCGAAATATCGAATTTGTTCCATAATTTTGACGCGCACTGTATATACTGTCAGCAAGTGGATGATGTGGAACACACCATTCGATTTTGCCCCAGATGGCACCGTGAAAGAACAATCTTTGTAACCGATTCGAGCACCGATTTGGACCCAGATAACATCATCCCATATATGGCCACAACATACATTCCAAAAATCATGGAATCGAAAGCGAAAGAAGAACTGTAATACCAATCGAGACAGAGACAAAGAGCAGCAAACCTGTTATTTCCAAGACGCCTCCTGATGTAATGTTTTCAGCGATAGTTTCAGGAGTAGGAAAGGGCATGGGGGATTTTAGTTGGAGTAGCGCCCGACACTACCAGGTCCGATAGATCCTCAGGCCTTAGGTCCTGGTGCCATGCGGTTTCTCCCCACCAAAAAAAAAAGATACAGACCAAGGATGTTGTCATTAATTCTCACTACGAGTTTCTCCCCACAAAACTAATCTAATAGGCCAACCAATACAAAAACAATAGAGGCTATTTTCACACTTAAATAAAGACGCAAATATCCTGTACTACCTTTTTGAAGATAGTTTGTAGATACAAACCCCGGTGTCGGCCCCAGCAAAATCGCTTTGTGGACGTTTTTTAACAAGAGATATTGTCAAAAATGACCACTTTTTAGTATTTTTACAAATATCTTAAAAAGTTTCGAAGGAATCGATTCACATTCAATGGGACTTTTGTAGGGAATTGAAAAACCTACACACTGGTTTTTTGTGCGACCAGATCACTGCATTTTCCACTGCCAAAATCCGAGAAAACCTCTAAAAAGAAGCCATTTTTCAAAAATTTATAATTTTTTGAAATTTGTTGCTGGAGAAACGGTCTTGCAGGAAATAATAGATAATGGCATGTAGTTCAACTGTGCGCAAGATGGTTTCTGTCCGATCTGTAGTTTTTGCACAGTCGCGTTATAAACAATTTGAGGGCTTATCTTGCAAAATGCGCCGAGGGAAATCGTCGTATGCAAATTCTGTAAACGGCATCTAGAAGTAGAGATCAATATCTACAATTTGTATATTTTGGATTTTCGCCTGAGAGGTGGGAAATGTGTTGAAAATGTCACTGAAAGTTGCTCCAAACGCTTGAAAGTACGCTCGAGGCAGAGTCGAGTAGCGGTAGTGGGGGATTGAACCCTCCTAAACAGATGTGTTTTCGACCTTGAGCGCTTCTTCTTTAAAACTTTTTATGAAACGTATTAGTTTCTATGGCATTAAATTAATCGAGTAGATGCAAAATTTAATGAATGAAAATAGGAGCTTTAATCTTTTCCGAATGGGTTTTAAATGTCATATCAACATTCTCATTCATGATTTTCTTTTATAAAAAAGTGAATATATTGCATTGTATGTGAACCTATTATTTATGTATTCAAAAAATGTTTTTCATTTATTTATAAATGAACAAAATGTACCCAGCAAACATTTTAAGTGAAATTTACTTCATCTCGACCTTCAAATAGGTCAGCGCCCAAATTGGCGAAGGTAATTCTTACGTTATAATTATCTTAAATTTACCAATATGGGAAAAAAAAAAAATTCAGAAGTAAAAAATTGGGCCATCAAGACATTTTGCCTAATAAGTCGAATGCCTAAATAGGTAAAATTGCCTTCAGAATAGTCGACTGATGGTAAAAATTTAGTCATTTCTACACATTTTAGGTTATAAACACTATATTAAAACAAACAGTCGAAGGTTAGAAGAAGATAATAAAAGTTTATTGCATATTGTGTATCTTAACCTACATGTTTATTCAGCTTTGAAGATGAACATGGCGTGTGAAAAAAGAACTGTCAAGAAACGTATAGCAGAGAATGATGTATGCAAGTGATGGTTTCGCTTTCACATCTAGTTCGGATTTTATTTGCAATACAAACTTTTCTGTGATAATGTGGAATTTTACTTATGAAGTGGGCCCCTTCAAAATATCAAATTAGTATTGAAAAAATTTATAAAATTAAGTGTACTTCCTCAACTTTGTTCATCAAACACTGCAGAAACTGATTTCATAGATGAAATATGTATATACATATCATATACACCAATTCTTTGACTATCTATCATTAAAATTTAGTCGATTCAAGAAAATTATGGATCATTTTTGCAATGGCAGAAACGCTTCAAGCCAAAAAATATGGCGTCTATCCCATATGGGACCTTTAAGTCGCATTTTCCTAAAATTTCAACTTTGAGAACACATAGGCTATATGCAAAGTCGAAAGTAACCTTTATTCCTGACTTTGGAGTCCATTTTCCTTATCTTGGGATTTCAGACCCTTTCAAATTGTGGTCACGTGATGAAATACAAATTTGTTATGGGATATTTTTTCATGTGATATGTCTATGCGTTCCGTTCTCTGGTTGGACTGGAATCGCGAATAATAAATTTATATTGTTGTTATTCGATATTCTGAGCAAAAACACTAAAATGATCATTTTAATTAATAATACGGAGAAAAAATAAACATTATTTTCTACTTCTTGTTGATGGTAAAACCAAGTATCTCTGTCTAGCCTATACCTAGTTTCTTAAAGAAAACGATATACAGTGTCACAAATAAAGTTCGCAACATATGGAAGTTTTTTTTATTAATAGATATAATGAAAATTTGACTTGGCAGTTAGTTTGTGCTTGAAAAATGAGTAAAAACAAGCCTCTGTCCTTGTGTCATGTGCTACTCTAAACCTGTCAAATTTGACATTATTTTCGGAAATAGTCAAAAAATCAGTTTTTTTTTTAATTTCAAAAAATTCCAAAGAAAAAAGTTGCTCAGTTTCCAATTTTAAACCTTTTCTTCAAATTTGGACTCTCTACTGTCACTTCGATTTTTTTCCAATTTTTTTAATTTTTCGAATCTTTCGCTCTACCGATTTGAACGAATCATGATTTAAATTTCATGATTTTGATGAATACGAGACTTCAATGTCATATCTTGACCAGAAAAAAAACCCACATTGGCCTGTTACCAGAAAAAATAAATAAATGCACCTCCAGAAATTCGTCTTTGTTGTTGCAATGTTCATGTAGTTTTTTCATTTCATTGTGAAACTGATTCGGGTTTTCAATGTATGGACATTAATATGTCAGTAATCGAATAAACGAATTTCTTTTCATTCTTATTGCACTCGTATTTCTTTTTTTAACAGATTTGTATCCCGTTAGCTGCAGATGGGTTCGAAATATTTTGATGTAGTTTACACCAAACACTGTGACTGTTGGATGTAAACGGTTACATGTAATTTTCGAGCAAATAATAATTTTTCGCAACGTTTTTTGAATTAATTTCATGATTCTCATATTCTTTATTTTCACCATTAGATGTTTAAAAAAACATTAAACCAAAATAACTATAACCAAATTCACAACAAAACATCGTAACATTCATTGACTTATCTCAATAATCTTATAAGGAACCAGAATTCATCATTCAGTATGCCGTCCTTCCCGTTCTATACAAATTATAGTCCTTTCATTCACAGACTTTGTGGCATTTTTAATAAATAGGGGATTTATGTTAGCACAACACTTTCGAATAGTATTCTCTAAATGTTTTTTGTTTGCAAATGGTATGTGCTTATATACTTTTTGTTTCAGATAACCCCATAGAAAAATGTCCAACACAACTCGATTTATTAAACGCAATAATTTGACAGTAACCAAAACAAAAAAATTGTTTTAAAAGCCTACTAAGCGAAAATTTTATTTCGATTCGAACAATTGTACTATTTTCTTCCCGAGATGTTGCATTAGTCTTGTATTGTTTAAAATCACGAAATTTTATATCATGTTTAGTACAAATCGCAAGAACGAAAGTCTTTTGGATAGTTATGAAACTGTAGGTCATTGTTTAGTTTACAGAAAAGTATGATATTTCGGGTTTGTAACTGAATAATTGGTCAGAAAATTTAATCAAACTGGATAAAAATCTATTAAAAAAGAAATACGAGTGGAATAAGATAAAAAAAAAAAGATTTTTTGAGGATTTTCGAAAAGAATGTCAAATTTGACAGGTTTATAGTAGCACATGACAAGAGGAAAGAGGCTGTTTTTTACTCATTTTTCAAGCACAAACTAACTGCGAAGTCAAATTTTCATTATATCTATCAATAAAAAAAACTTACATATGTTGCGAACTTTATGTGTGACACTGTATACTACAAAACCCCGTAATAAGTATTTATTCTGAAATTAAAGTGTTTATTCTGGAATTGAACATCAAATATCAGTGGTATTGAAAATAGTACGCGATAATTGTATTTATCAAATGGTGTGTAGTGTTGAAAAGGAAAACATTCTCAATTGTAGTTTGACATGTCCTTGTTCCGCATAGTCTGAAAGTACTCTTAACTTTACAGAATGTCGTACTCGGAAATATCCAATACAATTTGTTTGTCAATTGTGACTACCTCTCAAAAAATCGAGATATGATTTGCTTAAAAACTTTAATTCGACGTTTCCGTACGCCACAATGATTAGTGTTGAAATTTTCGAAGTCATCTTTTCAACACATCAATCTTTTATCTATTTGCTTTCGTTTTTTTGCACTTTATTCAATACATTTGGTAGGTATAAAGTAGGACAAAAAATGCCTAGGCAACTTGCTTGGTGCCAAAATAGGTAATGTAGAGTGTATAGTACTTATATATTATTTATGATTTTTCACAAAATGAGCTTTTTGTCATAGGCTTTCAAGATATATTAACTAAAGTTTTTCATACTATGCATTACGCCTATTAAGTTTATGTTTTTGAAGGAGATCCAGTGGTCTCAGTTACGGTTTTTATAACTCGAATTATAACTTTGAAGTTAGTTAGTAGTTGAAGGTGGAATATTTGGTCAGAAATAGGTAAATTCGGATTTCTTCAAGCCATTCTACCCCTCTGCTTGGTATAATTTTCCTATAATGTTAGTTGGGTACGAATATGTATAAAACGAAAAACCGAAGAGTTATCAAAAAGATAATTACTTTAACCAATGAAAGTAATTATCACGAATAGTATACTTTCCTTTCAATACTAGCCACACTATTAACTAATGTAATATAATAGTTAATAAAAAAACTAATCATCAAATAACTGAAAACGTATGCAAAAACACGCTAATAACTTATATGCACTAATATAATATGCGCCAACGTATATGCAAGCAACCCGCCGCGCGGTGATACATTCCCCTCCGCTGGCTCGTACCTCCACTACCGCTACTCGACTCTGCCTCGAGCGCACTTCCAAGCGTTTGGAGCAACTTTCAGTGACATTTTCAACACATTTCCTACCTCTCAGGTGAAAATCCAAAATATACAAATTGTAGATATTGATCTCTACTTCCAGATGCCGTTTACAAAATTTTAATACGACGATTTCCCTTAAATCTGATCATTTTGCAAAATAAGCCCTTAAATTGTTTATAATGCGATTGTGCAAAAACTACAATCGGACAGAAACCATCTTGCGCACAGTTGAACTACATGTTATTATCTATCATTTCCCGCAAGAATGTTTCTCCAGCTTCAAATTTATAAAAATTATGAATTTAAAAAAATGGCTTCTTTTTAGAGGTTTGTTTTCCCGGATTTTCTCAGTGGAAAATGCACCGATCTGGTACGTCGCACAAAAACCAGTTTGTAGGTTTTTCAATTCTCTACAAAAGTTCCATTGAATGTGAAACGATGCCTTCAATACTTTTTAAGATATTTGTAAAAACCAAAAAAGTGGTCCTTTTTGACAATATTTCTTGTTAAAAAAAATCCACAAAGCAATTTTGCTGCGGCCGGCACCGGGGTTCTCATCTACGAACTATCTTTTGAAAGGTATTTGAGTCTTTATTTAAGTGGGGAAAAAACCTCTATTGGTTGGCCTATAAGAAAAGCATTGACACCACAGCATTAGCACCTTGTTAATAGGCATGGTTATTAGATAAGGTTGGATAAACCTTCCTTTACAATTAATTTATTTCGAATATTGATTCAAGTTGATCAAACTAAAAAGCCAGATTAGAAAGGTTATTATTAATAATAAAAAAAAACAAACAAACGACACTCATGTCACTAAATGAATTTCATTAAACTGGGTTTACAAAACCACGACAATGGTTTCGCTACACAATAGCTTATTCAGATTTAGATAATACTGGATATTTAATTTTCATTCAATATGGATTTTCATCAAAGTTGGCAGCATCAATTAAAAAAAAATGCATAAGCATTCTTCATACAGTGCGGTCCATAGGTATGGAATAAATTAATTTTTAGCCTTATTATGTATTTGTTTAAAAAAACCTGAAACAGGTCGATTTCTATTGTCAATTTGACAATATACAGTGTGAAAATATTACCCCCTTCAGAATTATGAGCACCCCTCAAAAATTTTAAATGAGAAGGGTGTCGTGTGGAACCTTGTTCGAAAAACATTTTTATTCTCTGGTCAGCAATATTAAGTTTTTTAAATTTGGTGCAATCAGTAGAGAAAATTTATTTTGAAAATGTAAAATGTTTAATACTCTACGTAGAAGGAAGGAAATAATGTCACATAATGTTTAGGAAGTATTTTTCAAATTATTTCACAATTAAATTAAATGTTCAAAATGACCACCATTCACTTCTTGACAATAAGCAAGTCGATCTTGGAATTCTCGTACAACATTTTGTTGTAACTCAGGGGTTATGTTGTTAATTTCTTCCGTTATCCTAACTTTTAAATCTGCAATATTATCTGGTCCATTGAAATATACTTTTGATTTTAAATAGCCCCATAAGAAATAATCAGGTATTTTCTTATTTGTTTTGCTAAACGTCAGGAAAAATACGTTCAAGACACCTACTAGGTAGGTACCTATGTAGCAGCATTTTACTTATAGAGGAAGAGAAATTGAAAAAACCAAAGACATTGAAAAAAGACGCAAGATAAGAGCAACTTTGAAGGCAGAAAGAGAAGTGAAGTTGCAGGAAAAGAGAATGATTAGGAGGAAGGAAATTGCTGAAAGGAAATCAAAATTGAAATCCAAACCAAAACCTAGGAAGCCAAAGCAAAAATGTTCCATGTGTGACGATGTTCTGATTAGCGACATAGAGGATAAGGGAGAGAAGAATATTGGCTACGACATCTGTATAAGGTGGTACCACCTGCGATGTACCAATCTTTCTTCTCTACCTTATTCTGAGGCTGGGAAAAAAGATTATATATGCGAAAATTGTACCTGAACGCAACTCCATACTTTTTTATTCAGATGTTTCTTTTCTGTGATTTTTTGTTTTAAGAAAAAGTATTTTATTTTTTGGCGTTTTTATTTTAAATGTTTTTTCATTTTATTTGATATATTTTATATTTTTCTTTTTGTAAACTGTTCTGTTTCATTAAACTCAATAAATATGTTGTGTAAGCTGTTCATTCGAAAAATCGCTAATATCAACCTTATTGATGGGGAACATAAGATCCATGGCCGAGAAAAGGCATCAATGGACGACAACTGGGTAGGTGGCCGAGAATTGGTGCACTAGCAGGTCGAGAACTGGAATTTGGTGGCCAAGAACTAGCAAAAGTGTACTTTTTGTAGATATTATTTTTTTCTTGAAGGTGTGGAAGCCCTATGGTTCTGTAATATTTTTTTTCATATAACTTATACCTTTTTCTATTCGTCATATTTTTTTTAATTTTCTATCTGCGAATATGTAAATATGGAACCGTATCAAACCTACATTATCCCCTTAAGTGGCCGACTACTGGCGCAATCACCCTACATAATAACGATAAAAATTAATTTATTCGGTACCTATGGACCGCACTGTATATTCATAACCACTAAAACAAAAACTATTCAGGAGATTAATCGAAGTGAATGAATAGGTGCATTCAAATTGGTAGTTGAATTTTTTTAACGAAAAATATCATTGTAACAAGCTAAACATTGTCCCAGAAACCCGATAGAGGGAGATGGAGGGGAAACAAATTTTCCAACGCATTTTCAGTGATACAACTATATTCCGGTTTTTTTTTTATTCCTATTAGCTTAAGCGGCTATGACGGATAATGAATGATTAGTGTTCCATGAAAAGGAATGACAACTTTAATTTCAACATTATCTTCGGTCATCAAACAGCATGCATTTATGACATCTAATAAAAAATCAGATCCTGTAAATGATTTCCAAACTTTTAAAATGATATAAAACACGATATAGTTTCAAAAAAGATTGCTGTAGGTTTCATATGAATCCCCAATTCGCAATTGCATTTCTTCAAAAAACTATTTGAAAAATATCCACATTGAAAGTGTTTCAAGTTCACAAAACAATGTCATTTTTTGCTTTCCTACCAATGTATCGTTAAGCTTATCTAGGTATTCAGTTTTTGAAACTCTCGCACATGTACCTACACATTATGCGAAATATATTGCCAACGTAAATTAACCACCGCGCGCACTAATTATCGGTGTGTAAAAAAGCGGCAATTCAGACACTCGATGCGTAGTTATTTGAGAATATGCGAACGAAACCAAGATAAAAAACATAAGTAACTCAGAAGATGTGTTTTCTTTCAATCGAGTTCTTTAAATTGACTGTTTCGAACAAAATGCACCAAATTCACGGAGAGAAGCAAACATTTCAAATTCATGAAAGTAAAACTTTTCGCTCAACATCGAAGCACAAAAAGCCACAAATCACAACACCGATGCACCTACACCTGATTACTTCCCATTGATTTAAAAAAATGCATCTAGTCGACTACCTATACGACCGAGGTGAGTGAAACAAAACAGAAGCCGGCTGGTAACCCCTAACAACGAATCAACCATCTTCCGTTGACAACAACAGACGCAAATACAAAGTTGGTTTTGTAAAAATGAAAATAACATACTTTTATGTCGAGAAAACGAAAAAAATGTGCTTACCCTTCGACTACTATGGAAATGCGTAGATCAGCCGGCGCAACACGCAGTAGAAAGCCACCAGCCAGGCTATAGAGAGAGTCGGACTTGAGACGGCACGACTCGGTCGTCCGGAAGAGCCTGCATGTGCACTGTTGCCAGATCGGGCTTATAGAGGCGAAAGTTGCGATAAAAAATATCCAGTCAAAGATCCGCAACAAAATTCGTTTCACGACCGTCTCCCTTGCTGCACGATAATTACTGTGCCGCCGTAAATTCGGAAACTTCTACCTCAAAATGGTTTGGACGAAGATTATTTCTTTTGTACCAAGCTTGGAAAAGTGCGTTCTTTAATAAACGGAAAGGTCACCGGCCTAGCATGTCGGGAATTTGGAAAAAAATATCAAAAAACACATTTTTGTGGTTTTTCGTAAAATTTTGAAAATGGGAGGTCCTCCTACAAATTTTCTCAAATGTCATAGTTTAGCTTCGAAAAATTATAAAAGATAAATTATCCGAATTCGTTTTATCTCTACCCCCTCATAACAAAAATATATGAAACGTATTTTTATCACGTCAAGTTTTTTAAATATACCCACAAACATTTTTGAAGCAATGTTGTTTTATTCGTTTGTTCGTGATATCTAGTGTGTCATTCGTTAAAGTCGTATTTGAATAATTACTAGGCATTTAATTTGTTTTAAAATGTCTGTAAAAGAGTGTAAAGTAAATCCAAACAACTTTTGATATGTATGTGGTGAAACATTTCAGATCAAGGTCGAAAACTCTCTCTCGGATTCGAGAGAAATTGAGGCTGGCGTTCCTCAGGGGGCAGTGCTGTCTCCCTTATTATACGCTCTTTACACGTCTGATATACCCAGAAGTGAACATGTGAAGATCTCCTTATTCGCTGACGATACGGCTTTGCTTTCCTCTTCAGCCAATCATTCGATGGGTGTCGTTTATTTGCAGAATGCATTGAACGACCTCCAGCAGTGGTACCTGGAGTGGAAAATAAAGCTGAATCCTGACAAAACGCAGGCGATTTCGATGGGTCGGAAAAGAAACAACCCGGAGAGGGGAGTGTCTATCTCTGGAAGGGAGATAGAATGGTCAGAGCAGGTCAAGTACCTGGGAGTTACGGTGGATTGCCGGCTCACCTGGAGACCACACGTCAAAATTGTCAAGAACAAAATTTCTAAGAAAATCTGCTTGTTGTATCCCCTGATAAACAGGAAAAGCGAAGTTTCTCTCAAGAACAAAGTAATGATTTATAAAATGATATTCAGCCCTGTTATTTTGTAGGCCTCAGCCGCCTGGGGCCAAACCTGCAGAACCAGCATTCGTGTCTTTGAACGGGCCCAAATGAAGGTTCTGCGGATGATAACGAACGCTCCGTGGTACTTGCGGAACGATCGGATCCTTGAAGACTTAAATCTGCCTTCCATCAGAAGTATCGTTAGAGATCGCAATCAGAAAATATTTGATTGCGCAATAACCCACGAGAACCCCCTCGTTAGGGAAGCCTCTGATTACAACATAGTCGACCCCTCGCGCTTTAAACGTCCCAGGCGCCCTCTGGAGTGATGAGCTACTTACCAATCCATACTGGGTAGTGAAAGCTGCATCCTCTATAGATATATGATAGACATATTTTTCAAAATTAGATATCAAAATTCCTTTCTCGGCCATTTTTGAGGAACACCATCATGGCAAAGGCTAGAGACTGGTCTCTAGTCCTTGTTCAGTCAAAATTCTAAATTCGTGAATGGCTGTTGCCCACTTATTTGAGTCCAAAGAGTAAGAGCCTTCAGGCTACACTCGTCTTTAGTAATAGTGATAGAAGACCCCGACACATATGTGGTGAAATTATCATAACAAGGACTAAGAGACCAATCACAGAAGCAATAAAAAGGGGGCGTACTTCCAATACTTCCAAATCTCGGTAAAGAACCTTGACAAAAAGTGGGTTCCTGGAGTGGTGTGTGAAAATTGTAGAAGTATACTAACTAATTGGGCTTCAGGAAATACAAAATTGCAATTCGGTGTCCCAATGTTGTGGAGAGCACCAACAAATCACGCTACGGACTGTTATTTCTGTCTCACGAAAACATTTGGTTTTAGCAAGAAAAACAAGAAGCATATACAATATCTTTATGTTGCGTCAGTCACAAAAGCTGTGTTGCATTGTGAGTTCCTTACCCGTCTTTGCCCAGCAGCACAAGCGGAACAAATGAACCAGAGCAGATGGAGATTGAAATGGAAGAACCCATTTCAAGCCAGAACACTAATTCTGACGATGATCTTGGTGGATGTACTTTTATGGACGGTGAAACACACGTGGTTTCCCAGAGTGATTTGAATGACCTGCAGCGTTCAAAAAGTAAGTCTGCCACGTTCCTGAATTGCTCGGGAAACCAATTGGACGATTGGAAAAAATTAGTGTGTTTCTTTTCAGGCCCTGGCTCAGTGGAGAAGGGAGTTTCAAGTTTATTCAATTCGAAAGTAAGTAACATGACAATTTCACAATAAATAATATTATTTCCAGGTGTTAATTACAATTTCTATTTAGTTATTACAATTTCAATATAGTACCGAGCCATCTCACTCCATATACTGGAGACCTTTCACCTAAGCACAAGCGTGCTTGTGTTGTGTCAGGTATCCGATATTCAGAAGGAGTTTTTTTCTATGTCAATTGGCGTCTATTTGGTGATTCTGGAGAATGGAGGTTTGGAAAGTGTACGTTCAATATAAATTTTCAAATGTAGATTGATTGTGTCGTACAGGGAGTGGGTAGAAAAGAATAATGACTAGCTTAAAATGAAAGCAATCTCAGTGATGTCAGAGTGTATTGCTCCACCCTTACAAAGTAAATATTTATCCAAGGTACTAAGTAAAGAAACAGAAAAATGAATTGGGATTCGTTTCTCTATGGTATGCTTTCGTAATGGCGAATGATAATTCAGTGGATCTACATACTATTTTCGAAAATTTCACTCATGTGTTAAAATGTCCATAAGAGGTGGGGAATTATCGCTGAATTAGACCGGTAATCCACCTACTATGTGGATTATCGCTGTAATTCAGCGCGCTAGGTGACAATTCAACTGCAATGACACGATTTAAAAATCGGGAGTGTATGTTTCGCGATTGCCATGGGAGTAACAGAGAGGCTTACGACCATAGCAACGCGTACCTGAAGTGAACAGATACTATAATTTAGTCAGTGTTTCATATTTAACGTCTGAAATGAACCGTTTCGGGACTTTCAAATAAACTGAAATCGACACGCAAATCGAAAAAACGACTCCAGCGAATACAAAGAAAAACAAGAAGTTTGTCTGGAATCAGTTCATGGATTTTTGTGCAACAAGAGGGTATACATTGGAACGAGAAACGCCAGAATGCAAAATTGCGAGAATCTTGAAGGACTGGGCTCATAACATGAAGAAAAGTAACGGTGAGGAGTACAAAAAAAGCACCGTGAAAACTATTTGGAAAGTCACCGCCAAAATGATTATGGAAGAATACTTCCAGAAATATGGTATAAAAATTGACCCATTCCAACCTGCCGTGTTTAAATCTGCACGGGACGCAAAAAATGCAAAGAGAAGAGACCTACAGGCTCAAGATAGTAGAAAAGTGAGCTCAACTGCTCTGAAATTCGAAGAACTGAAAAAACTAGTAGACATTTGTGACGAAGGAACCCCAGACGGACTACAAAAGAAGATGTTCTTTGTTTTGTCGTATGAATTGGCGTGGAGAAGAGGCGAAGGATGCAGAGCGAAGCTACAGTTTTTCAAGGAAGAACTCGATAACTCGGATCCAAGCCATGTGCCTCATCTAAGTGGTTAGTAATGATCAGAAATAACTATAATTTTTGTCCAGTTCGATTATTTCACGCATTAAAATCGAAAAGAGAACACATAGAAAGTGACCGTTTATTTTTAACTGTGAATCCATTTTGGAAAGTGAGAGATCAATGCTTCGAAAACAAACCTGTGGGGCAAGACGAGATAGAAAAGTGGACTAAGAAACAAGCAAACCAGATGGGACTAGAATTGGAAAGAACAAAAATTGCCAATCACTCATTGAGGGCAACAGCGGTGTCAAATTTGGCAAAGAGCGTAGTTGCTGAGCAAGAACTTATCAAAATAACAGGATGCCAACTCCAAATCTATTGCGAGCTATCTACAGATAGATGAAGAACACCAACAGGATATCGTTGAAAAAATGCGTGGCAATGAAAATCTACAACCATGCGCGCCAGGAGGAGGTACAAGATCAACTTCAGTTACGGAGAAGACAAATACAAATGTTTCCAATATTACTTTCAATAATTGTAGTATCAATTATAAAAATAAATAATATGAATCTTTTTGTATTCTTGAAATTTCCTACCGAATACCATTCGTGCTTTAAAAATTACCCAAATAATTCTAAAAAAACGTGTTTTTTGAAAAAACTGCACTCGGTAATTTTTTTCGTTGTTTTAAAAAATTGCCCTCCTCATATATATATATATATATATATATATATATATATATATATATATATATATATATATATATATATACACAAAGTTAACAAATTCAAACTTGTGATAAATTAACGACCGAATGTCAATAAATATTTACATTAATTACCAAAGTTCAAAATAAACAGATACCATATAAGCAAAGTCAAAATGAATTCCAATTGGAGCAGTAATTAGGGCAAATGAGATTTGGTAGTAGTAAACTTATGTGATTATCCCTATCTGGCTTATATGTGATTATCCCTATCTAGCTGCCAGACCGACGAATTAGCGAATCAGTCTTATAATATCCACCTTACTATGAAGAATGGCTAGAGCTAGATATTCACCACAGCATGTACCATACTGTTCTGAATCTGCCGAATAGGTCTCGGAAGTGGTCTCTGTACGATTTGCGGTATTGGGAAGACTGAAAGGAGGAGTGGAAGGAGGCCTAAAATTGAGTATTACCTTTAGGAATTGTTTTCAGAGGAATGTCGAGGAGTTAGGAGATTGAAGAGATAATTTTTTTCATATATGCGCAATATATGTAAGTATAACTAACCTATGATATTGGATGGCCTCGAAGAGGTTGGGTATAACAAAATCTTGGGAGAAACAGGAAATCCTAACAAAAAATATGAGTGGCTATTCAGCGAAACCAGGCCACTTATTTTCTCAAACTTATCTCAGAAGATTTCAAGAAAATCCGCATAAAGCGAAGTCGAAAGCTCCAATCCACTTGGACAGCAAAGACCTTTTTCCTTTTTGTTTTCACAATTAATTTCATGTGTCACCAATGACAGACGTATTCCAAAACTAAGATGTCTAAAAACCCTGGTGCTTGGACTGATTCGATATTGTTTAGATTTTCAAGGGGACACCACCAGGTACTTCAATAGAGCTTCTCTCTGTCATCTCTTTGGTAGATGGCGCCCTCCAAAAATGTTCCTTTATATCCTCGCTTAATGTCAAAACTTAATTTTTGACATCTGCAGCATCTTATATGAAATTATTTTTTATTTTGTCGGTGCCTATGCGTTTTTCCTTCCCCTTGATTTAAAATCTTGCCTCTCATTTTTCAGTTCGTTCTTTCAAAAATTATGTCGTTCATTAGTGCGTAAGGAAGTGTTAATTTTTGAGTAGTGTATTGTGTAAGGATATTTTTTGTAAAATGGGCTCCTTTTGCATTTTGGACAGTCTAAAGCCGCAGATTCGAATATATACCTGTATTCAGCATCAAAGGCTAGTACAAATTTTAACGAATGAACAAATAATGATATTTTCATAGTCCATCATATTGTATGCATTGAATTTCAAATTTTCTGACAATTTCATTTGTGACCTCTCTACCTGTCAAAAGAACCATATTTTCTCGTGAAATGATTTAGAAATATTCTAGTTGCACCACAATAATATAAATGTGGTTGCACATTGAAACGAACCCAAATAAGTACCTACCCATTAATATAAAAATAAGCACACAATAATCTAGCGGATTTGTTCTCTACTCTGCAACTCATTTACCTCATACATATAAAAGAGACTGCGTGATTATTCTCATTCTTCGAAAAAATATTTAGTTAACCTCTCAAATGATACGAAAAACAACAATAGGGTGTTTTCTTTGTGCAATGTTCGAAGTCTTCTAATTCTAGCTTTGCTATTGGTGAAGTTTGACAGATGTCACCTTTCAACCAATAGAAAGCTGAGGAAATAAAAATACCCTGTGTGGTCTGTTTACTGAATTAAAACTGAAATGAAATTGGCGCCATCTGAAACGCTAATGATCTCTATTATCAAGTAGGCCAAGTGTCGCCAAGTTGATCCCAAACTTTTACAGGTATAAGTGCAAGTACCAGGGTTTTTGGACATCTTATCCAAAACAATAACCAAGGCAAAATACAAATTAAAATCTTCATAGGTGACTCCCGTCAGTAGACAAATTGCATAAAGACACATACCATACCAGATGATACTTCGAAGCGAAGCCACGGGAACACAAAATAAAAGAAGAGAAAAACTAAATAAAATAAGTACGGTCAGGCAGTAAATACATTTTCATTCCTACAACTCATCAATTACAATCCTGACAAAATTCGGTTCCAGATTGCTGGCGGAATGAACATCTAACAAAAAAATAGCCGCGTTCATAATTTGCAGAGAGTGTTTTATATACCAGAAGAGTACACTGTATGAACGACTTCGATTTGGGAGGCGTCAAAAAGTGGTTACACCCTCATGCAAACTTAAAAAAATCGATTTATCTATGAACGAAAATAATAGCCGCGTTTATATTTCTTAGAGAGTGTTTTATATATCAGAAGAGTACACTGTATGAACGACTTCTATTTGCGAGGCGTCTAATGGGTGGTTCCACCGTCATGAAAACTTAAAAAAATCGATTTCTCTATGAACGAAAAAAATAGCCGCGTTTATATTGCTTGGTTCACGGCTTCAATGGAATTTGTTAGCTCGTGATACCCAAGTGACTGTTTAACGACGAAGTGATCAGTTTGCTGAGTTTTTGGAATCGAACGATGGATATCAATATTGCCGTGATGTTTGTGGACTTTCTTAATCGATGGGTCAGTCTTATGATCCCAAAGAATGACGTTTGTTCATCGATTCCTCGAAACTGAGTCTTAAAGGTGTCTTATTACATAATGGGAACAAAAAGCCATATATTCCCATAGGACATGCTCTACATTCTGAGGAATCGTATGAGACAATGACAACTCTAATTCAGCTAAAAAATATGAAGGAAATCTGAAAGTTGTGGGATTACTTCTTGGTTTGTAAGGCGGTTATACCAAATATTGCTATTTCTTATGTTTATTGGACAGCAGGGCTAGGAAAGAGCACTGTATAAAGAAAGAATGGCTTGTACGAAATGAATATACGCCAAACAAACAGAATGTTAAATACAAGCCTTTGATTGACCCGAAAAATGTGATACTACCACCACTTCAAACTAGGATGCTTTTGCCTATTTAAAATCCGTGTCTCCTCATCTCTCTGATGCTAAACTAAAAGAAGGAATCTTTTTGGGTCTTCAGATAGAAAAGATATTGAAGGATAAATATTTTGGCCGTCACTTATCCAGTGTTGAAAAATATGCTTGGTATTCTTTTGAAGTCGTTGTTGAACATTTCTTGGGCAACAATAAAACAGAAAGATTGATAAATTACCACAAAATGAGTCAACATGTCCTTGAAAATTAATCTTCTTCATTCACACCTGGATTTTTTCCCTGATAACCTATGAAACGTAAGTGATGAACATGGTGAAAGTTTTCATCAAGATTTAAAGTCGTTTGAAGAGATTTACCAAGGTTTTTGGGATAAAAATATGTTAGCAGATTACATGTGGTAATTTAAGTCATTTTTAATTTTTTTAAGTTCCAAATATCTAAAAAAAAAATATTAATATTTCAAAACATTTACGTTTATTTTTATTTCACTTCAGTATCCAACTAGGGGCTGATTACGCCACATTGGTTTCAACAACACAATACGTGCTGAACGAAATCCCGCTTTCGCTATTGACCGATTGGTGATACTTCCAATGCCATGACTCAAATAAGGCCGAAAAAGATATAATAATAATAAATATACTTTATTGTCATGAAATAATTTCTTCTAGTCGACAAAGCATAGATATTAATATAAATATACATTTACATCTGTAATATTAAGAACACTAAATAAAACATATAATACATATTTTTGGCAGAATATGAAAATGAAGCTAATATAACATACATACATGGGTATAAAAACAGTCACGGACATGAATATGTAAGCTAACCTGATTAGAATGAAGTAATCACATGTATACGCATCAGTATACAGAGATACCTATATATTAAGGAACAGTCGAGAAGTTTTCAAAATGAGTCATCGTAAAATTCTTGTGGGCTGTAATATGGTCGGGGCTTCAACAGTTCTTTGACAGTTTTCCTTAATATTTCAGTATCAATTAGTACATCCCTAACGTGGTTTGACAAGTGGTTATATATTTTTACTCCATTGTAACACAAGGAATCCCTCACTAAAGACGTGCTGGTTATCGGCAGTTTCAAACTATTGTTACTGTGGCATAATTGGACTAGGTGCTACCAAATTTGGTGATATGGTCTAAAATGAACAGAGATATCACTGTCAATATTTTCTTTTCTTTGAACAATGGCAGCTTTAGCTTTATAAATATATCGAATCGCTCTTTTTTTAAGCTCCTGGACAATTTCTAGTAGGTCTAGGTTACATACTCCCCAAAAAGGTATCCCGTACCTTAGATGCGACTCAATTAAGGCATAATATGCTGTTTTAGCGGTCTGGCATCCCAGCTCTATTGAAATTATCCTCACTGCATAACAACCAGAGGAAACTTTACTTTTGAGTTGCTCGACATGTCTATCAAATTTAAATTTTTTGTCTATGAAGACTCCCAAGAATTTGGTACAGTCTGTATTTTCAATGATTCCGTTATCCAAGTGAACATTATCGAGTGAGCATCTTAAAGTAACTATGTTTGTTTTATTTATATTGAATGAGAGAAGATTCGATTCACACCATAACTTGATCTTTTTTACATCAAGATATTTTTTTCTCCAGATCCTCAACTGTTTTACTATGCCACAAAATCGTGGTGTCATCTGCGAAAAGTGTTACTTTACCTGTCAAGTCAATTTTTGTGAGATCATTAACATAAATAAAAAAAGTATGGGACCCAACATAGATCCTTGGGGCATTCCAGAATGTATGTCAATTTGTTTCGAGCGTTCCTTTGAATTTAATTTTACTGTTTGTCTTCGTCCTGTGAGGTATGATTTGAACCGTTGTAGAGTCACTCCTTTACATCCATAGTGATGTAGTTTCCGCAAGAGTATCTCGTGATCCACGCAGATCACAATATACTGCTGCTGCAACATCTCCGGCATTGATGTTAGTGTAGACCTCGTAAAGAAAGACAAACACTGCACCATGGGTGTTTTTATGTTCTTGAAATCCAAACTGATTCTTACAAATAATATTATGTTTTAGTAGGAAAGCGCTGAATCGTTTCTTAACGAGTTTTTCTATTATTTTAGCAATGATTGGGATTAGGGAGATTGGCCGATAATTTGAGGGGTCGTCTAGGTTGCCTCCTTTGTGTAGAGGAATAATTACGGATGTTTCCAGGAAGGAGGGGAACAAACCATTTTGAAATGAGTGATTACACGAGTACACTAACTGGAACATTTTCAATAATCTCAATGGATATCTCGTCATTTTTATTTTTGATATCCTTAATGGTTTCCATCAGTTCATTTATGTTGGTGTCGTATAATATACAATTGTCATTTACTGTGTGATTTTTTAAATTGATCAAGGGATCGAAAGGTACAATTTTTTCGGTTAATTTTTGTGCTATGGAACAGTAGAATTTATTCATCTCTTCTGGACTAATGGACTTCCTAAGTCCTGACGTCAGAAGTAGGCGGAGCTTAGCGAACTTTTCCAAACAAATCGATTTTACATGTTAAAACGCCATAAGAAATCATTTATATGTTTATTGTTCCTGCTTCCGTTGGTAATAAGGATCATTGCGTACATTTTTGAGTATGTGTCAGTAAGGTTTTTAATGAATATTCAAGAATTGTTGTTTGTCGAGGTTATGTTATTTTTTCAATTGAAATATAGTTACTTTCAGGTATAGAATGGATTCAAAACATGTTTTTAAGTATCCTCTATAAACGAAGTCCTCGATAATGATAATAAAATCATTAAAAAGGGTAAAAATACATGAATTGTTTGGAGAGATTCGCTAAGCTCCACCCACTTTTGACGTCAGACTGAGGTAGTCCATTGGTATGTCGATATGGTTTCTCTTCTTGCATTTGCCTCTTAGATCATTTATAATCGACCAAGTCTCTTTCATTTAATTGTTCGAATTATTAATTTTGCTCCTGTAGTAATTTTCCTTTGCTAACTTTAGAACCTTTCTGTTTTTCTTCTATATAGATTGAAATAAGAATGGATAAAGGGACTGTTTGTAAATTTTCGTATGTGATACAGTGAGCGCAAATCTCTTGAGGACGTTTTCATTCCTTGTGTTATTCATCACTTCCTATTTTTTATTTTGATTTTTTGAAAAGGAAAAGATTCATTGAATACCTTCACTAATTGATTGTGAAATAATAGGAATGGGTCAGGCTGAGATGGAATATAAGCCCACTCTAAATTAAGACTTTATCTTTCCTGTGGGGACATCTAAAATCCTTAATTTACCAGGCACCTATCCAAAATGAAGGAGAATTAAGTAATCGAATAATTAACTCTTGTAAATTGGATGCGTGCATACAGGCAGGGGGTGGACATTTCGAACATTTATTGTGATTTTGATTTATATCTAATGTTCCGTTTTTTATTGTTGTTCAAAAATTTGCGTTTGAAATGTTTGTATGTTGAATAAAAAAAAAGTCTTCAAAATGGTTTCATTTTTTGACAAACACATGCATCGATTAATTTAAATCAAAATATCTCGAAGACGGCTGCGTGTAGCGACTTTTGAAAAACATACCTTTTTCACGTAAAAATGATGGAGGAATCCATTTTTCTTCTAGAAAAAGTGATACATACTTGCACGACAAAGTTGTGACCCCCCAAAAGAGACAAATACCTGTAGACGAAGCCCCCTACAATTAAGGACCAAACAAAGATCAAATTTGAATTCATCACATTAAAAAATCCCCAAATACCAATTTTCGTCCAAATATCGACATTATTTTAAAAATTATTTACGAAAAACCAAAATAAAAATAAATTTTTAATACCCTGTATATAAAAAATGAAGGCCTTGCGGATTCTCATATGAACTTTTCACCTTATAAATAACTGAGGAATCGTCCTGTGAAATATCGGACACTTATTACATAACACCCTGTATAACCCTCGATATTAACGAACATTTATGACAATTTAAACAAGCCAGCAGCCAAGTGACAACCGTGAGAAAAATATAAGCACCGATCTCAAAACTTCTTGGGGATGCAAAAAATAACGAAATATCTTGGCTGTGCTATCTGAAATGAAGAACATAAGTCTATTTCTGGTTAAACCAAGAATATAAAAAATAAATATGTCAAAATGTATTTCATAGACTGTATATTGAAGCCACCAATTTCAATGGCTCTGAACAGAAGGATTTCAGAGGGGATGCTAGTGAATCCGTTGGCAATGGGCGAAGGAAAACTTATCGGTAGAAAAATCGAAAATTATATTTTGTGGGGATGATTATGGAGCAAACCTCAATTTGCAGAGCTTTAGAAAAACTCATTTTGTTGTTTTTTTTTGTTTTCGTACTAGACATCTGCCCGTTTCATTTTTCATTTGGCAACACTGCATTCCAACTAATCTTTCCAAGCACACAGTACTCCCAACGAGTGGCAACAGCCAAATAGCGTATTCACCGAATGTCAAAAACCTACAGCTGATACGTAGTACGCTCTACGCTTTACACATTGTTACATTTTACTGCGCAATACGACGCAAATGCGATGTTGGCCGATTTAAAATTTTCAGTAAAAACTCAATTTTAAAATAATTAGTTGAAGAAATCCGAAAATATAGTCCAATATCTCTTTTATATGCGTTAAAATTTTAAGAATTGAAACTCAATAAAAGCAGGATATGACCAATCACATTCTCCAAAATCGCTACCAAGAAAATAAAATGTGCACTCAATATGAAATATGTGATGCCGTACTGAAAACATAACATTTCTCCATAATGTGGAGGGTAACCAAAATACTTCAATCCCCAAACATGGTAAACTAGCTGTAGACCAGGGTCGATAATTTTTGAAACCAAAAAAAATTATAGTAGAATGAAACTCATTGGAAAAGGAAGAGAATATGACAAAAATGAAAGGAAAAATAATTTACGGGCGATCTGAGGTCGGGAAGTGGAAGGGGGTGAGTTTTTAAGGGTAACAAACGGTTTATCTCGATTTCCGGCAAAACTACAAGTCCTATGGAAAAAAGTTGAATGGCAAAGTTGTAGGTAATAAAAAGATCTACAACTTTGGTATCAACACGTTCGTCACATAATCTCAAGATTTATGTGAAAAATTCAAATAACCAAGTTTTTGGTTTTTTATTTTTACCTTTTACAAAAAAAATTTTTTTTTACGAAATTTGGTGAAAACTTACTTTTATATGTCCCAAACACACTGTAATTTTTTTTACTTAAAATATTTATTTTTCCACCTTATTTTGACTTAATATCGAAAAAGCATCCTAATTTTCAATCAGAAATTCTCCCGTCAAAATATCAGGTTTTTTAAAAAAGTCGGTGGGCTTTTTGTTCGTTGAAATCTCTACTTTCTGATAGTGTAAAAAAAAATATACATTACTATGGTAAATGTTCTCAGAAAATGCAAAGAAATAACAGGTAGTAAGGCCCAGACCCTCCTAGCCCCTTGCCCACTTCTCTATGAAATACCTTTTGATGGGCTAAAATTTTCCGTAGGTCACTCAGGTATATAAGTTATCTCAAAATAGCAATAAATAGGCATCTACGCATATAATTTAAAGAAGATTCTACAACTTTCTCAAAATATTGTAGATGTCTTATTAAATTCGGATTCGAGTTTTTTTCGTTTCTTTGCATTTTCTGTCATAGTAATGTACTTTTTTTATACCATCAGAAAGTAGAGATTTCAACGAACAAAAAGCCCACCGACTTTTTAAAAAAAGCTGATATTTGGACGGGAGAATTTTCGATTGAAAATTAGGGTGCTTTTTCGATATTAAGTCAAAATAAGGTGAAAAAATAAATATTTTAAATCCAAAAAAATTACAGTGTGTTTGGAACATAAAAAAGGAGGTTTTCACCAAATTTCGTGAAAAAAAAATTGTAGAAGATAAAAATAAAAAACCAATAACCTGGTTATTTGAATTTTTTACATAAATGTTGAGGTTATGTGAAAAAAGTTCGGATACGAAAGTTGTAGATCTTTTTATTACCTACAACTTTGCCATTTAAGTTTTTTCAATAGGACTTGTAGTTTTGCCAGAAATCGAGATAAACCGTTTTTTACCCTTAAAAACTCACCCCCTTCCACTTCCCGACCTCAGATCGCCCGTAAATTATTTTTCCTTTCATTTTTGTTATATTCTCTTCCTTTTCCAATGGGTTTCATCCCACTATTTTTTTTTTCACTTTTTACCATTTTCAAAGGCTTCAGCACTGGTCTACTGAGGAAGTCAAATCATATTGACCGATTAGTCTACTTCCAACAATGCCCAAAGTCCTGGATCGAAGAAATACCATCAAATAGCCATTACTAACAGCAATGGCTCTAAATCTCATAATTATTCTCCTCAACTACTGTTCAATTTCAAGAACATAACAAGAAGATCGTCACTGCCTACCTATTCCGTGAATCCTTCGTGAGGGGTATGTAGGCATGTGCTTCTTTATCCCGTCTATATATGAAATTATCTCAAGAATCTCACAGGGCTCAAGTTTTTCCAAACATGTTCCACATGTACTACAACGTTCTCACGAACATATCAGGACAATGAGCACCTCATGTTAGCGTCCCTGTGCCTGTACACGGCGAATGTCGCATGCAAGCAAATGCAACGAAATCATTATATGTGACTTGCAATAACAAGAAAGGGAATCGCCCACCATTGTCACTGAATAACTATCAGCTTCATCAATAACAAGTGACCAAATGACTGGGAATGCACCACATATTCACATAAAGAGAAAACAACTCTTGGACTCAAAATTCGAAGTCTATTCAGGCTTATCCATACACAATAAACTAATAATTTATAAAGCCGTCCTAAAACCCATTTGGAGAACAGATTACAACTCTTCCTACACAATAAACTACTAATTTATAAAGCCATCCTAAAACCAATCTGAGGAACTCCTACCTAGAAATCTTGGAAAGGTTCCGGTAAAAAAATATTTGTATTATAACCTACGCCCTCTGGCACGCATTCATTATATCCGACATGATCTCCAAATATTTGGGTACTGTAAAAGAAAGACAATACGCCAAGACGAAGATCAAAACGTTACCTTCCTACTGAGCTACCCAAAAGATGTGTCAGTGTCTAATAACTTCAATGTAATATTCACATAAAATTTGTTGAAAATAAAGGGACATTTTCTGCATGCCAACACGTTTCTTTAAAAAAAATCACTTATTGTTATAGTAATTTCAAGTATTGTAAATAATATAAATATATGTGCATTGAAATTAATTTTCCTTGAAAAAAACCAAGGCAACTCAATTTTTTGGAATACAAAAATGATTAATCGCAGTAAGTTGTTGAAAACAAAAATTCTACGTTAATCTGGAGCATAAGTGTACCAAATGCTTTACATCGATTCACCCCATCAAGTCGCTCTACTGCTCACTAGTCCGCCCTCACTTAGAATATGCTGCTTGCGTCTGGTCTCTCCAGTACAATACCCATGTACACAAATTGGAAAAAGTCCAACATGCATTCCTAAGGTACATCGCCTTTAAGAGAAATTATCACAATTACAACTATGAAGGATTCGAATATCGAAAGCTTTTGCTCTCGCTGCAAAAAAAGAGATCTCACAATGTTTTACAACCTGATAAACTCAGTATATTCATGCCCCGAACTAATTGAGAAAATCAGTCTTCACGCTCCACCCGCTCAAACACGCTTCTACATACCTCACTACAGAACTAATATCGCTGGAAATTCTTTTATCACAACAGCATCCACTAGCAAACACCTCCTTGGACTTTTTTGTGGGCCGCGCACAGTTCAAGTCTACCCTCAGTCAAGTATTCTCTCAGTAAGGGTGCTTTAAAATGTTTTAATAAACCACTTGGCATTGTGTACTTTTCTTCTCTTTTCTTTCTTTCTCTACTTCTGTAACCGGAATTTTACTTGCTCTCACTCAAATGTTCCTACTGCAAGAATTTCTAAGATTTTATTTTTAAGTCAAGTTTAATGTTTTATTTTTACTTTTATGTTTACTTTTAGATTTAGATTATGTTGTCCTAGATTTAATAGTTTTATTGATTTTAATCTTATACATAGGCATCTTATCATTTGTCAACAAAACCTGTAATACTTAATGAGCATTCGCTCGTAAATAAATAAATAAATAAATGTAAAGAAGTTATCATCAAAGAAAAATACTGCATTGCTCCATTTCGAAGTATGGTTAGAGTAGTGTATTCCACTGTGCTTTTTAGACAATAGAAAAAAAATGTAGGAGATGCCTTCACGTTTTCAGCATCACTAAATTCTGGGAGTTTTGTTCAGGTATAGCGGATTCTGAAAATATGTACATTTATTTAGTCAGGATTTTATGTAAGTTAAATTCGAAAAATATTGAATAAGGTCTCTATTTGAGGGAGTATTCAAAGATATATGTTTATGCAAAAAATGTTAGACATGAACAGAGTCAATGTTGGAAATCCAATTTATAGTATAGTATTTCTAATCCCAATTGGAACGAGATAAAAAGTTTCGGGAAGGGATTCTCTTTGCACTTGCCGCATTGACATAGGCGTTCGAATATTATTTTTCAGAGGTATTTCTTCGGTTACTTATTCTTACAATCATAGCAATTGATCACCCCATGTAAAAGTAGACACATGTTATCTCAACTGGATTTTATTATTTGTTTCGAAAGGTCTCCAGAAAGCCATAATGATAAAATTATTTTCAATGGATAATTCCTAACCTTCACGGCACGGCACTGATTAAGGAATATTGTTAAATGAGGATATTATGCAGCTGGAGATAACATATGTCCAATCCAGCTAGCCGAGCTTTCATTACTCAAATATATTTGATAGCGCCTTTACTGATAATCTGGGCAACTGGAAACACGCGCCAGATTTTTTGTATGATTGTACCAGGAACGCTTTGAAAGTAAAAACACTGGTAGTATATAAATTTCCCATTTGCCGGGCAGTGCATATGAACACTCCTCGTAGTGCTCTTATTTTATGGCCGTTCCAATTAGGATTAGAATAACTATACTATAAAGAAGTACTCCTAAAAATTTCGTTTTAGATGAATATCCTCCCTTTCCACTTTGATAGTGAAGGGATTAGTTGACTGATTTCTAGAATTGAAATTTACTTTGGGGAGTTTTTTTTACAGTGTTCATTTTACGGCCAGTATGATAAGCTTTTGGGCAAGTTCTTAGAGAATTCGGCATTTGCTGCCAGAGTAGTATCATAATAAAGTGTAGCAAGCATTATTAGGTAAAGGGAGATCTTTGATGTATAGTAAGAATATCATAGGGCTTAAGGGGGATCTTCGGAAATCCCCGTTCATCTTCTTGAAATTCAGACATGTTATTTTCAATATTTACACATTAGGTAAAAAGGTTTCCTCTAAAACCTAATGCATATAGTTTATTTTCAATAAGTGATATACATATACAATCAAAAGATTTAGAGATCGAAAAAAGTACACTCACATACCTCTTTCAATCAAGTTGACTCGCAGAGAAATCGACATCATCGTTTACGATGTCGAGAATGAGTATTATATATTATAAAAAAAACGAGTGTGGTTTAGACCACACGACTGAAGTAAAACTTCTTTAGTTCCATCTATATATATATATATATATATATATATATATATGTTTATATATGTATATATGTATAATATATACATGTATATACATATACATATATTAATTTTCTAATAACCTTCAATTTTATCATTTTAGTTTGGTAAATTTAGTAAATTATTATTAGTCATGAATGATTATAAAAATAAAATAAAAATTAATTTACCTAACTCCAATAATTTGTCTCGGTTTTTGTACATGATCTATAGTGGGATTTTGATCATCAACTTCCATTCGATTATTGTCATGTTCAATCACGATGTACCAATTATTTGTAATGGTGAACCTCTACAATTAATAAGTATTTTATTATTTACGTATTAGTTAAATTTTATGTTATCCTATTTCAAAAATTTGTAGAATGCCGCGTATTAGTAGAGGGAGAAAATAGACAAGGAAAAAGGAACGCTGCATATGACGCTACGACGCCAGCAACTAGTATGAGATACGCACTCACCTTTGTCGAGACCGTTGGCCTCGCCCGATCACACTTTTCGTAACGCTCTCGTCGCATTCACCAGATTACTCCCCAAGTCAAGCGTGCGTAAAGAAGTTTTACTTCAATAATCTATATTTCATGTACTGGTGGTATGAAGTGGTTGCATTCACTTTTGAACCACGCATTGAAGAATTTCGTATAATTTAATCGAGTTTCTTACAAGATCTCTAAGATAACATCAGTTTGTACCAGGAAGAAAATTATACTAAATTATAGAGAGAATGTCGATTTGTTCTTTAAAAAGTAACTATATATGTAAGGTTCTCAGTAACTACAGTATCGATTAACACGTTCGCTGTCCAATGACCCATATATGGCTCACGACCTACTGTAACCACAAGTCCTGTGCCCGCATATGGGTCATATCTCACTCGAATTCAAACTGATTTTACTCGTGGACTTGCAAGAGCAGTCAACATAATTTGCATTGGGATTGTAGATAATAATTATTGAGGTCATGCACCAAGTATGGCTCCTTTTTATTATTGTTTCGAGTTCATACATACATAAAATGAAACCCAGGTCTATTACCTGGACTAAACTCTTAACTTGACAGGTCAAGACTAGTTAGAGGTTATGGCATGGCATGCATATGACTAATCGGATTTGATGAACACATAATAATTTTGTAGAGTCCAATGTACCGCATGTGTTTCATGGAAAAAGAATACGAAAAACCGCGGGACTCCAGGGCGGAAATGTTTGATACTATTATGGACAGGGAACATGTTAATAAGTCACAAAGCAAACTCAGTAACTTATGGACAGGCGAGAAGTATCAAGTTTTCATCACCATAATCCAAAAAACGATGGGCATATTCAGCTAGTGTAACAATAAAGTTTCCTCACTAGAAAAGAGAGAGAAAGAGACGATAGAAAAGTATTTTTGACCTAATGCGGCGTTTTCAACGAATTTTCGTTTTGGATCTTTTTACCCGACCTCGAATCCATAGAGTTGGCAACATTGTTAACGTTGCGTACGACTTGCATTGCACTCGATAATTAAAACAGGGCCGTACTATAATTGTTCACATGTATCAATGATTAAATGGGTAAAAACATTTTTCTACTGAATGATTCCAGCAGTTGTTTGCAACCAGTTTGGTGAATTCAGTTTAATTGATCACGGACGACATGATAAAATGTGACAAAAAAAACTGCTGTATCCGCATAATATTCAAAATGGCTTCAGGAGAATATGAGTAAGTACAAGAGAGACTTTCTGATTAAATGGAATCAAAGGCAGACGTTGAAATTGCCCAATTAACCTAGAAAAATCATTGCAAACAGATATGTCCTCAAGAAGTCGAAATTAACTCATTTCTGACGAATTCATTTACTTTGAAGTCGTCTTCTGAAAAATCCATCGATTCTATAGGCAAAATGTATGGTGGAAAATCACTTATTATCAGCTTCAAATATCCCCTCACACCCTTAAAAGGGTTATATTAGGTAAAAGATCTACAAATTTTTTTTGGGAATTTTGAGCTGAAAATTCACCCAATTATAACCTAGAATTTGTACATATGGCCAGACAGTAGAAAATCGATAAATATGTTGAAATTGTACTTCTTTTACCTATTTTTCTAAAAGGGAGTCGAAAAGGAACTTTTAGACATGTTTTTGACTTATCGGTGCAACGCTTAACAAATCCCTGTTTCTGCCACCGAATAAATACAAATTATTGGAAAAAAATTCAAGACAAGCTTTTATACGAATGCACTAAAAAGGAAAAAATAATTTATTTAATTGTTTGACCTACGTTATTCTGTGAGTGGCAGATTCAGAATTTATGCGGCAAGAATATCTATTTTATATTCGACGCAAGCTTTTTAATCTGCTACTCACCTAGGTCAAACAATCAAAGAAATTATTTTTTCATTTTTAGTGCATTTTATAAAAGCTTATCTTGATTTTTTCCAATAATTTTTATTCAATTATTTTTATTCATTCATGAAATCCTTCATTTTATTAAATTCTGACAAAAATTTATATCCTCCGACCCAAAAGAACCGACATATCAATTTTGAATGGAATCGGGTCATAATAAGAAAACACGTCCACCATTTTGGAGCCGCCGTCTTGAATTTACAAATTTTCACAATAAATTCATAATCTCCCACCACAAAAACCCCCACATACCAATTTTGAATAGAATCGGACCATAATTACAAAACCCGTCCGCCATCTTGAACATATGAATTTTGATCTCCACAAACCAATTTTTGAATCGAATCGGACCACAATCCCAAATCTCGTGCACCATCTTGGAGCCGCCTTTTTTTTCTCCAACAAAAATTACATATTGCATTGTCACGGGTACTAAACACCTGCCAAATTTCACGTCAATCGGACAACTAGAAGTGGGTCAAGAATGTTTGTTACAAAAATAAAAGCGTGTAACAAACATTATAATTCTCACAAAACAACCACATCCTAATAGTACCGGAATAATAGTTATTTAATCAACTAGTGTATTAATCGCCATTTTAATATACGAGTTGATTACAAAGAAAATCCGTCGACCTCGTTCCTGGGGTCAACGTGAAATTTTCGATATCCATTTGCTTGAACTAGGAGGAAACTTACAATATTTGGATTTTAAAATACATAAATTTCACAGCGCGAAGGTAATATCTCACTGACAGGCGTCAGTATGTCATATTCAATGGCTTCAAATCTATTGAATATGCAGCTACCTCAGGTGTACCTCAAGGAAGCAACCTTGGTCCACTCCTCTTCAACGCTTTCATAAATGACATAGTTGTAGGTCATTGACACCGATCTTGGTGTTATTTTTGACACGAAATTATCTTTTGCCCCTCATATTGAAGCCACTCTGTCTGCTGCAACCAGAATGTATGGATTCATTGGGCGAATCTCTAAAGATTTCTCCGACCCATCTACATCAAAAACGTTATACTATGCCTTCGTCAGATAAAAATTAGAATACGCATCTATAATTTGGAACCCACATAATCAGTTATATATAGAGAAGGTTGAATGTACCTAGACCATCGCCTAGAGTAGACAACACCACGAACAGATATCTTGAAATACTCACCGCTGCATAACATGTGTGTCAATTGTTATTCTGCAAGTTGTCAGATTGATATTTTTGACTGTTCAATCTCTGCGATTAAATCCTATTACTTTAGTTAATCTCGGTATGTATTATTACTTCGTTAATTTGTTATTTTGTGTTGTACTGTATTTGTAACTTATATTCCTGTTATGTAGTTGGGTGTAACCTGTAGAACAGTGTATCAATAAATAAATAAATAAATATGATTTGAAATTTAAATAGTATTTGAATTTGTGTATGTTTAGTTGCCTGTACCACAATGACACATTAATAGAGAAATCGACCATTAATAAGTTATTAATGATCGCTTTCGGTGTATGTTTGGGTGCATATATCACAATTATGCGTCTTACTAGAGAAATTGAACGTTAATAGGGGTCATCAACGATCGATTTCCTGTAGATTAAACAGACTCGATAGTACGAGGTCGCCGGAAAAAACATAAATGAGATATACTAGTTTTTGGGGTATTTTAAAGAGAATGTTGATAGAATGCACACAATTCAATCTGATTTTCCTCTAGCAAATTTGTGGTAGATTAAGATAAATTATACAGGAAACTTCTGCCTTTCTCTTCTACGAATGAATTATAAAATCAAAAGTTTATAGATCTGAACAGTATATTCATATTCCATTTTATGCATAATGTGCATTGGTGGTAACCCTATAAGGAGGTAAGATCTAGTGATTCTTGATAGAATATAGATCTTTGCAAGGCATTCTTGGGCGAAAATTTATATAGCAGGGATTTCTGTTTGAAAAATTGTTGGGGCTTTGCCTAGGGATTTTGAGAGCCTAAAACTAGGACCCGTTACTCCCACTCCAGCACTACTATAATAGCTACATATATGTTTTGTTTTATATTATGTTTATATTTAATAGATAAATTATTTTGTTTCTTATATAAATGTTACATGTTGATTTAGGCCGCCCCCCCCCAAAAATGTAATCCTGGGTGCGCCTTGTTCACATTGGACCTTATATTTTTTATTGAGCGTTTCGAGTAGAGACTAATGATGTAAAAAGATCATTTTAAAAAACTTATACATTTAAAAAAGCCATGCCGCGATTGTAGCTCTCCTCTTTCAATCGACGTCGAACGAGATCCTTTCAACTCAAAAAGACCTAATATCGGTAGAAATATACAATAGCCGGGAACAAAAATTCAGAATTTTTTTATTTAAAAAATATCAAGTTGCTATTAGAATACGGTTTAGAAATACATTAATCAAATTCTAGTTCTACTGTAAATATTCTATTAATAAATGTAATTGATTATATCGAAAATGCAACTATAATTATTATTCCTTATCTATAGGTTACTCTCGCTTATGTAAATAAATGCACAATAAACATCAATTTACCAGCCCTGTTATAATAATAGACATTTTACCTTATAAAAAAAAGAAAATATATCGATTGTTGGTAATTTATGTTGCCGCCCGCACTTTTTTCCCGCAAATCGATGCCATACAGTTATGACACTACTTGACAATTAACGTTTTTGGCTGGTTGTCAATATCAATAATACAAATTAATAGAGTGTTTCATGTTTGTCCTATCTAAACGAAAGCAATTTCGGTAAGTTACTCTTTCCCCAGTCATTTGGTGGTTTTACCTAGAGAGTTTTCTGGGAGTTTTGAAAATTGGTATATTTATAGATTTCAAATTTTTACTTAGCCACCTCGTAACTTAGCCGCTCGCGACGCTATATTGAAAAAATGGCGCCCAAAAACAGTTTTTTGACAATAACTCAAATAGTTTCGTAATAACTTAAACTAAAGAAAATTTCCACAATTTATATTATAACGTTTTTTTTTGTAAAAATGAATAGTTTTAGCGTACGAGGGCCGCAAAGTCTACTCCATCAATCCCTCCATTCAAAACTCGTACTGATGATTCAGTATAGATGTGTGTTGGTTTGCGACACTCGTACGCTAAAACTATTCATTTTACAAAAAAAAAACGTCGGAACATAAATTATAGGAACATTTCCCTAGTTCAATTTATTACATAATTATTTTCATCGTAAAATGAGTCATAAAACTGGTTTTGGGCGCCATTTTTCAAATATGGCGGCGCAAGCGGCAAAGATACGAGGTGGCAAAGTGAAAATTCAGAAATAGCACGTCGAAATCTATATGAATACTAATTTTCAAAACTCCCGGAAAACTTTTAAGTTATAGTACGAAGGGAAAGTTATCAAAAATAGGTGAACCGTTCCGAGTGAAATTATCTTTCCTCTCTTGATGATACGTAGGAGGAAATAATGCACTTTTCTAACTTGTTATACCAACAGTAATTTCTAATAATGATTGAGCTGGATATACGCGTAAATGATGAGTGTATAATGCCATTTTTTAACGAATTAGTGGTTAAAAATCTGAAAAAAAAATGAAAACATGTTTTGTTCTTTGTAAATTTCGATAAAATTTTGAGTAGCGTCGCTTGCCTAATTTCAGGTGACCTGCTCAGAAGAAAACTCAGGCAATTGCCGGATGCAATAAACACTTAACTCTACATTTGTATAATGTAGAATATTGAACTGATTGTGTGGTAAATATACACATTGCAGGCCTGAGATAGATATTCAATTTCAAAGTGAAGAAAACAACTAACCTTATAAAGTCAGAACTAGTTGACTTCATAGTCTGCTTCGAGGCCCTTATCATAATTATCACAGAAAATAATGCAAAAACAAAATTAAAAAGAAAAGACATTCGCAATTGAAAATTGTTTTAAAAATAACATCGCGACCAGTGTAGTGATTCAGAGCACGTGAACTGAACACTGTTGTCAAGCAAGATTCTTGCATGCACGGTTCACAAAGCTGTCTACGAACGAAAGTTTGTTAGATTCTACTAGTGTTTTCTGATTGGCTGGCGAATGAAAGATCTTAATTAACAACTAATCAGAACACTCAATTTTCTAGTCCGGAACCCTTTTGTGGTATTTTCAAAGCCCACATCAACGAAGAGTTTCGGCGCTGGGAAGCTGACCAAATTAAAACTCACTGGAACAAGGGCAGAGACAAGCGAAAAGGCTTCTGTGCCCATCGCCAAAGAAAGCTTCTGGAGTTGGACAAGAAAGATTCGAAACTGGTAACGGGACTGCTCATTGGACATTCTCCTCTGAGGTATCACCTCAAAAAAATGCTGCAGAACACCTGCTTTGCGACTGCCAAGCGCTTTTCTGCAAAAGGCTCAAGTTCCTCGAAGGGGTTTCACTAACGCCCTCAGACATTAGTAACTTAGCTCCCAGGAATCTAATACGCTTCGAAAGGAGTCCCGGAATCCCGGTTCTTGAATAGCTGAAGGGTAATGTACAAAAGACCTTATAGGTCGAGGTTAAAAGAGGCTGAAGAGCCATATCGACCCCCTACAATCTACAACTAATCAGAAAACAGTATGCGGTGGTGTGCACGATAATTATTTAGAATATTAATGTCTTTGTCTTTTACAAATTTTGCCATTCTATCAAAAAATAATTTATATTATTTTGATATTTCTAACGGAAACGCCCGCACAGTGATTGGCGACTCCAGAATCCAACTAGAATTGAAGTTTACTACTTCATTCATAAATGCGACGAGTGATTCATCTTGTCTTCTTAGGCTAAGAGCGGGCTGCAGAAAACCTGGTTAATCGAGTAACAGAATGAAAATGTTTTTAAAATGTTAGTACTTACAGCAAACATAAGAAAAATCATTGACTGTCTGGGCAAAAGTGTTGCTAAAGTTTTTATGTCCTTTTTTCGGAAAAAGCAACCATACCGATGTAGCAACAGATTGGTAATAGTTTCATTAAAAATTAACTTCCGAGTGGTCAAGCGGTCTAAGGTTCACGAAAGGAGGCGTGGGTGAGAGCGTGAGTTAAAACCCCAGCTCAGGCAGCTTTTTTTTATTTTTTCTTTCGAAATTGAAAAATGATTTGTTTGGGGCGAATATTCGTCCCAAAACAAATCATTTCTCATGTCTGAGAGCTGGCTGCAGGAAACCTGGCCAATCGAGTAACAGAATGAAATGTTTTCACAAGCATTTATTTATTTCACATAAATGTATGTGTTTAGTTCAAATCTTGTAAGTGAATTTTAACCTACTTCAAGTTGTCCGAATAACGTGAAATTTGGCAGGTGTTCATAATCCCGCTGACCATGCATTATATAATTTTTGCCAAAAAAAAAAACAAAATGGCAGCTCCAATATGTCGAACGAGTTTGTGATTATAGTTCGATTCTATTCAAAATTAGAATGTGGTGATTTTTGGGATCGAGCATCATGATTTCTTTGCCAGAATTCAAGATGGCGACGACTTTTGTGATTATAGTCCGGTTCCATTCAAAATTCACTCTCCCATTAACACAATGTGTAGACAAGCTAATGATTTATGTAATGTAACATATTTTTCTTAACATCAATCAATTTATAAGGCACCTACATGTGACTTCACCTAATTAATTAACTAACTTTAACCATCAGTATAAATTATGTACTTCCTGTAAATGGGTTCAACCTGCTGGATGTAAAATAAATAAATAAATTGAGGCAAGCGACGTGTTTTGTTATTATGCCCCTATTCCATTCAAAATTGGTATGTGTTTTTTTTGTCAAAATTCCCGAATTTAATGAATGTTTAAAAATAATTAAATAAAAATGATTAAAAAAATTAAGACAATTTTATACAAAAAAAATAAACAATACCTAGGTTATTCTATAGGTAACAGATTCAAAAGCTTGCCGCGAATATAAAATAGGTATTCTTGTGTGGCAAGATTTCCAATCTGTTACTCACAGAATAATCTAGGTCAAACAAAGAAATTATGTTTTTCTTTTGACTGCATTTGTATAATTTCTTTAATGATTTTTATTAAAATGTTATCACTCAAAGAGACCATAAGAAAAATAATTTAGTTTCTGGGCAGAATTTGTTAACAAGTTTTGTATGCTCTCTCTCCGGAATATTTTTTGTACTGCAACCAGACCAATGGAGTAACATCTTGGAATTACTCTTGAAATTCAGTATTTACAGAGCAAAAAAATAATATATTTCAGTACCGCGTTAAATCTTGTTCTAATGCCTTTTTGGTTCATTACTATATATCGAGTAACAGCTTCAAACTACTACAAAGTTGAACTTTTATACAAATACACTGAAAAGATAAAAATAATATCTTTAATTGTTTGACCTAGGTTATTCTGTGAATAACGATTCAAAATCTTGCCGCGCAAAATACCTATTTTATATTCGCGGCAAGCTTCTGAATCTGTTACTCACAGAATAATCTAGGTCAAACAAGTAAAGAAATAATGTTTCCTTTGTGGTGCATTTGTATGAAAGCTTGTCTTAATTTTTTCTCAAGAATTTTTATTTAATTCTTTTTAGTCATTCATAAAATCCGTCATTCTATTGAATTCTGTCAAAAATTGATAATCTATGACTCCAAAAAATCCACATACCTATTTCGAATGGAATCTGACCATGATAACAGAACACGTCATCTTCTTGGAGCCGCCATCTTGAATTCATGAATTTCGACTAAGAAAACATGATGTTCGACTACAAAAACCCACACACACCAATTTTGAATGGAATCGGACTATAATAACAAAAGTCGTCGCCATCTTAGAGCCGCCATCTTAGAGCCGCCATCTTGAATTCGTAGATTCTGACCAAAAAATTATAATTTTTGACATAATTTCTATTGGAATAGCGCTATAATCACAAAACTCATCGCCATATTGGAGCCGCCAAATTCAGGACTTCTCGCAAAAAAAATCATGATGGTCAAGCATTAAGTCAATTTTTATTATTGTTTTTGTGGAGAGTATAGTTATCCAGAAAAACAAAACCATGATAAAAATTCACTTGATGAGGACAACGGACCTATGTATTCAACTCTATTTTCTTTAATCCCCAGAGAACCATCAAAATCCCATTAGCGACTTGAGGAACAGTAATTAGTATGAAATAACCCAATTAGAAACAGCAGGTATAAATTGTAAGATAATGTTACAATTTATTTAGTGTAGTTAACCTACTGATGATGATAACTTAGTTATCCAAAATGCGCATATAGGTGTAAACTGAATAAGTGTGGTGCTGGGGTTACTTGCGCAATTTTGTGACCCTCTTGGACTATCTATTCTTCAAAATACGCACGGAATAGCTCGGTGTTTAGTTTTAAGAGCCAGCAAAAGACATTAATTCTCCTGCACATCGAGTACTGTTTTCTGATTGGTTTCTAATTAGGATCTTTCATTCACCAGCCAATCAGAAAACACTAGTAGACTCTATAAAACTTTCGTTCGTAGACAGCTTTGTAAATGCATGCGAGAATATTGCTTGACAACAGTGTTCTGAATCACTATAATGGTCCTAAATTATTTTGAAAACAATATTCAATTGCTAATGTTTCCCTTCTCAATACTGATTGTGTCGTTGGTTTCTTACAAATGACTGTGACAAATATGATAACTACCTCAAAGCAGTATGAAGTCAACTGGTTCTGACTTTATGACCAGTTTGGATATAACAAAGTTAGTTGTTTTCTTCACTTTGAAATAGAATATTTATCTCAAGCAGCCTGCAATGTGTACATTTACCACACAATCAGTTCAACATTCTACATTATTCAAATGTAAAGTTAAATGTTATTGCATTCGACAATTGCCAAAGTTTTCCTCTAAGTAGGTCACCTGAAATTAGGCGGGTGGCGCTACCAAAAATTTTGACAAATTTTACAAAGAACAAAACGTTAAAAAAACCGCATTGAAAAATATTTCAGTTGCAGTAGTAACCATACCACTGAAGTTATCCATATCGATGCTTGGTATTACTATCAGCAATAACCTTTCCTGGGAAAATCACGTGAGGTCCATTGCCAAAAGTGCATCCCAAAAACTTGGTTTTTTGTTTCGTGCCAAGAGCTATTTCACCCCCACTCAGCTGCTTATGATCTATAAGGCACAGATCCGACCTGTCCTGGAATACTGTTCCCATATTTGGAGCGCGGCACCTAAACATATCCTGAGGCTATTGGATTCTGTCCAAAAAAGGGCAATTCGTCTCGTCGGTGATGCCTGGAACACTTGTCTGGAACACCGTGTCTCTATTTTATAGATATTTTCATGGGCGATGCTCTTCTGAAATATCAACAATCGTTCCTGCTTTGGCAGTCTCTTCGAGACTAACCCGTCAAGTTCAGTCATCACACCCCTTCGTGGTCACTTTGGAGACCTGCAGAACATCACTTTTCAAAGACTCGTTCATCCAACGAACAGCGAGGCTTTGGAACTCATTGCCTAGGGAGGTGTTCCCCGAGGCATACAACCTCCAGAAATTTAAGAAGAACACCAACTCCTACCTTCTTTCCCTTGGTTCCCACGATGTTCTCTGAACATTACAGGATATCCCTTTTCGTGGGAACCAGAAAAAAAAAATGGAGTTGGGAAATTAATTTCATGCCAAAATCAGAATCAAAATGGCTTTATTTCCTATTCTTAACATTGGTATAAGCTCTGGCAGTAATCTATATTATAAAAATGGATCTCGATTCTTTGTGAGCGCAAAACGCGAGAACGGCTGGCTATTTTTTTGTAAATGTACATAATAGCCCGAGGATGGTTGATGGTTGAAAAACAAAATTAGAAAAGTTGCCCGGAAATTGGAAACTCGGGTATATAAGAAATTTGGCGAAGAAGAAGACTATCGAAATAGGTCAGCTTACCAAGCAGAAAGTCACAGGAACGAATCCCGGTCAGAGTAACATTTTTTTTATTTTATGAAAACAACGGCTGGACCGATTTGGCTATTTGTGAAAATTTCTTTGTCCTGGAAAAGTTTTTAGGAATATATAATAAAAATTAATGCCCGTTTTTGTTGGTAAGCTCATAATTTGAGAACGGCTGGACCGATTTGGCAATTTTATTTTGGGAAAACGGGATAACGAACAGAAAAACGGGATAACGGGAAAACAGGAAAACGAGATAATGGGATAACGGGAGAAAGCGATAACGGGAAAAGGGGACAATGGGAAAACGGGATAAAATTATAATATAGAAATTTGGACAGGACAACATCTGTCGGGTCAGCTAGTTATCCATAAATATATACATCTATCTCTATACAACAATATTTTACAACGCGTATTCCAGAGGGTGCGTGCAGGGATATTGTGGATAAAGTGGGGTATAGGTATGTGGTTGAACTCATCTATCCATCTCCATGTGTTGCCACGTGGTTAGGGTACCGGTTTCGTATCAAGTGTCCCGCACGAGGCAGGGGGCGGGGGGCCATCCACGCTGATGGTGACGGGTGTACCCTTACCTATGGGCAATTACCTCAAATATTTGGTTTAGCGTTATAAGGCACGATAACGCTAAACCAAACTATTTCGTCTATGCACAAATATGGGGTTTAGCTATTGAAATTTGGGATAGATATATTGTTTGGATTTTATCTGCCAGTAGAGTCTGATCATATAAAGTAACATCACATCGTTAAAAAATTTAGAGCCTACACTGTACCTTCATTTCTTGTGACAACTAGTCCAGCAACAGTGTTGATTCATTTTTTCAATAAAACACCATGCTGATCAGTGTTTATTCCTTTGTTGTAATGGTAATGTAGGAGATAAAAGAAATTATGAAAATAACGGAAATATTCCGCTCGACAAATTGATATTGCTCCACTAGCCTTCATTTCCGTTAACGATTCATTGAATTAAAATGATAATAGCCTCCATCTCTCAGCCGACATAAAAAAATAGTGCAGTTTGTACATAACCACAATCGTATTTGTTACAAACGGATCCAAGCAATAATGATTGAGATTGAGGTAGTTGATGAAACAATAAGTAATTTTTATATTTATTGATTGGATGGTAATTTGGTAAAAATAGTTGAAAAGGGGAACATTCTCAATTGAATAGTATTTCGGATTTCTGCAGGTAAGCTATTTAAGGTGAATGCTATATACCTAGTATAAGAAGGATCGCTTGAGGAACTCTGCTTTGTGAGGGTGTGGGACCCCTTAAAGTTAGCAAAGCCACTTGCTCGAAAATAAAAAAACCTAGCCCAATATTTGTCGTAAATTTGTCGTGAATACAAGAAATTTGTCGCACTTTTATTTTATTTTTATAGGGGTAGCGGTGCTAACTTAATATAAAGTTAGCACTGCTACTACGGTAAATTTACGAGTGAAAGTCGAGTTTCAGAAATATTGTTATTTTTGCAGTGTTGTTATCTTGGGATTCAGGTCTTATATTAAAAAAATATATATTTTTTGAAAGCCAACGTTTCGTCAATTTATTTTGACATCATCAGGGCAATAAGAAGAGTTTTCCGTGTTAAATGAACGGTGTTCAACCATAGTATCTGTATCGAAAGATGTACATATAAAACTAGCTAAAGACAACGAACACAACCACTGAAACACGTTGGAATTTGAATAAAATAATGACCATCTGATATGTATTCAAAGTGGAGTTGGTGGAAGAAAAAGTATTTAAATTTTAATATTTTTATATTATTAACCTTCATTTAACAGGAAAACTCTTCTTATTGCCCTGACGTCAAAATAAATTGACGAAACGTTGGCTTTCAAGAAATATATTTTCTTCAATCTAAGACCTAAATCCCAGAATAAAAACAATTGTTATTATTATTTGTAGTATAATTGTCGAAATCCATTGAACATAACAAAAATGCACTAAAATATATTTTAAAGAAAATATACGCCTATTAATGGATATTTCCTGGTAAAAATTCATATCATTCATCATATAATTTATCTGATTTGTGCATTTTACATGGAAAGGCAATAACTGTATTACAATTTTGAATTCGAATTTTCAAACGTAAACGATTATTACTAAAATTCCAATTTTTTCAGCAATGCCCATTGTATATCACTTGAACAATTTTTCTTACAGCTTAAAACTCACTCAACAATTGTCGGATGAACAAAACATAATTGTCATGCAAATTTTGAATTTCGATGAACTAATTGGAAATTCCCTTTTCTTGAATATCTCAGTTGGATATTATTTTTTCCAACCTAAAAATGTTGATTGAACAAACCACAATTGTGGTGCAAATTTTGAATTTCCTGAAGCAGAAGAACGGTTGTGCTAACTTGATATCAAGTTAGCATTTCCACCCCTTGGGAAGAAAATGTCGTTCTTCTGCTTTAGGAAATTCGACAGTTGTTAGGTGAATTTTAGTCTGGAAAAATCAATATTCAACCGAGCTAGAGGGTGTATTTAAAAAAAAGGAATTTCCAATTAATTAATGGTTCTTAGCTGTTCTTTTTGGTTCAGGAAATTTGCCCGACAATTATGTTTCAGTCATTCGACAATTGTTGAGTTAATTTTCGGTTGTTGAAAAATTGTTTAAGTGATACAATGAGCATTGTCCATTGGATAATGGTTTTAGTGTTCATTTTTAGATTTGCCGAAATTTGTTTTCAGATCACTTTTGGCAATTTACTTTATGAAAACCGTTTATCGAAATCAACAATGAGCATTGTTGAAATTTTATTTGAAATAAAATTCAAATAAATTGTAATACATATTTTCTTCCATGTAAAATGCACAAATCAGATTAATTATATGAATGCGATGTTGCCTAGTTCTCTAAATTTTCACGGACACCAGGAAATATCCATAAAAAGGGGTATATTTTCCTTAACATCTGTTTTAGGGCATTTTTGTTATGTTCAATGGAGTTCGACAATTGTACGACAATTATTAATAACACTATTTCTGGAAGTCGACTTTCAGAAATAGGTAAATTTGCCGTAGCGACAATTTTTTTTATTTACTACAATTATTCGACCAGTATTGGGCTAGGATTTTTCAATTTTCGAGCAATTGGCTTGGCTAACTTTATAGGGATGGGTGTGGGCGTATGTACGAAATCTTATTTCATTGTATAGGTATGGCGGGCACTTCCCTTCAAGAAATTTTTAGTATAAGCACATTGCATGTAGATTTAGCCGGTTCTGCATATTCAACCATTTAATGATTTCAAAGGTGTGGTTTATGTGTTGATACTTCCAAATCCCAAAAATCGAACGTAGACAAGACTTTTGTAATTTTTTTATTTTGTTACTAACCTGGTCCGGTAGGAGTTGTATAGAACCTCACAGTAGTTCAGTTTCGATAGTGGTGAGTCACAGCATAATTTTGGTGGATCTGTCTAGAAAACTGCGATTTTGATAAAGTAATTTCAGCAATGCATAAGTTTTTTGTAAGCAGACACTGATATAATGAAATCTCATATTGTTTTTTACCCTGTTTGAGAAATTGATGTTATTTTCACCTAAACGAAGTTGATTTGAAAATTTTTGTAAAAAAATTTCGCGCTGTGATTTTGCTGCTATAGCACTGGTTTTAGTTGGGTCCAAATTGAGACAATGTTTGTTAGAGTAGTCTACTCGATATGCTATCTTGATATTTTACAATCTGGCAACGGTCACTTAAATATAATTTCATTAACTCTAGCGATTTTTGTAATAGGCCGCTGTAAAGTAGAATTGTATGCAAAAGATCATGGTTTAGTGTGTCGAATAGTCTAGTAGAATTGAGATTGACGTCCGAGAGGGGGAGGGGTCACAGGGGTCATGACAACCCCCCCAAATAATCCACAGAGTTTCTAAAAACCTACTAAAATTTGGCGATATACGAACATTTTAAATAAAAAATTACTGCAAACGTCTAAGCAATGAACTCAAAAACATTCGTAATAGTCGATTGAAAACTCACTCTCCGCAATTGAAAAATGTTGGAAAATGCGTATGGTATGGCGCGAAGCAAATTCACAGAGTCATGCGCCGGATCTTCTTGCCTCTCTCCCACTCCTACTCCTACGTACCGCATCGGGAGCCGGGAGAATATTGGAACGACGTTCCTTTACATGCCTTGCGGTAGGTGTTGACTGGTAGAAAATGTGACGTAAGAAAAAAGCGTTATGCCCCCTCCATGCGACTTTCTCTTCTCTCTCTCTGTTATACCGAGTATGTGTGACAACTACACTTGGTCCTGTCAGAATGTCAACGCATTCAATCCCTATATAGGGAAATAGAAAAGCAAAATTGATGGAATGAGGGATTTTGAACTCACTACATACAGTGATTGATATTTGAATTCAAATATACCTTTTTCAGCATGTGAGAAAGCCTCAGTTTTTCAAGTTAGGCAATGAATAATTTAATTGTGTCATTTTGTAGTTGGTAGAGCTTCAATGTGCCCGCGAATTTCGTGAAATTCAGTGTTTAAAGTGCCGTAAAGTGTTGAAAAGTGAATTATAAACTCCTTAACTCAAAAACAATAAAACAGTGTGCTGAAAGTGATCTAAATGCCATACACAATATCTGGCCATGGAAAACTGCAAGCCATTGTGACCATTAATAACCGCCGAGTATGGGAATTTCGACCATATTAGTTCGCCCGAGTAAAAAAGTGAGGTTAGGGATTTCAAAACCTACAAAAATGAAAATTATTTCACTTATAAAAAGTGTAAGGACACAAACAACCACAGCTGAATTGCTAAAAAGCTCAATAAATGACCCCCAATGGAATAATCCAGAATGAGGTGCAAATCGCAACAAAAGCGTGGATAAATTGAAAACAAAATGCCACAATGGATCACCCAGGGGCAAAAACCGTGAAAAATAAATTATTTCACCAAACCAAACCACCGAAACTGATAAAAACAGTGTTTTGGCAAATCTCACATCGGAAAACAGCGAAATCGCCAGCTGTTTGGTAGTAGAAGCCGAGGAACTCCGAAAAAGATGCCATAAGGTGTATCATTTTCCCTCCAAGTGAAGCCAAAAACTCAATGATTACATTTCTAAACATAGTGAAAGTGTAAAGAAGAGTAATTAAACCTAATAAAGAGCCAGGCACCGGATCCGAGGCCGAAAAGACCGCCCGAGTCGAGGTTAGCGAGAGTATGAAAAAAAAAAGTAAAAAAACACTAAGTGAAACGGAAAAGGAAAGAAAGTGGTGAGTGTAACCTATCAAAATGTGGGGAATGGAAAAGAGGGCGAGGAAAAGACGCTAAAAAACCTCTGTCCAGAAGACACATTTTGTTCACCACACTTTCGAACAACTTTCAAAGGAAAAATAATGCAGAAAAAAATGTGATCCAATACATCAAAATATGGGGAGTAATATGGAGGAGATAAAAGGACAGCAGAAAATCAATTTTCGACAGAAACTCTATGTTCTCCATACTTTCAAAGAGACGAATAGTACTATCAGGAATAAAATACCTTCTACTGTAGCGGAGGTATTTGGAAAAAGGATATATAGGTATAGTATTGCTTGGTATAACGTGACGATTTCTACCAGTCAACACCTACCCCAAGACACTGTGACGTGACTGTAAATAAAACACAGTTTGTGTTTTGTTTTCGTTTCGTCTGGCCGTTTTCATGCAAGTTTTTCAAAAAATAATCGTGAGAGATCTGAAAAGAAAGGATTACTGAATTGATTTGTTAAAGTTTATTCATAGACGTCAATATTTGATGCAACCCGTATACTTCAGAAAGGTCATTTTCCACTTCGAGGCGCCTGAAAACTTGGCTAAGAGCAAATATGTCAGAACCCCTGATATCTCGAAAATAATCACCCGATTTTCTAAAACGAATAGAAGACTGCCTTTCGGTTTGTGATTGAGGTTTGTGTTATATTTTTTTATTTTATTGAAAACTATTCCTTCATGTTTTTCTTGTTTCACTGGTAAAGGTGACTTTGGAACTGTACTTGAGCCCCCAAAATCTTGGGCCGCGACCGCGATGACATCATGCTCCACATGTTCTATAACCGCCATTGAAAAATTCGAGAAACGACCTTTGGGAGAGACGTCATCTTCCAGATCTTTCAATAACGGACATTCGAGGATGCGAGTAAAAACCGGCCGTTGATGTTATGGAACATTCCCGATCGCTGCTATTACAGAACTTTCCGCCGTCCTATATATAGCGGGTCATATGCGGCAGTCAGTCAGAAGGTAGTCTTGGGAATATTGTTGAGCATTATAATTGTGAACAAGTATTGTTAAAGTATACTATTGAGAGTTGTATTTCAAAGTGTAATGAAACGGATTGAATTTATCGGACTATTCTTGAACCCCAGTTTCGTAACAGTACTATTTTTGTGTAAGTGTTCTTTTAAAAAAATATTCATGGCCTTTTCTAAAATTTTAGAAAGTGTTGGCAAGACGCTTATGGGACAGTTTCTGTGCTTTTCTGAGGATATAATATAGTTTTCGAAACATCATAGGGGATATTTCGAAACCTTACTATTTTCACATTCTAGATCGAAATCATATAAATACTCCCTACTGCTGGCGTTCAACAGTTTGACATCAGTTCATGTCCCACTTTACACACTTAACTGAGTCAGTCTTTTACTTTCTAGAATATAATATATTTTTAACGAACAGGTATCCATTTGTCATGAATAGTTTCTGAAATCCACCTCATGCGATTGGACATACCATCGATTTTTTAAATGTTTATTATCATCGTCAATACTCATATATACATTCTTCTCGGAATTATTTATTCACAGGTTCTCCGCAGTTCATATATGTGCTGTTTACAGCAAATATTGTTTATCATTATCGTGGTTTAGATTATATAGTTCATAGTGAATCGCAGAACTAGGAGATTACATATATTACGTGTATTGCGAAATTTGTGCGAGACTATATCACGCCATTGTTTTTTTCCTTCGCAGAAAGATCGTTTTTTTTATTTTCCTGGAAGGTTGAAACCACTCCTCGGACGCCTCTCAAATCGAAGGCGCATAAAACTCTCATTGCAAAATATGAACGCAGCCTATTTCTTCCTTCACAAAAAAACATATTTTCCCAGGCGCCTGCAAAATCGAAGTCATTTTCACAGTGTACTCTTCGGATTCATAAAAACCTCCCTGCAAAATATGAACGCGCTTATTTTTTTCTTTCACAGTCAAATCCATTTCTTTATTTTCTAGGAATGGTGGAACCACCCCTGGAACGCCTCTCAAGTCATTTTTAACCGACGAAATAAAAAAGAAGGTTCTCTAGTCTACGCGTATATTTTTTTTTTTATGTATGACCACGCATAACTTTTTACAGAACCGCCGATTCCGATGATTCTTTTTTCATTGGATAGGGTGTATTTCGAAGTTGGTCCCATATGAATTCGAAAAAAAAACCACTCCTAAGGGTAGTAAAATGGAGGATATTGATCGTTCACCCTCAGAATTTTGGTCCGTTAACCGATTCTATAAGGCATAATTTTGTACTGGGTTTTCCGATTTGGATGATTATTTTTTTATTAGATATGGTATACCTCATAGTTGATCATATTTGGATTTGGAATGAAATAATCCACTCCTATGGGTAGAAAAATAGGGGATGATTTATTTTTCCCTTGTGAACATTGGCACACATATGTAGTTGACATTGACAGATCGCTATTGTCATTATTTTTGTTCTCCTACATCCGTCACAATAATTACATTCTATAGAAGGATGGAATATACAAAGTGATGAAATAAACCAAACAGAACTACCAAAAATAATTAATATTATATAACAATAAATAGTTAAAGTAGATAATTATATTATTTAACTGTCAATAGTTGAAGTAAGGTGGGTAAGTAAGTATTTTGGAAGTAATAAAAAATGAAGTAGGTAGTAATCAGTAGATTTCAGCCACAAAAAATTGAAAAATAAAAACTTTTTAACAAAAAATGAAACCGACGAAAACAGAAAATGAAAAGTGAAAAATAAACATTCTTATTAATAACTAATCTCCTAAACTAATGTATGTAACTGATTTTGAGTCGGCGCCAAACAAACTAGCAATTGAATGAAGTATAGCGTAAAATGATGACAGCAGGTTGCGCGGTGGCGTTTTTTAACCGCCGAAATAAAAAAGGAGAAGGTTCTCTAGTCGACGCGTATATGTTTTTTTTTATGTATGACCACGCATAACTTTTTACGGAGTAGTCCGATTTCGATGATTCTTTTTTCATTAGATAGCGTGTACTTCGAAGTTGGTCCCATTTGAATTTGAAAAGAAAAAACTTCTCCTAAGTGTAGCAAAATGGAGGATATTGATCGTTCACCCTCTGAATTTTGGTTCGTTAACCGATTCTATCAGGCATAACTTTGTACTGGGTTGTCCGATTTGGATAATTCTTTTTACAAGCTTTTATTTAGTTTCACCTGTCCCGATGTTTGTCATCAAATCTTGCAAATTAAATTTGATCCATTTTCAGTTGCCCGATTAACGTGAAATTTGGCAGGTGTTCATAGTTTCCGTGACTATGCATTATGGAATTTTTGAGTAAAAAAAATGGCGGCTCTAAGATGGCGTACGAGATTTGTGTTTATGGTCCGATTCGACTCAAAATTAGTATGTGGGGGTTTTTGGGGTCGGAGATTACGAATTTTCTTTCAAAATTCACAAATTCAAGATGGCGGCTCTAAGATGGCGGACGAGATTTGTGTTTATGGTCCGATTCGACTCAAAATTAGTATGTGGAGGTTTTTGGGGTCGGAGATTATGCATTTTTTTTCAAAATTCACAAATCCAAGATGGCGGTTCTAAGATGGCGGACGAGATTTGTGTTTATGGTCCGATTCGACTCAAAATTAGTATGTGGGGGTTTTCGGGGTCGGAGATTATGAATTTAGTCGAAGATTATTGTTTTTTTGTCAGAATTCATAAATTGATGATCGCGTAGGAGTTAATCTTCAGATGGTCTCCTCATTGAAGAACTAGATAGCTCAGAACTTACAGAAAAAAGGCCTCATAATGACTATGCATTAATAAAAATCCATAGATTGAGGTGTACTCACTGAAAAGCACAAAATAAAATAATTAATAAAAAAACTTTTTTAAAGACAAGCTTTTTTAATTAAAAAGTAAAAAAACAATAGCTTTGGATGTGCGACGTAGGTTTTTCCGTGAGTTATAGATTCAAAAGCTTGTCGCTTCTGTATTCGAACTGAAAACTTTGCGCGACAATCTTTTGAATCTATAACTCACGGAATGACCTACGTCGCACATCCAAAGCTATTATTTTTTACTTTTTAGCGCATTTAAATAAAAGCTTGTCTTTAAAAATATTTTTTTATTAATTATTTTTTTTATTAGATAGTTTATACCTCATAGTTGACCAAAAATTAAATAGATAGTAATTAGTAGATTTCTGCCACAAAAAATTGAAAAATAACTTTTTAACAAAAAATTAAACCGACGAAAAACGGAACTGAAAAGCAAAAAATTAAATAAACCTTCTTAGTTTTAATAACTAAGCTCCTAAACTAATGTTAGTAACTAATTTTGAGTCGGCGCCAAACAAACAATCAACAAATTAAATCAAAAAAATTATCAAAATGTCACCGCGCATCTCGATGCCATCATTTTATGCCTTACCTAATTCATTTGCTTGTTTGTTTGGCGCCGACTCAAAATTAGTTACTTACATTAGTTTAGGAGCTTAGTTATTAAGACTAAGAAGGTTTATTTTATTTTTTGCTTTTCAGTTCTGTTTTTCGTCGGTTTAATTTTTTGTTAAAAAGTTATTATTTGTTTTTTTTTAAATTTGTGTTTTTAGTTACATACAGTAGTTTAGGAGATTAGTTATTAATAAGAATGTTTATTTTTTTAGATTTCAGTTTCTGTTTTCGTCGGTTTTATTTTTTGTTGAAAAGTCTGTATGGTGTGATCTTCCGGTGGACGGAACTTTATCTAATTGCTATGGTAATGATCAACTGCCTTCTTCTAAAGCATACCTACCTAGATTTTCAGACTATTATTTGGTTATCAAGTACAATGACAACAACGATTTGATAGGCGAGGACACGAGAAATTATTGTATAAATGTACCAAGAAAAATTTTTTTTTAGTAAAATTTCAATTACAGCAGTTTCCATTCGTTTTTGAAAATTACCAAATATTAATATTGGCGCTCTTTGTGACGTAAGCGACCGAGCAGCCAATAGGCGTAATCGGGTTGATTATGACATTGAACGGCAATGTTGCCAAGTTTCTTAAACTATAAATGCCAGAACTAGAACACTATTCACAATGTTAAGCGACGATGGTGGATTTGAAGGGTGTAATAGTATATTATTTAACGAGCGGTAATGTAGGTCATAACTCACGCAGATGAAGTTTGCAGCACGAGCCGCAGGCGAGTCTTGTAATTCATCAAGTGAGTTATGACCATTTCCGCAAGTTGAACACTATACTTTATCTACGAGTATAACAATAAATACTAAGATACAAGTACAGAGAAATAACTTTATTCACATATCTGAATAGTTACCTAAAACAATGCTATACAATATTTAATTGTAATTACTTTTTTTTATTAATAAAATTAACTGTAAAGTTTGAACAACCAGTAAACTGAATATGTGGGACTGAATTATGCAAGTTTATTTTTTCATTTTGGGTTTGTTGCATATATGTTGTTGATGTACTAACTGGTTGAGGTGTTATAGAACTGTATATTTTATTTGCAGTATTCTTTTCGGAATCATCAACGTACCCTCGCCAGTGTTGACACCATCGCCCATGGTTTCATGTTATATCCCCTCCAGCATCTACTAATAAAGTTGCCGACGAGCGGCGAAAAGAATGCCCTGAATATAAATTACAGTGTGGTAATTTTGAAAATGTAGAATGTTTTCCCCATTGCTCCAAATTTATTAATGCCAATTCTTTGTGAGTGATATTTTCCATTTTGAAATTTAAAGAATAATATCAGTAGGACGAAGATTTAAATATTTCTTAACTATGGAATAATCATTTCCCGTAACAGTCAATTTTCTGGCAATTTTTGTTTTTGTATTTGGTACACTGACCATTAAAATAGATCCATGTTCTTCTAAATCTGTAATTTGCATAGAGTGCAATTCTGCTGCACAAGCACCCATAATGCCCATTATTAAAGCGACCTAAAATAAATTATGTAATTGACTAGATGATAAAAACGATTGAATATTGTGAGATCTACTACCTTTGTCGCCAGATATTTCTCATCAGGAGCTTCATTTATGAAATTATTAAGTTGTTCTGGCCTAAAAGTTTTTGCCTTTTTAGCTACATGTTTCTCTGATTGACGTTTGAGAAACGCGCGTAATTTCAAATGATTCTCTATGTTGATTCCATTATTCATGTTGAGTGTGCTTCTTAGCATGGAGTAGAAAGTCCATAGGGACGATGCTTTATATTTAGTGCTAAGTTCACTAAAATATGCCAAAAGTACATTTTCTGTGAACGATGACTTAATGTTCTTGCTGCTACACCAATCTTGAAAATTTTTGTATACACCTTTATATTTGTTTTGGGATTTTTCGGGCAATAAATTCTGTATGGTAACATTAGCTTATACTTGTCTTATTTCTGGAGGTGTACATAAACCTTGTTATTTTTGATATTATGAATCTTTGTGGTCTATCAAAACGATTTCTGAAAAAGAGAAAGCCAATCATTTATTTACTAATTTGAAAATTATTCAGAATTACTCCCTAAATAATGGATGTTCTCGGCAAGGCTTGTACGAGAACAAGCCACCTTGATTCGGTTTCATAAATAATTCAGAATCTTTCGATTTATTATAGTATTATAAACTCACGTTGTTTATAGATACATAATTGCAACAGTTGAATAATCAATATATAATTTAATAGGAGTAGATAAAAACAATATATTGTCATAAAACAATATATTGTCGATGTTACAGTGCACATAAACCTTGTTATTATTGATATTATGAATCTTTGTGGTCTATCAAAACGATTTCTGAAAAAGAGAAAGCCAATCATTTATTTTTGTTATGGAGGCGCGGCCTAAGATTTGAAAATACGGCAACGTTGCAAAATTGATTGAAGCTGTCAACTGTGAAATAGGTTGATCGGGTGATTACACAACATTCTGCAATGGCGCTAGAAAAAAGCCATTTGAATTTTCCCGACTTTAAAATATTTTTTTTTCAAATTTTAAAGAATTCAAAAATAATAAAGAAAATTTCCAACAGACTTTTCAAAATCTATAGAATCCATTAAAAATATTTTGAAAATTTCGTGTCCTCGCCCATTCTTTCCAGCCCAGTCGGAAAATACTTCCCGGACTAGACCGGAAAAGTGCTATTTTCTCACAGAAAAAGAGTCCGGAATTGGGTATTTTGCGCAATGTTGCCGAAAAGGGTGTTTTTTTAAAGAAACACACGACATATGTATTTGATTGATTAGTAGCCCTTTCGGAGGGGTAGATAGGATCTATGTTTGAATAAGTAAGTTTCTACGACCATAGTGTGGATAACTGATAACAACCTTCACTTGTATGGGAATAATGCTAAAGAAAAATAATTTAAATGAAATTGAAACTTACGAAATAAAATTGATTCTGTACTCGGATACACTCACATTTTTTCTGAATTCCCACCCCATTACATTCCCTCTGATAGGGGGAACCAAATAAATTGAAGTAATTTTTGGAATGTAGTTAAACAAACCGATCACGTAATCCAACAAAATTTATAATGAATGAATTCAGCAGATTCGATGCATTGATAAACACCATTTCAGTCAACCTGGTTTTACTTCATAGAGGAAAATGAAAAAAAGGATGAAATTAGAGAAATACCGATAGAATCGTTTTCTTTCTGAATCATCAACTCGATCATCAATCCGATCGTTTGAAGAGACGCAACTCAACACTACACAACAGCTAATATTTAAAAAAGTATGCGTATGACACAAATAGGTGTTTTTTAGTTTTATCACTCTAAATTTTTTAATATATACCGGGTGACAATGGGACTAGGGCCATGCCTATATTTCCTTCACTTATCAACTGATTTGAATGAAATTTTGTACATAGATATGAGGCACAATTTCGGATTGACAGACATATAAAAACAAAATGGCCGACTTCAGGTTTCGCCAGAAGAGGCACCAACTTCTATTTTTCAAAAGGAATACCCTGTATGTTTGATGTTTTTTGGATTCTACGGCTCAAATTACATGCGACAGGGTTGCCAAATTTTTATTCTACAATTGAAAAAAAAAATTTCAGGAGGCCTTGATCAGGTTGAAATCTATACTAAATTACATCAGTAACTCATAGTAATAGTCATTTCATCGATAAGATTAATAACAAATCTTACAGCAGGAATTGAAATTTTCTGAACGCATTTTTAACGAAAAAATGGTACCTACCGAGGGCCATCTTGCCATATGATAGAAATTTGATTACCAATTCAACGATATACATTATGCACCACTTTCTTTATTTGTTCAAAACGTAGAGAGCCATCTAACAAAATAAAATCAATCTGAAAAAATTGGTAGGTAACATGACATCTATTCATTCTTTCAAACTTTACCTCAGAATGGTAACAATGAATTACCAAAAATAATCGACTTGACAATATGTTATGATCATAAACCCATTACAGAAAAGATAACTTAATATAATCAAACTGTTTGAATAAATCTAACGACTGAAACAGTGAAACATTCAACGTACAAATTATTACTCACAATACCAATATCCTGTTTTCAATAGAAGAGTTTCACCACCATCGAAAAGTCATTTCACTTATTAATGACCAATGATATATTCGAAGTGTTGCTCGTTTTCCCTAACACATGACTAGTTCTATTTATTGTACACCTCATCACATTTATCAGTTCGTGAGCAGGAATTTCCTGAAATGCGCGTTCAACTCTATCTCTCAAGTCCCCCAAAGAGATTGGTCTCCTTTGGATTTTATGCGACCCCATAAATAAAAATCAATAGGGGTTAAATCGGGCGATCCGGCTGGCTATCTGATTGGACCATTTGTTCCAATCCATCTCTTCCCATAGGTATCATTAAGATATTGCCGAACAATATTAGCATTATGTGGTCCTGCACCATCTTGCTGAAAAAACTAATTTTCCCTGATGTTCTCAGGTAAATCGTTGATATTATTTTGAATATCGTTCTCTAAAAATTGTAGATATCTTTGGCCCGTAAAAGGCCCGTCGAAAATAATTGGTCCAATGATTCTTGTCCCTATGATTCCTACCCAGACGTTGAATCCAAATCTGACCATGAAGTGGATGTGGTTTTGATCAGCTGGTTCTTTCCTCAGCATCATTTCCAATTTCCTGGAATAGGTCCTCGATGGGTGCCGTCTTAACGATAACGAACAGCGTATAGCATACTAGCATTGAAAGCGTTCTTCTGACATTCTCCGTATATAAATATCATCTAGCTTTGTTCGTTTCGAGTATAACGATTATTATTTTCCATTTCAAAAAACTTTTTACAAACGAAACGAGATGACAAGTAAAATTGGTATTTCATTTTTGACATGACATTAATCACCTACTGTTTTCCATGATTCCACGGCTACCTTTCATTTCATCAAACCTAAACGGATAACTCATTGGAATTTGTAGGCATCGTATAAAATATTTTACAAATTCAATAATTGATCGTTTTCAGTTTTGAACAAAAAGAAAGTGGTACATAATGTATATCGTTGAATTGGTAATTAAATTCTCTATCGAATGGCAAGATGGCCCTCGGTAGATACCATTTGAAAAAAACTATTTTTTCGTTAAAAATGCATTCAGAAAATTTCAATTCTTGCTGTAGGATTTGTTATTGATCGTATCGATGAAATGACTATTACTAAGAGTTACTGATGTAAATTAGTATAGATTTTAACCTGATCAAGGCCTTCTGGGCTAAAAAAAATATTGAGAATTTTTTTTTCAATTGTAAAATAAAAATTTGGCAACACTGTCGTATGTAATTTGAGCCGTAGAATCCGAAAAATATCAAACATACAGGGTGTTCCATTTGAAAAAAACGAAGTTAATGGCTATTCTGGCAAAAACCGGAAGTCGGACAAATTATTATATGATAAAATTTGAAGTCTCATATTTTTTTTTAATTTTTCGTCAACTTTAATAAATTTTTTAGCAAACGGTAGATAAAATGACTAATTTCAACTTGCATATCCAGTGTTTTGTTAAATGCTGGCGTCTTAGTCATTATACACGGTTAATTGAAAGGTTGTTGTACAACCCTAATTTTAAAACAGTGTATGGAATCATTTCGTAGCCAAATCCTTCAAAATACCAATTTTACGATGTTCTTAGGTGCACTGGTTCATTTTTGAGAGCGAAACAAAACTTGTCAATAACCATTCACCAAATGTTATTTTTTGACGCGGTGGCTTTGCCCTTGGTTGCCCTGATGTCAGTTTGTCAGGCTTAGTTCATGAGACTAGCAATGAAAAGGCAACAATATATTATTTAGTTTTAATAAGCAATTATTGCAAGTTACAGAGAATGAAAAAAAAAGAAAATGTAATTATACAAACTTCAATTTAACTTCAAAATCAATCTTCAAACAAACGAATTCAACTGTAACATAACTAACCTAAAGAAACGTACAACAAATCCAGCTTAATATTTCGTATTACAACCTCTTGTTCTTATAACTGCCAGCCTACGCAGTTCATGCTGTCAATAAAGTTACGAATAGCATCTTGAGGATATTTTGCCATTCCTGCTGAAGGGCTGAACGAAGCTAATTTACCGTAGCCGGAGCTACTTCGCGATCTCTGACTCGCCTACCAAGCATGTCCCACACATGCTCCATGGGGTCGAGATCAGGCGAGCATACTGGCCAGTTCATTTTGTTAATACCAACTTGGTCGCGCATTATCCTGGATAAAGCTTTCGCCGATATCTACTAAAAGGTACAACGTAATTGCTTGATATCTCCTCAATATATCGGTGGCCCGTCAAGAATCCATCGATGACCACGAACTCAGTGCAGGTCTCCCGGGTGATTCCTGTCCAAACCATTACTGAACCTTCTCTATAGCTCAGACGGAAACTGAACGTGCACGCTGCAAATCTTTCTCCGATCCTTCTCTATCCCTTTTGCGTCCATCTGGAGAACGTAAGCAGAATCTGGATTCGTAAATAAAAAGAACATTGTTCCATTGCCCTAAGTTCCAATGTAAATGTTCACTGGCAAATTGCAATCTAGCTACTCGGTGACGCAGAATGCAATTTGGGTCCAGTTGCTGGTCTGTGAGCTTTCAAACCAAACTTCTCCATTCTTTGGCGAACTGTCCACACACTAACATTTGTACCTCGGACCTCTCGGAGTTGATTTGATTTCTTGACTGCCCTGATGTTAAATGGCGATCCCGCAGACTTATAACATGAAGAAATATGTCATCAATAGCAGTAGTTTTCCGTTTTCTGCCACTACTTGCCGTACGCTTATTTCTGCCAGTTTGTCTAAAACGTTCGACTACTCTTCTGATGGTGGAGCAATGAACATGAAGGGTTCTTGCAACATATTCATAATTAATCATTACGTCCATCTTCAACAAGAGCAACAGCTTTTGCGCAATTTTTCGCAATTGAAACCATGGTACTAGTATAGGTCTTGCGTAAAAAATATCAATGTCAAACTGATATTAGGGCAACAACGAACAAAGCCACCTCGCCAAAAAATAACATTTCTTAAAGAAAACTGTTGGTTACTGAATTTGTTGTTAAAATTAGGGTAGCCCGGGGTCGAAAGTAACAGGGGGCGAAAGTAACAATGCCGTTAACTTTTAAAATGCAAGTGGTGGGGAGCAGTCCTTTCGTCAGACGATGCAGCCAGCGGTGCTTGTATCGACCATAGAGAAACTAAAAATAAAGAGGGTTATCAAACCTGCAGAAAAAGTTGGCACCACGTTTAGACAGTGGCGACATATCTCGCAACTGGCCGAACTAAGTTAGTACAGTTGGTAAAACAGATTTCTCTTCAGTTACCGATTGAGATAAGGCGCGTTTTTTAAATGTATTATTTTTATATGGTTGATATGGTATATATTTTATAAGTGATCGATTTGCCATCCTTGTATTTCATATGAATAGTTGTATCATATAAAATACAGGAATGGCAAATCGATCACTAATAAAATATATACAGTAATCGATTCGTAGAATGTTAGTTCGTTCGTGGTCAAAATAAAGTTTCAAAATAAATATTTGTTTCATTATAACAAGAACAAAATTAAAGTTCTTAAAATCAAGAATAATAAGTTAAACACTATAAAAACACATTTTATTTCATCTAGGACAAGGTACAACTACAGACAAAACAATAATAAAACTCTGAAAAACAACAAAATTCAAAATTTGTTCAGTCTTATCATCGAATCAACCAAAATAAAAACAAATTACATTTACAACAAACCTTCAATAATTTTGTTAATTTATTAGCACAAAGGAGACCACGTACTTCGTACTTCGTCAAATGGTGATAGGAAATGGAAACTGATGGATGGAAATAAGTACAAGTTTGTGAAGAAATGTCTGCAACTGATGGATGGAAAACATTCCATTTTCGACGTTGGGTTCATAATTAAAGTCCATAGTATAATTTCTATCATTAATTTTTCGATGACAATTAACAGTAGAATTATTCTGAAATTATTACGTGGTTTTTCATTTTCTGACAAATATCGAAATTGGAAAATTATCATGTCGTCTTCGATTGCGGGCAGCGCCTCCATGCGCGACTGGCCGTACCAAAAACTTGGTGGTCAAGATCGCCAATGTTTCAAACAGTCTCTTTATTTTTAATTTGTCTATGGTACCGACCGTTCAGTTTGCATCTGGTCTCGGCGAGTAAACACGTGTTTAAAGAATAATTTTTTATTTTTGCATACCTAAAGTAACTATATTGCCTTGTCATTAAATTGTGACCAAGCATCTAACAATCCAGGTAAGATGTTTCTAAATTATTATTATTATTTTTCAATTATTTTTTATTCTATGAGTGATATTTTGATTCATTCATATTGGAGACTTGGGTCCTAAAAACCGAATTGAAACAAAAGATCGCCAAGGGGATCGGTAGTAACAGAGCCACGAGGGGTCGGTTGTGACGTTTCATCCGACCCCGATGGTTTAGTATTGACAAATGTGTGTATAATAATGAAAACTAATGGGAGTTTTTTACTACAGAATGCCACAACAAAGGAAAGAAAGACAGAGAGAGGAACACAAGGCATTTTGCAATACGAGCAAGCATATCAGGATGTAAAAAAATAGAGTATCGATACGAGCAGCGGCAAAAAAAAATTAATCAAATCATGTATTCCTAACCAGATACAAACATAAAAAAGAAGCTGCAGCAAACAATGAATTGCCGATTTCTATGGGCTATAAAGCTGGAACAAGTCTTCAGTGATGAGCAGGAGCAGGTAATGTAAAATCACATTATAAGGGCTTCAGAGATATATTATGGCTTGTGTCCAAAAGACGTTAGAATGTTAGCATTTGAGTTAGCATGCAAGTACAATTTATTGAAGCTGCCTCAGTGGTCTGAAAAACAGATGGCAATGGAATATTGGTTTACAAGGTTTATGAAAAGATAACCCCAACTTTCCATACGGTGTGCTCAAGCTACTAGCTTATCTAGGGCAACAAGCTTTAACAAAGCAAATGTCAACTTATTTTTTGACAATTTGACGACTGTCATTGATAGATATTGTTTGAACCCAAAGATATACAGTGTGACCCATTTAAAATGGAACCACCCCTGTAGAATGCGCATGTTTCAGTCATTCTCAAAAAAAATATTTTTTGAATATTAAGCATCAAAAAGTATGGTAATGTGAGCGATTTGTGTGGAACGACTTTGTAATAAATTATTACGCCCCTGGATTTGTAATTATATTCCTTAAATCACTATTTGAGTTTAGGTTATAGGGTATTCGAAAAAACAGAAAATTAAAATTCATTTCAAGTTATGCAGTCTTCCATAGCCGATAAAACAAATGAACCGAATCGTTTTAAAGTATCAAAATTATTTATTCAATAATAATCAGAAAGCGGACAAAAATTTCTTAAATTTGCTTAACAAAACAAGCTTAAGAAGGTATCAATAATTTGAGGAAAGCTGAACTAATACATTAGGCATATGTATTGTACTAAATAATATGCACCACAAATCGCTCAATTACCATACTTTCAGGAGTTATAACTGTAGAACGGAATGAGCTATTGACTTCGGATTTTGCTGTACAAATTCACCAGTGTTCTACTTTGTATCGGCAGTGTTGCCAGATTTTAAATATGTCTATAATCTAAATAAAAATTATAATCAAATACTTTGTTTCCAAAATTAAAGTTATTGTAACTTCGTTGTTAACCAATATTTTTTTATGAAATTTTGATGGTTTTCATTTATAAAATTGTCTAATAAACTTTTGCCGTTTTTGACAAAGAAAAAAAACCATAGAGTGCCTTGGAAATGAAACTAAAGTTATGAAAATTTGTGTCAAGATACAGTTTTTGATGCTTAATATTAGAACAATTTTAAATGGGTCACATTGTACATATATAATGTGGATGAAACGGGTGTTAGCACAGTGCAGAAGCCCAATAGAGTTGTTACGAAAAGAGGAATAAAAAAGGTTGGATCTGTAACTTCTGCCGAAAGAGGGACGCTTGTTACTGTCACTGTAGCAGTAAACGCTATTGGTAATTCTATTGCACCCATGTTTGTATTCCCAAGGCTCAGATATCAAGATCATTTTGTGAGGGATGGCCCAACCGGGAGCATTGGAGCCGGAAATTTGAGTGGATGGATGCAGGAAGCGGAGTTCCTTATTTATCTTCAACATTTTCAAAAATATGCATCCTCCTCAAACGATCATAAAGTTTTTTTACTCCTAGATAATCATTCATCAGACATTTCCATCCAGGCCCTAGATATTTGTTAAGGAAACTGGGATTATAGTATTGTCGTTTCCCCCACATTGCTCCCATAAACTACAGCCATTAGACCGGTCAGTTTATGGATCCCTAAAGAATGCTGCAAGTGATTCATGGATGCGTATTCATGGGGGAATGACTACGCATCATCATATTCCAGGACGCCTTACCCTACGCAGTGACTCAAACAAATATCCAGTCAGGATTCAGGTGCACTGGAATTTTTCCTTTAAATAGAAATATATTCACTGACCAAGATCATTCCCCATCATATGTAACCGATCGATCCCTGCAACAAATAACAGACAACTCAGAAACCCCTAATGAAGAACTTAACAACAATGTGAATGAATTGTTAAAAACTACCGTGGAAGCTGCTCCATCAGCATCAAGAGACTCCTCAAGACCTCTAGAGAATTTGCTTCCAAAATCGCGTAATATTTCTTATCAAGTAGAAAATTTGCAGGTTCTCAATCAATCTTCCAACCCAGATAAAGTGTTTTCTCCTGAAAGGGTTCGACCCTTTCCAAAAGCAGCTCCAAGAAGGAGAGGAAACGGGAGAAATACTAGGAAAATCTGCTACCGACACTCCCGAGAAAGAGGCAATACGAGTTGAATATGAGGAAAAAGAAAAAATAGAGCCTAGCGAAACTTATCTAGTTCAGAAAATGAAAAAGATAAAAGCTGTATTGACAAAAAGAAGACCAAAGCCACTACACTTAAGATCTCATCAAGCTCAGACTCAGATTCAAGTGAAGATGAAGAATGTTATTGTATGGTTTGCTTAGAACCATACAGTTCCAGTAAACCCGGTGAACAGTGGATTCGTTGCCATAGAATGCAAACATTGGTCCCATAAAGAATGCACTAATTCAACTCCTACATATTACGTTTGTCATAACTGTCACTCAGAATGAATTTTTAATTCATTCAAATAATTTAAATATTTGTTTTTCTTCCATTATTTCTCCAGTTTTACTTTTAATTTGTGATTTTTTCTATGTTTGGGAATAGATATTTTATAGTTTATGTCTTTTTATTATTTTACAACGGACCCGGATGTGGTGTTCCAACCGACCCCATATGTTGTTACAACCGCTGCGGTGTCGGATTGTAACAATATGCACGTTTTTATGTTATTGGCGATGACGTACAAATTTTAGAAGCCTCAACACTTCACCCAAATAGCTACATGGGTTTCCCAATTCACTCGTGCAACTAGAATTTCTCTAGCATTTATAATTTTCTTGTTTACCTAAGTTAAAGTCAAAATGTTACTTCCGACCCCGGGCTACCCTACTTTTCTTTGGGTCAGTTATGTTACAGTTGAAGTTTGCATAAATAAATTTTATTTTTTTGTTTTTGTGTAAATTGCAATACTTGCTTATTAAAACTAAACAATATCTTGTGTCTTCTCATTGCTAGACTACTAAGCTGACAGGGCAACAACGAGCAAAGCCACCTCGTCGAAACAGAACATTTCTTAAACTAAATTGTTGGTGACAAGTTCATTTCGCTCTTAAAAATGAACCAGGACATGAACCAAAAGACAAAATGTGGGAAAAGAATGGCTCTAAACAAAAATTTGTAATTTGAAAGAAGTTGGCTACGAAATTATTCCACAGAGTGTTTTAAAATTAGGGTTATACACAGTGGCAAATTCATGGGCTGGAGCCCTGTCTCAATGTAAAGAAGGTCAACCAACGTTGTAGATTCTTTTTACTAAATCACTATGTAAAGTACGTAGTACGTACCAACGCTATTATAATTATTGCATTATTCGTTGATTTTTTAGTAACTTTTAATTAAAAGTGCGTATCGGGTATTGGAATGAAATAACAATTTTATTTTAGTCAAAATTGTAATTATTAAAATTCCTTTTTTGGGCTTTCTGTTCAGCAAAATTGTCAATGACAACATCAAAGTTCAAATTTCGAGCCATGGAATGTTCGATGGCTAGAATAGCTAAGTTGAGTAATCTTTCTTGTCCCATAGAACTAGACATATTGTTATCTAATTTCCCCAATCTCAATTAACTAACTAATTAACTTTGCGACTGATAACGGAAACAAAAACTGTGATATCGAAAAAACAAATCTATGTATGCCACAAACCAGGCGAGTGATTAAATTCGGTTTACTCACGTGTTTCAAAACTGATTTTTTCCATTTCCGAAGAAATTTAAAGAAATAACTATTGTGTCATTGACTCGTCGAAACAAGATTGCAATCAGCCTCCTAAGAATAAAAATCTGCTTGTGTTGCATTTAATTTAGAAACCACCCTACTCGATACGAATAATTCGACTCCGTTGCTGCGCTATGATGGTTGTTTATTGGTAACCTAGGTAACAATTTTGATCACTTGTAAAAAAAATTTTTTTTAATCACTAGTGATTAATAGTACAACTTCTCTCACTAATTTGAGTTAAAACATGTCCCATTTTAGTCACGAAAATGGAAAAAAAAATATTAGACCTCAAATTTGATCAAATATTAACTTGTTGAGTGTACTTTTTTGTTGTATATCACAAATTACGAAATATTATCTCAAGGGTCTATATAGCAAATTATACTATGCAATAAAACCCATCAAATGTTTTCGAATCGAAACTGCTTGGTGTCTTTACCATTACAATAAGATCAACTTCGAACCCAACAATGAAAGATTTGTTTTCTTGAGATGCTGGCAGGAATGAGATTAAGAATGCATCGGTCTGAATGGATTCTTACGATAATTTTTGTTGTTCAAAATGTACAGTGGACATTTATAATATCATTAATACCTCCCAAGCGGTTATCTTGAACGATGGAAGATTGGGAATTCAAAATTAGATGCCAGTGCCAGAGTGGCGAAAATTCAAACCAGACATACGTACATTGTTTGTCTGTTTTCTCAGAGGTTGTATACTTGTTTTTGGAGTTTTTCACTCTTATTCCATACTGTATGAATAATCTTCGGTATAATATCTCTTTTTTTTTCTTCTTAAATCTCTTTTTTTCTTCTCAACTCTCTTTTTCACTTTCTTCTTGGCCGCATACGATACAGGAAGATTTTGGGAAGGAACTGTATTCCTCTCCAAGATCCCAAGAGCCCGTCGTCTGTCTATAGACTCACTCAATCCTAATAGGCCTTTTCATTTAGATCATTTTTTAAGGCGCATGCGCTCGTTTTGAGACCCAAAGTCTGATTGGCTATTGGGAAAGTGAATAGCCATTGGTTAGTTTTGAAATAACAATTTGAGATTGGCTTAGTTCAAAATTAGCGGTATTTTCACATTATGTCAACAGTCAACTTCATGACAAATGCACCTGCATACATTGGCGTTCGTAACTTTCTTTGTAGGTTAAGTACTTATTGCCTATTTTATACTGCCAAAAACCTTTTATTCGTAGATAAAATAATGTACACGAATATTTTCTAATCTATTTTCTAATCCATAGGAAAACTCGGATTTTTTTTATTTAAAAAAAAAATCGACGTCAATGCCGTTGGGTCTGACAGGTAAACAAAGTTAGTCATTTGTCATCTAAATGAAAAAGCCTATTAGTCTGCACCACAACGTTACATTCATTTTCTCACGAAAAATGATAAAAACTTATTCCAGTACAACGGGATCGTTTTGCCCAAGAGTCACATTGAGGTACACAACAATAATGATTTGAACTAGAATCACTCATTTTCTCACTCACAATAGTCAACAGAACAGTCACCAGGTAAACCAGAATTTCATTGAATGTCAACAATCACAAGAGATTCGACAAGTTTTAAGTATACAATATAAACAATGTTTCGAAATGTAAACAATGTACTTATGTAAAGTTTCAAAAATCGACACCAGAGGGAGTATTCGTTATTTTGAATTCCCAATAGTGATAAGTTTATTTTTCAGTCGCAGATGATCCCACATCTGATTTTATGCACACCCTGTACATATTCTCAAACCAAAACAAAAATTATTTTCAAATGTTATACCTGAAACAAAACATTGAATTTTTCAAGAGTCTTAGATCCGCAAGTATTAAAGAGCGCAGCAAAACCAGGGGTTGACCACTTCAAATTGTTATTATGATCTTTACCTGCCTATTCAGAGATCACCCTGTATTCTGATAATCAATGCCACACTTTATCAGACGTTCGAGATAATAGAATATCGGTTTCGAATTACATCACGTAACATGTGATACTTACCGTTTATACATCAATATTGACATGACAAAACTCCGAATAGTCCGAATACTAGTTCAAATCGAACGATTCGAGTATTTGCGCATGCGCACAGTCTTCTAAGAATTCCGAGATAACCCAAAAGAGTGCCCCTCAAAATGAAATGTCACCTTTCTTGTCGCCAAAATATGAGCCACGCAAACTATGCACGATTAAAAATATAATTGACTACTCTAATTAAAATATTTAGAGAATGAACTATAGACTGAAACCTCCAACCCTCAAGCGCGAGGCTCTATCGGAATTGTGGTCTGGAAAGGCTGGGTATTTCATAATTTTCTGCAGATAAAAAAGTTGTCATGAAAAACTTACGCATACAACATGTTCATCGATAACTGCCATCTCTTGGAAATCCATTTTCGTTTGTTTTATCTAATGGCAAACGACAAAAATTATAAATAAAGCCCAACACTCAGCACAAAAACAATTCAACGTGTCTGTGTTATTTACAAACATTGCAAGGTCATCCAATATTTCTCTTACGTCACAAGTCGATATCTTTGCGAGAGTGAGCGGCGTTGTGCCCTCTATCGCCAGTGGTGGAAGGTTTTGTACAGAATTATATATAAAAGAATTCTGTACAATGTATAGCTTTATTTTCAGGACAGGTTATGCTGGTTGTCGAGACTTTCATACGGGGTTGAGTTAAACAACATTGTGCTTATTTCTCAGGTTATTTGGAAACAGAACATTCATTTCAGCGTTGAAACTGAGCGAGAATTTATGTTTTCTATGATTTACTTGCAAACCTCTTGATGAAAATATCTAAATTTCTACACAGTAGATAGTCAATATTACGAAATATTACGTTGAAAATGATGTTTTGGTCTAGAATAATGATATAATTTAATCTTGCTATGTATTTACAGTTTTTTGAAGATTCTAAATTTAAAAAATTTTTTTTTTTTAAGATTTACCGTTTTTCTGAAACCTTGTATAATATTAATCGATACCTATGTTTGAAATAAACATGTTTTCAACATTACAAGCAATTGGCATAATTTTAAAATTTTTAGAAATCAAAATTTACGAATATATTTTTGAGCACAAGCAGATAACAAAATATTAAAAGTTCGAACATTCTGTATATGAAATTGGATCTGAACACAATAGCCAATGAGATGCCAGGAGAGATCTTGATGCAAAATAAGGAAATTTTGAAAATATGAAAAGCAGAAACGTCAAAAGAATGATTTTTACATGTCTTGTATATAGTTTATAAGGTAGTTGGAAATGTTTCGTAAATAAAAACTGTCATAGAAGTGAAAATAATGAAAAGTGCTAAAAAAAGATGCGTGAAAATCGAAAATTCGAGAAAGAAAACAAAATGTGTTGGTATCAAGGGAGATGAACCAACAAAGAAGGAAATTGTGAAAAAATAATTTTTTTGAAGAACCAACGATAAATTTAAATCCTGAAAAATCATCAATTTATATTAGAAAAATAGTTATTTATCAAGAGAACATAGGAAAGGATATAAAGAACAATAGCAGATAAAAGATCCCAGATGCAAAGTTAATCTTATATTTTTTCATTGGAGATTTACCAATACAAGGCGAAGGCACAGTCGACAAAAGGAGCAGCAGTTTCCAGGAACCGGTGAAAAACAAAAAAAACTCAACATTCTCATTACAAGAAGTCCCAGGTATTTATTTTTAAACCATAATAGTTACCACAGTGCAATTAAAAACTAAACTTTTAAATAATTTTGATAGAACTTTTCACGAATTACCATATTGACCACATAACCTATAAAACTAGGTTAAATTTCATTTTATTATTACATAATTTCACATTTGCTGTATATACTTGCTGTATATACTTGCTATATATGCAATTAGGTTGTTTATCGCAGAATAGGTAGTAGTAAGTTTTTCCCGAATAAAGGAAATTATTATTTTGATGAATCTCTGCATTATTTTCAATGTTTGATCAACATTGAATTGCTGTTTTCTGAAATTGACATCAAGAAACTACTAGGGGGCTCTACAGTAGAACCGACTTCTGAGATTTCATAGGCGTACCGATTGAGTTAGCTGAGGTGAAGAAAATAAGGTAAAATGCATAGCCGGAGATATTACATATTTATATGGGTATTTATTTATCAATACATATTGAATAAATCTTCAAAAGGGGCACTAGTTTAAAGATTTTGAAAATAACAAATATAATAGTAAAACAAAGTAAAACAAAACAAAATATTGGTAAAACAAAAAAATTATTTATTTTTGTTATGATGTCTGATTGTGGAAAGTAAATGAATAAATAATAAATATAAAATAAAAAACGAACCGCAATCACGCATCATAACAACTGTCGCCCAACGCGGTGCGAATATATTTGTGAGCGGAATTGCCAAAAATAATAAATAGAAGCAAGTGTAAATTTTATTGAAATTGAAAAAAAAACATATGTTTGAAATCAGAAATCTTACCTTTTTTCATTGAAGATTTACCAATACGAGGCGAAGGCACAGTCGACAAAAGGAGCAGCAGTTTCCAGGAACCGGAGAAAACCCAAAAAACTCAACATTCTCATTACAAGAAGTCCCAGGTATTTTTTTAAAACCATAAAAGTTACCACGGTGCAATTAAAAACTAAACTTTTAAATAATTTTGATAGAACTTTTCACTAATTACCATATTGACCACATAACCTATAAAACTAGGTAAAATTTCATTTTACTATCACATAATTTCACATTTGCTGTATAGGTATACTAGCTATGAAGCACTAATTAGGTTATTTATCGTAGAATAGGTAGTAATAAGTTTTTCCTGAATAAAGGAACAGTAGAACCGACTTCTGAGATTCCATAAGCGTATCGATTGAGTTAGCTGAGGTGAAGAAAATAAGGTAAAGGGAAAAGGTAAAATGCATAGCCGGAGATATTAAATATTTATATGGGTATTTATTTATCAATACATATTAAATGAATCTTCAAAAGGGAAACTAGCTTAAAAATTTTGGTAAAATAGCATAAATGATAGTATAAGAAAGTGAAACATAACAAAATATTAGTAAAACAAAAACATTATTTATTTTTATTTTGATGTCTGATTGTGGAAAGTAAATAAATAAATAATAAATATAAAATAAAAAACGAACCGCAATCAACGCATCATAACAATATGTATATATATATATATATATATATATATATGTCGTATATATATATTTCATGAGCTCCACAACTTTTATTCGAAAAGTTTTTCTGTACGATGCACACACAAATGAAAACGGAGACGGCGAGGGAAACATTGAAAATCCATATAAAATATTTTCTTTATTGTGACACTTCCGGTTTCTATGGGAGTGACGTCATATTTGTTATTTTCAATATGACACCCTGTATTTTATTAAATTTTTGGAATCCTCTCATGATTTTGATTCAAATTTATGTATCATACCCTATATCCAAAATGATCCGTTTTTGAGTTTTTCTAGAAAAAGTGCCAAATGCAGCCTTTTTCATGTGAGTTAAAATTTTAGGAATATGCTGTGACTGAATCATGAATATTGAAGGTTGTACGAATCACCACCATAACCTCATCCACTGAATAATTTACAGGATGCGCAAAAAGTGGGTTAAGAAGGTGAATTAAAAATATTGATCTTTTTTTAAATGGAAACTTCTTTTTTTATGATTCAATTCCATTATGAAAATGAGCCTAGTTCTGATTCAAACCCATAATTTCTGAGATATTCCTCAATAGCACTTAATTCTGCATATTAACTGCCTGAAATTTGTAATTTTTTAATAAGCTGTGCATGTCTATCAACAAATGAAGTCTCATCATTAAAGGTGGAATAGAGTTGAGGGCTTTCTGAACTCTCTGCCAAAAATCTTCTTTAGTTGTTGGCGTATGAAACAACACCTAATTTTTTTATATAACCCCAAATAAAAAAATCAATTGGAGTTAAACCGGGATATCGCGTTGGTCATAGATACGGACCGTTGCGTCGCTTCCAATTCACTGGTCATGAAAAGTTCTATATAAATAGGTTTTTACCATCTACCGATTATATGGGGGTGCTCCATCATGTTAATATCATATTTTCCAATGGTCGGCTAGCGTCAGCTGTTCCCAATAATCCGTATCGAGATTTCTCAGGATTTCTAGGTATCGTTCACCTGAAAATAAAACAACCCTCTAGCTCTTTTCTTTGTTTTTCTACATGCTATGAATACTCGTAGCTCTCTGATGGTATTTTCGAGTATAATGCACCAACTTATCATATGATTCAGATCATTATACTAATACAGATACTTTATACTAATACTGATACTTCAACTCACCATTCAAATTGTCATCATAAAAGTGGAGCATCACTATAGCATTGTTTCAAACCACACAGTAAACATTGAAATTCCAACGGTCTCGAAATTGACATTTCCGAACAAAATGTGGATTGCTATCGCTCCAGTAGTGAGAGTTTCGCTTGTTAAATACTTCATTTGTGGTAAATTTTGCTTTGTCGCTCCATATAATGTCACTCACAAATTGGTCATTTTCGTGATTCTTCATAATGATGAACTCCGCAAAGTTTACCCTCCTCTCATAGTCGGATAGCTTGAAGCCATGAACTAAATTATGAGAATAAGGATGCCATTTGTCTTTTGCCAATATTCTTTGCATGTACATTTTATTTAATCCCAAATCTCGTGAAATATCTTTCAACGATGCTTCTGGAAAAGCTGCAAAGTACTCAAGTACTGTAATTTCATTTTCTTCGTTGTCTACCAAGAACACAAATTAACAACAGACGCAAGACCGGCTCTGAATAAAAATGTCGTCAGACTAAATAACAGGTGATGGGCACCGATGGCTGGTCAGGTTGACGAGAGTCTTATCGATATCTGAAGCCGACCCGGTTTTTTGCCCCCTACTTTTTCCGGGAGAAAATACAGAATATTAACCAACCAAAACTGTAAATAGCAATCAATTCTCACCCCAAGAAAACTACAAAATACCTATATAAGCGCACAGCGCAGGAAGTGGGAAAAATTTATTTTATTCTAATTACTTCTAAAACAATTTTCATATATATTACAAAGCGCAAACATCAGCGCGGCGCCCTCCTCAGCCCTTTGGGAAAAGGTGGAAATCTCCACAAACACATCCCTATACCCATTTCCTACCCCGCAGCCACGAGGAGAAATGTATATATATATATATATATATATATATATATATATATATATATATAAATATTGAAAATTGTAAAAACTACCGTACTAATAGCAATAAAAATTATTTGAATTTGATATCTGAAGCCAAGCATCGTCGGGCGTGATTAGTACTTGAATGGGTGACCACCGGACAAGGAAGTTCCGCGTTAAATGCCCTAACAACTGTAGCGAAGTAGCATATTCGCAGCTGCAGGCGTCTTATCAATGAGAACGGGATAAGACGATAGATATGCCGTCCTTCGGAGGGGACGTTAAGATGGCGGTCCCGAGTTCATAGATGTTGAGTTCGTTAAAGAAACCTACCTCTGAAACAACAGAGGAATCGGCAAAATTTCCGGTTGGGAGGAGTGTGCTCACCGGCGTTGGTGTTTTAGCCTTGGTAGCAGAAATAGGTCGACGTTAAATAAAGCAGGAAAAAAAATCTTCCTTTTGAAGGAACCATAGTTTGTAAGGTTGAATATTGTATAAGTTCAAGAAACTCAAGGACAACTTACCTTTTAGCCAAATGAAAACTTTATACCATGCTCTAGTCGAAAGTCATATACGCTATGGAATTCTGCCATGGGGTGGAGCTTCGGAAACACATTTGAACCCATTGGAAATAATATAGAAAAGATTTATAAAACTAATTTTTTCAAAAAATTTCAGATATTTATCCTACTATATTCTGCACTATGTGCTATCACTGATGGTCAAAGCCACTACACAGATAATGTTCAGCTATTTGATGAATTGAAATGTATAAATAACAACAGAACATTAAAAAAAAACATTGAAAAAATCTATAAAGGAATGTATGAAACAATTTTACCACATTCAACACATCAAATCATTATCATGTAAACATCCCAATTCCATATTTATTCTTTACTTTCATTTGTACTGGGTCATTCAAAAGTACTTTGACAAACTTCAGGAGGTGATTCCTCACAATTTTCTAATATGAATTGTCCGAATAAATATATGTCCGGAATTGCTTCGTTTCCAAGATACAGGGTGTTAAAGTATTATTTTTAATTTTTTTTTTAAATAACTTTCGAAATACTAACCTTAATTGAACGAAAATTGGTATTGAGATGTTTTTTGAGGTGTCGAATTCGACCCTGATGTTATTATTGCTCTTACTCGTAGGGGCCGCCACCTACACGTCTTTCTCTTTTTTGAAATATCCATAACTTTTTTGAGCGTACTTCTAGTACAGTTTTCAGTAAAAAAATCAATTCCTCTATCATATCTACGTAAAAAAGCTGAAATTGTTACAAGTCGCTATAAGCAACCGTTTTCTAGATATTTCGACTTGAAAATTTCAAGTCGATTATTTGATAATCGATGCGTGTTATTACCATTATTTTGCATTTTTCGCAAGAATGCATAGGAAATGAATTTTACATTCAAGTGAGTAGTTTTGGTAATTACATATTATATGACAGTTGAACGTTTTGTTGTTTTGTTGAAGGTTCTGTAAGTTTTAAAACACTAATTTTGAAAAAATGGATTATTTAAACTAATCCTCATTTAGCCGATATGCATTTCGTTTATGGCTTTGCGGATGGCAATGCGCGCGAAACAAGACGTATTTACCAGGAGCGATTTCCTAATCCAGTACTGCCTTCAGCTCCAACATTTACCAGTGTAGCTTTAAGAGGGCAGCTGATATTATTGAAAGACCACGAGCAGTCCGAACCCCAGAATTGGATGAAGCTGTTTTGAACGCTCTCGAGGAGACTACAGAAACAAGTACAAGAATAATTGCTGAAGCTCTCAATTCTACTCAGTCCACAGTTTGGAGAATTATCCACGATCAACAATGTTATCCATACCATATTCAAAGGGTACAAGCTCTTTTCCCATGAGACTTTCCCAACGCATTACTATCAGTGTCAGTGGTTTTTGAGAAAATTGGCTGGAAATCCTCAATTTTGAAGATATGTACTGTTTACGGACGAGGCAAACTTCTCCCGAAATGCTATCACAACCTTTCATATCAACCATGTTTGGGCTCTGGAAAATCCGCACGCAGTTAGTGAAAGACATTATCAGTATCAATTTTCTGTAAATGTATGGGCGGCAATAATTGATAATTACTAGATAGGTTCGTTCTTTCTTCCGCTCCGACTGAATGGCGCAACTTACAGAGACTTTTTGGAAAATGAATTGCCGGGACTACTTCAGAATGTACCATTAGAAATTCGTATCCGCATGTGGTTTAGCATGATGGGGCTCCGGCCCATTTTAGCGTTGTAGCCAGGGAATTCCTTATCACTATCTATCCAAATCGATGGATCCGTAGGGGTGTAGAAGAACCTAACTAGGCGTGGGCACCAAGGTCCCCAGATCTAAACCCGCTAGATTTTTTATTTTTGGGGACATTTGAAGTCACTAGTTTATAAAACTCCAGTAGCGAACGAGGAAGATCTAAAAAACCGAATAGTAGACGCCTGTGAAACAATAAGAAACACACCAATAATTTTCGAGCGGGTACGAGATTCAATGACTAGAAGACTGAATGCCTGTATCTTTGCTGAAGGTGGACACTTTGAACAATTTATTTGAATACAATTTAGTTTCCTTCATTTTATTCTACATATTCAAAATTTCTTGAAATGAAATGTTGATATTTCTTGCAAATTTTATTAAAACAAATACAGATTTTGCACCCTTGATACAAAAATAACTATTTTAAACGAGTAAAAATAAATAGAATAGGTGGCGCCCTCTACAAAAAATCAAAAACTGCTTTCTTACATTTCCTAAGCATTCTTGTGAAAAATGCAAAATAATGGTAATAACTCCAACACGCATCGATGATCAAATTATCGACTTGAAATTTTCAAGTCCAACTATCTAGAAAACAGTTGCTTATAGCGACTTGTAACACGGGTAGCTTTTTTTTCACTGAGAAATGTGCTATATGTACGCTCAAAAAATGTATGTATCTTCAAAAAGAAAAAGACTTGCAGGTGGCGCCCCCTACGAGTAAGAGCAATAATAACATTAGGTTCGAATTCGACACCTCAAAAAACCTCTCAATACCAATTTTCCTTTGATTAAGGTCAGTATTTCGAAAGGTATTTAAAAAAACGAAAATAAAAATAAAATTTCAACACCCTGTATCTTGGAAACGAAGCGTTTCCGGACATATATTTATTTGAACAATTCATATTAGAACATAGTGAGGAATCACCTCCTGAGGTTTGTCAAAGTACTTTTGAATCACCCTGTATATCTACTTTAGTAACTGTTTTTTTTTTTTGTTCTGGTTCCCCCGAAAAGGGATATCCTGTAATGTTCAGAGAACATCGTGGGAACCTAGGGAAAGAAGGTAGGAGACGAAGTTTTGGAAAGTGATGTTCTGCAGGTTTCCAAAGTGGGAATGAGTCAAAGCCTCGCTGTTCGTTGGATGAACGAGTCTTTGGAAAGTGATGTTCTGCAGGTTTCCAAAGTGACCACGACGGGGTGTGATGACTGAACTTGACGGGTTAATCTCGAAGAGACTGCCAAAGCAGGAACGATTGTTGATATTTCAGAAGAGCATCGCCCATGAAAATATCTATAAAATAGAGACAAATCGCCAACTTTTCTACGGTGTTCCAGACGAGTGAGCGAGTTTGTAAGCGAGGCATCACCGACGAGACGAATTGCCCTTTTTTGGACAGAATCCAATAGCCTCAGGATATGTTTAGGTGCCGCACTCCAAATATGGGAACAGTATTCCAGGACAGGTCGGATCTGTGCCTTATAGATCATAAGCAGCTGACTGGGGGTGAAATAGCTCTTGGCACGAAACAGAAAACCAAGTTTTTGGGATGCACTTTTGGCAATGGACCTCACGTGATTTTCCCAGGAAAGGTTATTGCTGATAGTAATACCAAGCATCGATATGGATGGCTTCAGTGGTATGGTTACTCCTGACAAAGTTATGTTAGGCACAGTGAGATCGGCTTTTCTAGAGAAAAGACATGCTTGTGTTTTGTTTGCATTGAATTCTACCAAGTTATTAGATCCCCATTCGAGAATTGTTGCCAAGTCCATATTTATATTATTAACATTTCTTCCTCGTTCATTTCTGGTTTCACGGGCTGATATAGGGGCCCTGGAAGAGAAAGCGGTATGGAGGGTACTATCATCGGCAAAGCTGTGTACTGGACATGAAGTTGCTTTCAACAGGTCGTTGATGTGAAGTAGAAATAGTGTTGGTGCGAGAATGGATCCTTGCGGAACACCAGCATTTATGAGTAGAGTGTCAGATGAAACTCCATCGACCACTACATGCAGAGACCTGTTTGAGAGAAACTAGCAAGCAGAGAACACAGCTGAGGGGCAAGCCATAAGACGGAAGCTTGGCGAGGAGTCCCTGGTGCCAAACTCGATCGAACGCCTTGGAGATATCTAATGCCACAGCTAAAGTTTCTCCATGCTTTTCAATAGATAGCTGCCATATATGTGAGACGTAAGCGAGCAGGTCACCAGTTGATCTCTGATGGCGGAAGCCATATTGCCTATCGTTGACAATTCCTGAGTCTTCCAGATATTTCATGAGCTCGATGTTGATGGCTTTTTCCATGCCCTTTTGAAATAATAGATAGCAGTGCGATAGGTCTGTAGTTGCTAGGTAGGGCCTTTTGCCTTTTTAGGACTGGCTGTACTCTTGCAATTTTCCAATTGGACGGAAATACCCCCAAATTGTAAGAGTGGTTGAACAACTTGCAAAGAACAGGTGTTAGTTCTGGGGCACATTTCTTGAGAACAATCGGCGGGATTCCGTCAGATCCACAGGCTTTGTTGGTGTTGAGACCCAGCAAAATCTTTCTGATAGTACGTTGGCGAAAGGTGATCTCGGGCATGTGACTGTCAATAGGTGTAATGTTCGGGGGTTGTTTTCCCGATGAATCCAGAGTGGAATTTCCAGCAAATAGGTGCGCAAAGATATTGGCTTTTTCCTGGGCAGTCGTTGCTAGTGTTACATCTTCTTTGGTTAGGGGAGGAAATTGGGAAGTGAAATTTCTTCCCACAGCTTTGCGAAAGACCAAAATGAACGGGATCCGTTAGGACATTCAGCAAGTTTTGATCTTATTTTGGCTTTGTGGGCATCTTTTGAGCATTCTATTGTCTCTTTACATATGCCTCTAGCCTCGACATATGCTGCTCTGGTCTCAGGGCCCGGATTTTTTAGCCATCGATGGTATGCTGCCTGTTTGGAAGCCACAGCTCTAGAGCAGTTTCTGTTAAACCAGGTCTTATCGGATGATGTTCTTCTTTCGGTATTCGGTATGTAAGTTTGCATCCCCAACATGATGATTTCAGAAATTGTCTCAGCACATCGTGTTGGATCTACTGAAGAGAAACAAACTCTCTTCCATGGAAACGCTGAGAAAAACATACGAAGACCTTCCCAGTCGGCCGAATTGTAATGCCACATGAGACGGGGTGGTATTGTGCAGCTCGATGGTAAATGGAAAGAGCATGTTGTGGAGATGAGGGTGTGGTCAGAGTTTCCACACAAACTTCTATTCTATACGGGTCAGGATTGGTGGTGAGGAAAAGATCTAGTGTATTGGCAGACTGGTTGTTGACATCAGGGATGCGGGTTGGTAGCTCGACCAGTTGTTCTAGACCATGAGTGATGGCGAAGGCCTCGGCTTGACGACCTGCATCATCTGTTTTGTTAGAGAATTTGAGCCAGGCAGCGTTATGTACATTAAAGTCTCCCATGATTATGGTTTCAGCTGTTGGATGGTTCTCCTGAATGTAGTCCAGTTTGAGTGATAAAAACTCAAAGAGGTCGTTATATGAAGGTTCATTAGGTGATAGATAAAGGCAGCAGAGGAACTTAGTCAGTTTGGTATCAGATAGCTTGAACCACATCACATCAAAGTCTTTCGGTTCCAAGCTCTCTTCACGCTGGCATGAAAGGTTAGCCTTGGCGTAAAGGCAAACTCCACCTTTGAACCTGAATCGAGAATGGAGTTCGTAACCAGGACAAAGCATATGGACCTTGTTGGTGGACGAGTTTACTTGTGTTTCTGTTAGAGCCAGAATATCCGGTTTTTCCGTCTGTAGGTGATGGTGGACGTCATTGATGTTCTTGTTGAGTCCGCGGATGTTGCAAAAATTAATTTTTAATGTTGAGTCCCATATTGCACTTTTTCAGGAGGATGAATCGGTAAACAGTAAACGAATTCAATTCATTTGTCGGTTAATATGCACAGCTTCTTACAAAAATCAAAATTTCAGGCAGTTAATATGCAGAATTAGGTAATATTATGGAATATCATCGAAATTATGTGTTTTGACTATGGACATTATTAATTTCACCTTTGTAAGTGGCGCCGCAGTGGCGGAATCGGGCGACTAACTCCAGAAGGCGAAAATTATCCGTATTTGCCCATGTGATAAATAGTGTGTTTTTGAAGTGAACAGTTCAAATTTGTTTGTTACAAACGTGAAAACTTCAGTTGCATTGTGATTCGGCATGTATAACCTTTGATTTAAATTGAGCCCCGGTTTCGGAAATTGCCCTAGTAATGAATAAAATGCAGATTGAGACGAGTAGTCTGCAAATCACATTTAACCGTGTTGAAACCTTTCATTGTTGATAGTTTCATTTTGTCAAGTAATTTTGGATAAGTCAATATAAAACTTTGTAAGACTGAAAACAAGTTGTATTGGCATTTCACTAGCTTGGGTAGTAACATTGGTGACCCCGACAAGCACACGACATGGAAAAAAGTACGTCAGATAATTTGCAAACCTCCTCGGAGAGACCCAGACGAACAACTGCAGGTATCAATGGAAACCTCAATGAAGAATTCGTATGGCCCGATCAGTTTGGTATGCGGAAAAAGACTATACCATCCAATATGTTCATGGCCCGAAATTCAGTAGAAAAAGATTTCCCTTCCACAAGAATAGCCATTGTTTTATAAGCAATGAATCTGGAGTTTCCTGAATTAATTCTTCAGGCCAATATTCTTCACTTTTTCGCAAGAATTCAGACCCAAATATCCAAATAGCTGAAATTATTGTTTCCGAATCAAATTATTGTCTTGTCCCGTCATCAGCTGGATTCAAGTCAGTCGAAATCAATCTCCAGTCTTCGACGTTAGTTCTCTCCTGAATTTCCTCTATTCGGTGAGAAACGAACTGTTTGAATTTTCTTCCATCGCTCTTGATCCAGGAAATCACCCAATTCAAGTCTGTCCAGAAGAACATTCGCATAATGGATATATCCAATTCAGATTTTATTGATTGTGCCAGCCTGCTTGCCATGACACTGCTTGAAGTTCCAATTTAGGAATCGACAGAGGTTTGAGAGGCGCTACGCAAGTTTTTGATGATCCTCCCACTACTCGCAGAAAAGAAACAGCTGCAGAAGCCTTTTTGCTGCTGTCACAGAAAGTGTGGAATTCTGTAATTTTTCGCAACTCATATAACCATTTATCCCAAGTTAACAGTAGATTTTCATCCAAATTGTCATTCCAGTCCATACCAGATCGCCAGATATATTGCATCAAAATTTTTGCTATGATTGTAAAACTTGATAACAAACCTAATAGATCAAACAGGCACATTACAGTTCGGAGGACAATCCTTCTCGCATTCAATGTCTTTCAGATTTAGTTTGAAACGAAATTAATCATTTTTAGTATCCCACCATAATCCAAGAACTCTCTGAAGGGATGAACTATCATCTATCTGTTTCACACTAACTGAGTTATCTGATAAACATTCAATGTCTTTCAGATTTAGTTTGAAACGAAATTCATATTTTTGTCCCCCAACCAATATCTGTTTCACACTAACTGGGTTATCTGATAAACTTGCTCTGAGAATTCCTGAGTTTGTCATCCAGTTAACTACGTCGACCCGCATATTTCATCGTGCTATAATTCCCATTGACAGTTTGGACAGCTTCTTCTTCGGAATCTCTTGAATCCAGATATTTGTCAACATAACATTTCTTCATTATGGCTTCTTTGATATATGGATCTGTAGCGGTATTTTCAGCATGGTCATTTTTTACAAATTGAGCACATACTGGGGAACATGTGGCTCCAAAAGTTATTACCATTATTTCGTAGACATCGGGTTCTTTATGATATTCCAAGTTTCGCCAAAGGAATCTTTGCGAATCTCTATCTTCCTTCCGGATCCCCAATTGGTTGAACATTTCTCTTACGTCTCCACAAAATCCAGATCGCAGCTGTCTAAACTTCCAAAGGATCGCTCCTAATGACTGTAACATATCAGGACCAGCTAGGAGATTGTCGTTCAAACTCTCACCATTTGATTTTGAAGGCGCATCAAAAACCAAACGAATTTTGTTTTTATTTGGATTTTCGACAGCAAAATGAGGAAAGTACCATATACGGAAACTTTCGACTTCAGCTTCTTCCCTACTCAGTTATCTAATATATCCTTTTTCTTCGTATGACTGGATTTTTTGACAATACTCCTCACCGAAACTAGGAAATCTCCGACATTTTCTCTCTACCCAATTCAATCATTGCCTGGCTCGTATTTTGCTCTCGGGTATTATTGTGTTATCGATTCGCCACAATAGTCCAATCTCATATCTATTTCAACATCTACTGATTGTTTCTTCCATAATTTTCAGTGCTCTAACATTTTCTCGAGATAACTTGTTTTGTGTGATTAGTACTCCGAAGTTCTTAGTGGAAAATGAATTCCTCACCATTTCTTGTAAATTATTATCTGGTCCTCGTTCACAAATGTGTATGGTACGATGTGCCTCATCTGTTTTCCGACCGTGCGAGTTTTCTTGACTCACACCATGAATGGCCCACCCCAATTTACATTTACTTGCTAGTGGAGCATTTTCGGGACCACACCGTATCTGACGAAAGATCAATGTTATCCTGATCAATCAAGAGAACTGGTTTTTCATCACGAATGTCTCTGTTTGGCAGATTTTTCAAATGAACAAATTTCGACATGTCTGTCATTTTGACATTTTGCGGAGGCAATGACAGATTATCTACCGTTCGAGTGCCTTTCATGGTAAAAACTTTATTAAGATCACCTGCTTTCGATATCTTCAGGTCAATTTTCATAGACTCGTTTTGCCAGGATGTCTCGTCATTTGTCCATTGTAGACATAAAGATTCCATGGGGCCTTTCAGTCCAAGTGTTTTGACAATCGTCTCATCAAGCAAAGTAACTGTTGATGCTTTCCTTCGGTCCCTTCGGCCCATGTGAATACACTCTGAGTACTCTCAGCTGTACTTTCTTCACATTGCTTCTCAACGTACATATCGATTCCGGACTTCCATCTTGTTCGCTGCCACAATGCAGATCTTCTTTATGCAAAAGTTAGTGATGCGATAGTTTACAACCGTTGATTCCACAAGGTTTCCTCGCCCTTAACTTGAATTTATGGTGGTTTCTCTTCAAACATGAGAAACACAGCTTCCGGGACGTTACGGTTTTCCAACGTTTATCGATGTTGGTTTATCATAGTTGGGTATATAAGTATCTTCGTGGACTTTTTGGTCACAGTAGCAACATTTTCTCGAAGGAATGTCCACATTGGCAAAGTATACCTTTCTGACTTTTTGGGACAATATTTCTGTCCAAATTTGTCAGGATCGGCGTTTGGAGTACTAATATAACAAGCGGCTCTTCCAAATTAAGCTTTCCTTCATCTACCATCATTTTTTCACCCCATTTTAGTTTCAGATGACCGGGAAGTTTTTTAACGAGGTCTTCCAATAGCTGTGGGTTCTAAAGATGAATTGACTTGATGGTTTTCATGATTGCCACCATCTTATTAATTTCCCTGGAGAATTGTATGCGTTTTTCGAAACTCGAATCTTTGAGGCACGGAATGTTCCTGACTTTGCTAATGATTCCATCGATCACAAACTCTGGTCTTCCAAATCTCAGTTCCAGAGATTCCATCACCAAATCGATGTTGTCTGCTGTTAGCATCATCCCGGCTACCGCAGATTTGGCTTCTCCCTTCGAACTCTTCTGAAGTTTTAGTATAATCTCTTCATTGGAGAAGTCACAAAGAGCACAATGTGTTAAAATATATAAAATATAAAACAATATTTGTCATTCAACTGCATTTATATTTTTTACAGAAATATCCATGGAAAATCATAATTTGTACAATAGGCCATATAATAAGATTGAAAGTTAAATCAAATGATGATATAAATAATATCAAGTTATTGGAAAAAAATAAACTAGGAAGTGTTCAATCAAGTACTTAATACAAAAAACTGAATTGCCAGATGAGTATGAATTTTCTTTTGAATATGCTACTTGTTAATAACTTTTTGAAATGATCATGGGAGCTTCGAATCAAAAACATGTAATGTACTTTTTACCATATGAATGGGGAGTAATGTCACTATGTCTAGTGAACTCAATTTGTGTTTGCAAAACACATCTCTTTGTGTGAGTGAATTCCACTTCATAAGCAAATAAATGTTTGTTCAAATATATTATTTTTATGTCTTCAAAAATAAAGCTTATAGTTATTCTAATCCCAATAGGAACGGCAATAAAGATAAGAACAGTACGACGAGTATTCATATGCACTGCCCGGCAAATGGGGAATTTATATACTACCAGTAATTTTACTTTCAAAGCGTTCCTGGTACAATCATAAAAAAGTCGTATGAAAGAGAATTCCTTCTTGAAACTTTTTATGTCGGTCCAATTGGGATTAGAAATACTATACCTCATTAATCGAATTGACTAAGATGAAACGAACGATACCAAAAATTGGTTCAACCATGTTCTCGATTTTGATTATTTTATTCAATTCATAAGAAACATTCTCAATGCAAGCATTTTTTGGAAATCAAACTTTTGCAGAACAGTAGATGAACATATTTTTTTAGCTCTGGTATAACATCACATACACGTTGAGTACTAGCATGTTTTTCAAAAGCCACATATCTTTTTTTTTCCTCTATTTGATATAAATATTTGGCATAATTTCAGTTGATGTTTGATTGCTAAGGTTTTAGTGATGATACAACATTTCCTGCAATTTTTGACTCTCTATGTTTCGATTCAAAACGAAGTGCGGAAACATGTTTCAATGGTCCAATTTTTCTCATAATCTCAGGATAATGTAATAAACAATTATATTTGTGTTTCAGAGTTAGTGAAAACAGATTTTGATGTAAGGAGTGATGTTTACCAAAATAAAATATGTCAATATGTCACACTTTGTATCAGAAACTTCAGACAAAAATACAATAACTAAAATCCCCAAGCTGCCATTGATTTCGGGAATTCCATCATACCGTTCACGATTCACGAAACACCATGCAACACTAACAATGTTGTTTGTATATAAGTATGAACTATAATTACAAACAAGCACTTACATCACTGCGTGCGTGAACGAAATGCAAAATGCAAGCGGAAAGTGATACTATTGGCCGTTGGTGATACATTTGCGCATGCCCGTGATGTTCCTAATGACACTAATATTTATGAAAAAATCAAAGTAGGCCAATTATAAAATGAAGACTGATAGTAACTAACACTCTGTGTGTTTATGACTATCAATGACACTCCAATTACATATCTTCAATTATGACAAGGAGCAAGTTATTTGCACTTAGTGCGGCCGTTGATTGAAGTTTGAAAACTTTGATAATGGTAATTACTTTGTTGTCAGAGTTCTTTTTTTATTTACAGCAAATACTGCGCTTTAGTGAAAAATGTATTTCTGTAATCATAATAGTGTCAAACGCACTAGTGCATTTGGACAGTTTTTCTGGGTACATAATGAGGAAAGTGTGAAAGGACTCAATCCCAGCAGTGAAAAAGGTTTCCATTTCCAAAAGAAATTTGCTCATATAATCATTCCATTTTTGCTGACTGCACTAATCCGAAATACATTTGCTTTCTATAGCTTTTCCGTCGATTCCTTTCTAAGCGTTAATAAAAAAATGGGTTCACTGATCGAAATCTATGTTCACGTATTCCTCAGCCCCCCCAAAAAAATGGGAAACCATCCATGTACGTAGACAGACGAAAAAAGGAGGACATTCACCAGCAGGAAAAGGGAGAAAGTGAGGATCAACATCCTCCCATTGACTTCCAGGCTGTTTCAGAGAGACACGCCGTAACTATGGTAACCACATTATTTTCGATTATTCCTGCCGCGGAAAATGACTGAGCGTGGATTTCGTATGACAGAACCTTCAGCCCTAAGTGCTGTTGACGTACAGGCGATTTTTCGATAAAGTCGACCACCCACGGTCCGTCATGAACCGGCGGTGTACCTTCACGCACATTTTCGTATAGGAAGCTGCCGCGCCGCGTGGTATAAAAACAAAACACGCCCGTAGTACGCTGGCTTTGTAGTGGAACGTGCTCGATCAGTTGTTTTGCGGTGACAAGCGTAAACAAGAGGTTGGGGGTGTGACACAACGATGGGTTTCTAGTTGAGTTCAGGTGAGTGATGTTTTTTTTTGGCGATGGATTTGCCGCCATTCATGTCTGATTATCGATTAATTTTTGAAAGGCTTTTACAGAAAGAAGTGTTTCGAGATTTATATAGTCTACTCTTTTCTTGAAAATGTTTTCCAAGACCAAGCTCATGCTTCAAAACATTCTTCAAGAGTTTTATCAGAAATTGGAGGTAATAAGAATAAAGTCATTTACAAAAAAATTTACTTAACTAATGTAAACAAAAATATATCGTTAGCTATTCGTAAAGATAGAGTCATTATGAAAAGTAAGAAGAGTGCTCCCCACGCTTTTTTTTACATTAAAGTGAATTTTTTGGTAAATTTTTTTCTTATTATTTTCAACTTTTCATTTCATATTGCTAGATAAGCGTGTTTTTAAACTTTCCAACAACTGGAGAAAACTCATCGATTAATGCATCCTCATCAGAAGTTTTTGCTAACTTTTGGTGAAAGTAGTAGTCGATATGGCACTTTAGCCTTTCCGTACCTCAACCTATAGTCTTTTGTCTATAACTTTTGGTGAAAGTACTAGGATAGTACCAGTGCATTCAAAAAATCTTCGAAATGTAAATTGGGCATGTTTACCAGTAAATTCACCAAATCTTCTGAATTAGACTTTTTTTTCTGGCGATATTGGTGAGAAAACTGGTTATGGTTATGAAATAATTGTATTGTCATCGGTTCTTAATACGTGTGCAGAATAGCAAATATTCGGACGTCTGGAATCTGGTTTATCAAGTGCTAATTTCAAGTTATAATTTTTATTTTCGTAAACCAGTGGCGTAGTTACGATGGTATGTGGTCATATGTTCCTTCATATTTTCTTGGGACAAGTGAATGGACAAATGAGCGTTTACACATTCGGCTCATCGATACTCAACCTAGTCAATTCCATGTGCCTCAAAGTGGAGGTTTCTGAGATAATTGAGAAAAACCGAAGATATGTCCTTAGTAGAGACATAATTTCTTATGTGCAATAATCGCATAATGCTAATTTCTTGCAACATATCGGAATATGTGTCAACATCCTGAACATTTTTTAATGTTGGGAGAATCGGAAACATAGAACGGGTGAGTCAGAATGAGACCGATAACTCCATTTTTTCATTCATCATATCATTTGATCGAATCGATGTCGTGGATTCACTGATATGTTACCACACTTTCTTGCATATGATTGTCTTGACAGATCAACTGACAAACAAACCCAACCTCAAATTCATAATACTCCTCTTAGATAAGAGTTATGGTCTGAAATAATCTGTATATTCTTCAAATGAATAATCCATTTTGAAACGATTTTTACTGACTGAAATAATGACAGATGACTTGACAATAATACAAACTGTTTTGGGTTACTGTCAATTATGTCTAATGTAAGTATCGATATATCAGTGTGTTTCTACCGGGAACAATGAAAAAGGCTACGTTTCTTTTTAGTTCCAAATGTTTTATGCGTTGATCAGTGGTGTACTGAACAGCCTACCACAAACTAGCCTGAAAGGCTCGACTTTGCAAATAGTTATCACGAATCGAAAGAAATTATTTAAGTAGATATTAATACACAATAATTGTTTTTCTTTATCAAAAACATGTTGATTGGATAATATTTTCCTAGATAATTCAATCAGAAATGGCTTTGATAATGATACTCCAACATAAACTTCAACAAATTAAGAGTACTTAACCTTAGCTCTCATCTAATATACAGATTATTTCAGACCATAACTCTTATCTAAGTGGAGTATTATTAATTTGAGGTTGGGTTTGTTTCTCAGTTGATCTGTCAAAACAATCATATGCAAGGAAGTATGGTAACATATCAGTGAATCCGCGACATCGATTCGATCAAATAATATGATGAATGAAAAAATGGAATTATCGGTCTTATTCTGACTCACCCGTACTATGTTTCCGATTCTCCCAACATTAAAAAATGTTCAGGAGGTTGGCACATATTCCGATATGTTGTAGGAAATTAGCATTATGCGATTATTGCACATAGGACTTATCTTCAGTTTTTCTCAATTATCTCAGAAACCCCCACTTTAAGGCACATGGAATGTTGACTTTTAGGTTGAGTATCGATGAGCCAAACTGATGTCAAACGCTCATTCGTCCATTCACTTGTCCCAAGAAAATATGAAGGAACATATGACCACATAACATCGTAACTACGCCACTTCAGGAATTTTGGAGAAAATAAATTAAATCTTAACTTTTTTCGTGAGACACCCTGTATCTCGGAGGGGATGCATTTTAGGACATACCTTGATAGCAACTTTTAACTTCGAAATGAGGTGAGGAATCTGTAGTCGGAGTTTGTCGGTCTGATTTAAACGATTCAGCTTTCCCTTATAAACTCTATCCCACTCACCTCCCAGAACTAATATTTTGTTACCTGTGCATATGTATTTTTATCATGTGAATGAAAGTTCAAATTAAAAATTCATTACGAGTGGAATCCATTATATTTTACCTCGTTTTTATTAACTCGGTTTGTTGTCTGTCTGTTTATTTACCTTTTAGGTACAAATTTTGCAATAGGTTTCAATTTTTCAAGAAAATAATCAAACAGATTGATATTATTATTGGTAGGTAAATATAACAGTTTTCTCTTTCGGATATGATCGGGTGAAGAGAAACTGAAATACACCTAATTTGCCACATGTCTCTGTCATGATCCCATCGAGATGTTTATAATCGATTGCAATATTTCGCGCACACAAGACTGAAAAAATCAGCTGACACCCTAGAACTTGACCTGCACGGGCATCGGGAAGAATGGGGTTATTTTAAAATAAAACATTGATAAAACATGTTTTGGGCTGTACGAAGTCAATTTGATAAGTCAATTCAACAGTCAAATGACCAAGTGAGATATTTGACCCCAGTCAATTGAGCGGTCCTGGACCAAATGCGGGTCGTCCTAGTCAAAGCCTGGGTGAGCGGCCGTCTCGGATGGTATCGACCAGGAGAAAAATTAAACATTCGTAGCGCCAGACTGGGAAACGTTGGAAATCTCCAAATGCAGTCTTTATTTGATTTTTTTTGTTCTGTTGCTCCCTTCCGAATTTAGTTCTAATCCATCGAATAGATTTTAAATAATTGAATGGCAAAGTCTTGAACTTTGACATTTTTTAATTTGAGACAGATGTCAGTTGGAGAAATGATTTCAACTGTTTTGGATAGTTTTTCAAGTGCTGTCACTTTCCAAACTAAAAGTACCTCAGTTTTGACAACTAAAACTTTATTGTTATCCTAGTTTCACCAGATTATGGATGGAATCTTTTTTCTCGAGCCTATTTTCGTAAGTAATTGCACAAGTACATCAAAATTACCGATAATTTTGCATGACAGCGTGTTGTCAAAAAAATGCATGAGTTCATTTTCATTTTTGGAGAAAGAGCCCGACACCGCTGGAATGCGAAATTATCCGGTTATTTTGATGCACGAGTGTAATTCGGAGGAATAATTCCCGAATAAACTGTCAACTTGTCAAACTGACATTATTCATTTATAAATTCTTAGCTTGTCATCAATAACGTTTGTTTCAATATTTTTCATTATGAAAGTATACGTAAAAATATAATGAAAGTATTCAAGGTTAAACTAAATCAAAAGTTGCAGGAACTTCAGTGAAATACACAATTATTATACGTATTCTGGTTAGACAATGCAGCTATCGGTGCATTAACGGCCGAAGAGGATGTTTGAGAATGCTGTGCCTGTGGTACATCATTGCCACGCATTTTTTTGACTATTTCTTCATGGTGATCTTCATCTATTTGAAGATATGGCGTTATTGATTTTGAATTTGAATGGCCCGTGATTTTTATAAGTTGCTGCTCGCCCACCCCCTTTTTTGCGAGATTGGAGACGGCCGTAGCTCGTAACGAATGGTTAGTAAGCTTGATATCATCTGTATTTAAACCAGAAGCTTTGGCTTGTAGAACAGTCCATTTGCTTACTGTATTTCGTCCGGCAGGAATATCTTTATACCATTTTTTGTTCAACTTCAAAGCGGAATCTACAGTGAGAAAGAGTCGTTTTGTTTTTATTCCAACCCGCTTTTCTAGGAATTTTTTGTACAGTCGAATTGGACACAAATCAGGGTTGATTTTATTGTTTATTAGCCATTTCAACGAAGTGCATGGTTTTTCTCCTCCTTGCGTCGTCTTAGTAAACACAGGATCGTAAATAATCCTTCCTGTTTTTCCACCTACGTTATCTTCTTCTTCTTTAAAGTAGGAAATTAGGCACTTGTGGCCTTCTCCACCACGCCAAGCTAATTCAAAAGCAAAAACAAAAAATACCTTCTTCTGCAAACCATCTGGGGTGTTTTCGTCACAACCACGAACCATATTTTGGAATTCATCGTACTTCAAAAAAACTGCACTTTCGTTTCTATTTTCTGGATCTGTTTGTAGTTGTTTTCTCTTGGCATTTTCTGCATCTCTCGCTGCTTTGAACTCAATATTAGTAAAAGGGTTAAAATTGATGTTGTATTCAGTGAAATATTTTTCCATCAGTAATTTAGTGGTTACGTTCCAAAACGTTTTAACAGTAAATTCTGCTTACGCATATTGAATGCCCAGACCGTTGATATTTTTGCCAGAACATAAATTTGTGTTTTTTCATCCAAAGTAAAGTTTTTCTCAGCACAAAAGCTCATAAACTGACGCCACACGTATTTTCTGTTCTGTTTTGTGTTATTTTTTCCGTTTTCCAACACATTTTCTTCAATAGCTTGTGATGAAGCCCGACCGAAACGAGACATTTTTAATAAATGATATTTTTGACATTACTTCTCAAACTGACGTTACTTATAAATTGTCGCTGTATTGTCAAAGTGTTCAATGGAATTGCCATGGATATGAACTGTGCAATTATCGGTCTACAGTGCAATTATCGCAGGGCTCTTTCGCTTTCTACAATGAAATTATCGCTGTAATTTTGCAATAATTGTACTCCCATTTACATGGGATTTTTGACAGGAGAGAAATATTCGAATTGAATGTACGAGAAGAGCAACTCTTGATCTTGAAACCAAAAACATTGTGCAACTGCATATTTTTATTCAAACAAATTGTGGTACTGGATTGCAGTAATCATTATCATTGTAGGAACTGCAATTCCAGAATTGCAGTAATAATCAAGTTAAAAGCCGTCTGTGGAACTGAGCTGGAACAATGCAGCGTGTAAGATTACTTGTAATCATCAAGTAAATTGATGGTAGGTGTAGATCAATTAGCCATTTAGTCACCTCGGCTACCGCCCATTGTTTTTCCACTATCATAGCAATGTATTTGAAAATATGTAACTTTATAGACCTATTTGAGAATAGGTCGTTTTGCAATAATAATTGTGAATAATAATTGAAACGGGTGAGGTAAAAATTCATCAGCTAAATTTGTATACAATTCTTGAAGACCTAGGTTGAATTGACTGAAGATTCAGTTTATTACTGAATACAATACAATATCAAAAATATCCAGACAAAAATCGTTCAATAAAAATCAACATGTAACATTAATGTAAGAAACCAAATAATTTATTCATTGAATATTGACATAATATGAAACAAAACATATATTTACCTATTATAGTACAAAATCCGCTTAATCAACATGTAACATTTATACAAATATAAACATAATATAAAACTTTCACTGAACATTATCCGAGGGGGCAACAACTCTTTAAATAGGTGTACATACAGCAAATTAAATATTTCAATACGACTTTCAGTACCAAAATATCTTAAATATATTTAAATTATTTCAATATCAGTTTCAGTAATTCAGTATCAACAAAAACCCTTCATACTTTAAATATTACTTTTATTCCAAAAATATCCACTCCATACTTTGAATATTATTCTCGCACTATCAAAATATCTACAATATATTTAAAATATTTGAATATTTGTCAGTATTCCCAAGAAATAGTTTAACATTGTTTCCATTACCAAAATATCATTCTCAGTATTTCATTACAGTTTAAATATTACAATATCCTTTTCAGTCCTCGAATATATTTAAAATATTTGGGATGCAGTTTAGTCTACAATGAACTTTTTTGTACACGCTCCACAAAATGCCTACTTTGGATACTGAAAATAGTTCCAAAATACCACTTTTCCGGACTAGGCCGGTGAAGTCGTCATGGCAACACTTTATCGGACCATTTTTGTTTATTCAGAAAACTTATAATTAACATCTTAAAAACGTTTCAGGAGACGGCAATGAACTATAGAATATTTGAAATTTCGTAGTAACAACACACGTTTTCTTCAAAACATTCTTTTGGAATGCTTATTCATGAAAAATGAACACTAATATTTGACAAGTATTTGACAAATATGTCATTGATAAACAATCGCTTGCTAGATTTTTGCACAACTTCTTTACACTAGCATATTGGTGATTGAAAATGTAAGCACGGCGAAGTAATATGTGTAGCATTTATGTTCTGTTTATTAGGAAAGCTAAAAAATGTTGTATGCAGCACGTACGCAAATGGCTTTAGCGGACATCATCTTCATATTCCGATTCGTCCGCTAAAGCCTCACTTTGCGAACTTGTTACATAAACTAATATTATTTTTATCACGTTTTTATTAGCTCGCTTATGTGTCTGTCCTGTACAAATCTTTGCAATAGATTTTGAACTAACTTCCCGATGAGCTAGAGACTTGAAACTTCGGAATGGCTTAGAACTGGATGAAAATACTATATCAACTCGTCTTGTCTATCTGTTTGTTTTCTTTATGGACCACAAAAAATGAGGTTAGGATCACACAATCTCTCCATACCGGTGACGGAGGGGACGTTGTTTTGCGATCTAGAGTGTGCTCCGCGATAATGAACACTATTGCGATTCTCGACCTCACAGGCATCGCGCAAGGTAGAAAGTAAGGTTAGAAAATAAAAAAATCTGCGAAGATAACAATTATTTCCTCTTAAAACAGTGAAAAGACACAAAAACCACGACTAATTGAGCGAAACAATACTTTGAATCATCCCCCGATGGAGGAATCCAGCGGGGGAAGTGCCAAGTGTAACACAAAAGTAAAATAAGTGAAAACAAAATGCCACCCATGGAAACCCAAAAAATACGTTTTAAAACGTGGGAAGACAAGTGAAATAAGATAAAAACAGTTTAATAAGTAAGTGTACAAAGTAGAACAGTGAAATTTCTAGTTGCACAGTTGCGGAAGTCCAACCGTTCACAATGTGGGGATTGGAAAGGGGAATGAGGAAACACCCTCAGAAAAACCCTATTAAAAAAAAAACCTGTTCTCCACACATGCCAAAATAACGTAAATTCTGCAACAAAAAAAAAAGGGAAATATAAAATAAAATGAATCGAAAAACCCAAAAAACAAGAAATCAAACATGGTGAAACCAAACGAGCCGAAACAACCAACGAGAAAAAGAAAAATCCAGTAACCAATGGACATCATGGAAGAGATGAAGAAAAATTTCTATGTTCGTTCCACATCTATCATATGTTCTATCACGTTCATAAAACGGACTGAAAAGTATGAAATAATAATTTAAATGATTTTTTTTCAATACACCACGTTTAAAAAAACGGACTAAAAAGTATAAAATAATTATGTAAATATGTTTTTAATATACCACGTTTATAAAACGGACTGAAAATTATAAAATCATTATTTAAATAAGAATACATTAATATACCTACCACGTTTATAAAACGGACTCAAAATTATAAGATAATTCATGCTAGCCCCGTACAGATTTATATCCCCATACAAAATTCCTAACCCAATAAAGATTATCCTGAAAAAATTTTATTGTGAATTTTCAATAGCTATGAAAATAGTTGTAAGCCTTGAAACGAAAAACGTGGGGCACATGCAATTGATAATTGAAGCATAGATAGTTCACCTAAGTCATGCGCCCCACGTTTTTTAGATAAGTAATTGGAAATTTATTTGCCCTGGAAAGTTTTCAGGAATATATAATCTTCTATATAATAAAAATAAATCTCGATTCTTTCTAAGCGCAAAACGAATCCCAGTCGGGGTAACATTGTTTTTTCATTTTACAGCGGCTGGACCGATTTGGCTAATTGTTTTTTTGAATGTTCATAATACTCTGAATAAGGTTTTTAGGAACGAAAGGATTTTTAGGAAAATTATTGAAAATTTCTTTGTCCTGTTTTTTATCAGCATGCCTTTTGTTGTTAGTTTGACATTTAAACCTTTATTTATTTTATTTATCAATAAATATTTATTTTGGAATACTTTTCATTTTTCAGTCATTTGCCCTGATCCTCAAATAAAATATTTTTGAATGGAATATAATAATATGTCCCAATAACTTGAAAACTTTCATTTTAATTTCTCACCAACAGATGTACACTTTATGTACTTTTGTAAAAACACGGGGTAAATTATACCAAAATCGTTGATTCCTCCAGTTCAATAGTTCCATCACGTTTTTATAACCTTAATTACCCCATGTGAGTGAAGTTAGCAACGAATTCGTCAGCAACGTTTCTGGAAAAATCGTTGCCAGCAACGATTTGATGGGGCGGATTTTATGCCGTTCAAAATTATTTTTTATGGTTCTTGAGGTGAGGAATCTCACAAATAGAGTTTGAAATGAACGTAATACAATGAAAACCATTGTGCCTATGTATCACAGTTAAATAAATTGAAAATTTGAGAATGAAGCAACAAAATTCGGTTATTATCAATTAATCTACATGATGTCAAGTAACTCAAGAACGAAGAAAAAAGTCACCTTGGAATTCTACCAGATTATGAAAAATTATGTGGTTTTTTCAATGGTTATCGAATATTTTTTCACAAGCTTTTATTAAGTTTTTCCACTTGTGTGTTTGTTCATTAGTTTGGGTCAAATCTTGCAAGTAAAGTTGAACCCTAGGCGTCCGATAATTTGGAATTTTGCAGGTGGTTATAATTCCGTTGACAATGTATTAGATAATTTTTGTTGGCAAAAAAGCAAAATGGCGGCTCCAAGACGTCCGACGAGATTTGTGGTCCGATTCAAAATTGGTATGTGGGGTTTTGAGGTCGGAGATTATGATTTTATGTCAAAATTATTTCACTCAAGACGGCGGACGAGTTTTGTAATAAAAATTGGTATGTGGGGGGATTTAGGGTCAGTCGGAGAGTCGAAAAGTAATTAAAACCCCGATTTTTTATTGTTTTCGTTATTTTTAAGACGTATATCTTGAGAACAAGGAATGATGCCACCGTGAAATCCGACAATAATATGGAAAATGATGTGTTCTTTCCATCTATGATCGAGAATTTTTTAAAATCCGGTCGGAAAGTCGAAATGGAATTAAAATCCCAATTTTTTATTGTTTTTTCCATTATTAAGACGTGTATCTTGAGAACAAGGAATGATGCCACCGTGAAATCCGACTATAGCATGGAAAATTATGTGTTCTTTCTATCTGTGATGGAGACATTTTTTAAAATCTGGTCGGAAAGTCGAAATATAATTGAAAACCCCATTAAAACTAGTCGTTTCTGTACGTCTTAAAATTGGCAAAAACAAAAAAAAAATGGGTTTTTAATTCCATTTCGACTTTCCGACCGGATTTTAAGAATGTTTTCGATCATAGATGGAAGGAACACATCATTCTCCATATTATTGTCGTATTTCACGGTGGTATCATTCCTTGTTCTCAAGATATACGTCTTAAAAATGGCAAAAACAATAAATAATTGGGATTTTAATTCCATTTCGACTTTCCGACCAGATTTTAAAAATTTTCTTGACCATAGATGGGAAGAACACATCATTTTCCATATTACTGTCGAATTTCACGGTGGCATCATTCTTTGTTCTCAAGATATACGTCTTAAAAATGGCAAAAACAATAAAAAATTGGAATTTTAATTCCATTTCGACTTTCCGACCGGATTTTAGAGATTTCTTCGATCATGGAAAGAACACATCATTATAAATAATAATAAATTCATTTATTGTTAACAATATTAATAATAGTAAGGTACATGGTTTTAAGATATAATAAATATAAAATCAATGAAATATGTTTAAAATTAGATTATATCTATTCTAAGGATTCATATAGTTTATCAATAAATGATACTCGATAAGTAAATTAATACTTGTTTCGAGAAATAAACATAAGTAGGACATATACATATATGTATAGAGGACATGTAGGACTCATTTGTACTAGGTATTTGTAGAACATAAAGAATAAAGATTAAAATTCACAGTATGATAAGCAAGAATGAGTACATGTTAAAATGGGTGGTGTTTATAAGTATTTTGTTGATTAATAGCTATAACAATAATAATAATAGTTGATAAGAGGTACAGTTAGTCATTAGTCACACGAAATATTGTGTGTTCTCTGTTAAGTTTTTAATCGTTTCCCTGGGTTTATTGAAGTAGTTTTTTTAATTCTTTTTTGGATTGTGTGAAGATGTCGTTTTCGTTTGCAGTAGGTGTGGATAGGTTTTCCAAAACTGGGATTGTGTGAAGATGCCGTTTTCGTGTGCAGTAGGTGTGGATAGGTATTTTGGCTGAGTGTCTGTTTTGGTGGTATTTTAAATTGACTTTATAAAAATATAATTGCCTTATGTCAAATATCTTGGCTTCTGAGTATAGTAAATTTGAACCGTATCTGTGTGATTTTGACAATATCAGTTTCAGAAATCTTTTTTGAAGAATCTCGAGTGAGTTGATATGGGTTCTCAGAGCTCCACCCCATGCTGTTATACCATATTGTAAATGGCTCTCCACTAGTGCGTAATAAAGAGTTCTGAGGTACTGTGCTGGTAAAGATTTTTTCAGATATTTAAATACGTGCAAATACTTCGCAGTTTTCTTATTACGTAGTCTATGTGATAATCCCATCTGAGATGCGTGTCTATTATAACCCCTAGATACCTAATGTTTGTCTTGGGCATAATTGTCAGTGAGGTGTTTTTGGTTTTCACTTCAAGCGTGCTAAAAGGCGGAGTATTAATTTTGTTGCATGTAAATGGCACATAATTAGTTTTTTGTAAATTTATCGTTAATTTTTTATAATCCATCCACTTTTTAATTTTGTTGAAGTCCTCTTGCGCTTTCATTTTTAACTCATCCCAGTCGTGTGCTTCGTAGAAAATAGCTGTATCATCCGCGAATCCGGTTATTTCTCCGCTACTCCGGAGTGAGAACAGGCCATTCATGTAGATGTTGAATAATAGTGGACCTAACACGCTGCCTTGTGGAACACCGTAACTAATTTTTTCCTTTCGACTGAGTGAGTCACCGACCCTCACAGACTGATTTCTGGAAGAAAGGTAGCTTCTTAGGAGTTTGTGGCAGTTATTTCGTATACCCATTTCTTCCAGTGACTGTAAAAGTAATTCGTGACTCACCGTGTCGAAAGCTTTAGATGAGTCTATAAATATGCATAGGCACGGCTTTCCAACGTCCAAGGACGAGTGGACTTTTTCTAATAAATTTGTAATGGCATCTTGAGTAGAGATCTTTTCGCGAAATCCATACTGTTTTTTAGATATCAGCTGAAACTTATTTAGGTACGATAGCTGTTTTTTAAGTAATTTTTCAAATATTTTTGACAGATAGGTTATCAGTGATATCGGTCTATAATTATTCACGTCAGTCTTGTCGCCTTTTTTATAAATTGGTATCACCAAGGTATCTTTAAAAACAGAAGGCCACAATCCTTCATTAAAACAGTAATTTATGGTGTATAATAGTGGATGGATGATGTCGTCCACTATTATTTTAATTGTTTCGGCTCTTATGTTGTCCGATCCAGCCGATTTTTTTGTTTTAAGGTTTTTGACAGTTGCTCTCAGTTCATTTTCATCGACTGGAGACAAAAACATTGAGTTAAGAGTGAATAGCCGATCAGGTTCGTAATTGGGATCACTTTTTATTTTTTTAGCTAGGGTTTCTCCCATTTTAACAAATCTGGTATTGAACTCGTCAGCTATTACTTTTTTTTCAGTTAGAAGATCACCTGCTAGATTTTTATTGTTTTGATTTCATGATTCCCGCGTTTATTTTTACTCAGTTTGTTGACTATTTCCCATAGCTTTTTTTTGTCTGTATTATTTGCATCAATTTGTGTTTTATAATAGTTATACTTGGTTTTCTCTATCAAGGTGGTTAATTTGTTTCTGTAAGCTTTATATTGTTCCTTGAGAACATTGTTAGTGGGATTTCGTTTGAGATTCCTGGCCATTTTATTTTTAGTGTCTATTGATTTGAGAAGAGCATTGGTTATCCATGGCGTGATTTTTGAGTATTTCCGGCGGACTTTTTTCACTACCGTACATTGTTGGATAGTTTTCGCAAGTCTATCAACAAGTTGTTCAGTTGCGGTGTTGGGGTCTGTTAGTGCCTTTAGTTTAGTCTCACTTATATGTTTGATTTCTGTTGTGGGTTCAGATGTCCCTTTTGGTCTGTCAATGATTATTTGCAATGCAGTTGTGTAGTGGTCTGTGATGTTTGTTTCTATTACTAATGGTAGTATTCTATCTACGGTGTCATTTTTTGTTTTATTTTGTGTTATAAATTTTTGGTATTTTTGTATTGTTTGGAAATTTATTTAAGAAATATATGATAGTTTTCGGTATTGTTATTATTAGTTTCTAGGTAATTTTGTAGGTGAGTGTTGAAAACTTGTATGTCTGTTGATGGGGATCTGTATATAGTTGTGAGTATCACATGTTCTCCATTGCCTAGATTAATTTTCCAGTTCAAGTGAACCCTTTTTTCCCCCTTCTGTTGTTTTCTTTATTATATATATTTCAACCAAGCTGTACAATTTTTTTTTTTAAAACGAGCCCAATTCATGTAGGAGAATTTTGAACTCGTCCAGATTTTTGTGTATACTTCTTATGTTGTTATGTATTACTTTAAAATTATTGTTAGAGCTATTAACTTGGAGAACCTGTTTACACTCTTGAATATTGCCCAGTGAAAATGTTTCAATTGATTTTATCTCAAAGTCTCTTATATACGGGTCCATCACAGCTTATATAAGTCAGAAGTTTACATAAAAAAAAAACACTAGATTGTGTGGTACATTATCAATAAAATATGACTATAGTAGTACTAGCACATTGACAATAGAAAATGTGACTGATGGGGTTAGTTCATTTTGGTTATAGATCTGGTTCTAACCTTGGGTTCTTGTGATATCGCATATGTTTTGTGAGTATTCTTCGTGGATTTTATTAATTTTGACGTTTCAGGTTTGAAGTTTCCATTTTTATTTGATGGTGATTGCTTTTGGAATAGATCGGGTACTCTCTCCACAGTATTCTTTATTCCTCTGGGAGTGTTGTGAGTGTCTCCTGTAGGTTTTTCTGCTTGATATGTATTTGGTGTTGACGGTGCACTTTTTGGGGGGTCTGGAGTGGTGCTGCTATTTTCTGATTCAGTCAGTTCTTCAGGGTTATGGGCTACGCCGTTTACGAATAGCTTGTTACCCTTGATAAAGCATTCGTTGTGATCTTGTTTAGCAAGGAATAAATGTCTCCTGAGGATTTTGTGCTCTTCTCTCTGCTGCTTAGTCAGGTCATGAACTATGGAAATCTGTTTGCCCTTGAGTTTATAGCAATTTTTCAGGACGTGTTTTTTGCGTATTGGGAGAGGAATTCAATTTTCACTGGGCAGTTATCTTTTTTTCCCAGTGGGTAGATATCATTGAAATCAGCTTTAGATAAGTCAACTTCTAATAGTTCCTTCAGTACGTTACAGATGTGTTCCGGTGTCATTTTTTGTTTGTTTGCCAAAAAAATTTTTTTTTTTTTAAATTTTTTTTTTTTTTGCCTCTTCAAGACACAGTAATAGCTTCGCCTCAGTAGCTTCTATGAAATATTTTATTTGATTTCTGTTTTTTTCAAGTTCTTCCTGTAGGATAGCTAGTGTAATAGTTGTATTGTCCTCATTTTTCATGTTTGAGGTCCGAAAGCTTGAATTTATAATGAAGTGTTCACAAATGAAGTGTTCACAAAAGACCAGTGGTGTGATAGTTTTACGCCGGAACTCCTTATCAGCGTATTGTTTATTTGCGTATGGGATTGTAGGTTAATAGTCTTGCAATATGTAATTTAAGAGTTTTAACTCACTGTCTATATCCAGAGATGAGTATCTTCACGTTAACTGCACTTATATCACAGTTTGCGGATTTAATTTTATCTCTTACTGGAAGTTTAAATCACTTTTCACGATATAATTAGAGAGCATTACCTTCTGCACCAATGATCGAGTATTATGCTTATTATTGTCGAATTTCCCGGTGGCATCATTCCTTGTTCTCAAGATATACGTCTTAAAAATGGCGAAAACAATAAAAAATTGGGATTTTAATTCCATTTCGACTTTCCGACCGGATTTTAAAAATTTTCTTGATCATAAATGGAAAGAACACATCAGTCTCCATATTATTGTCGAATTTCACGGTGGCATCATTCCTTGCTCTCAAGATATACGTCTTAAAAATGGCGAAATCAATAAAAAATTGGGATTTTAATTCCACTTCGACTTTCCGACCGGATTTTAAAAAATTTCTCGATTATAGATGGAAAGAACACATCATTCCCCATATTATTTTCAAATTTTACGGTGGCATCATTTCTTATTCTCAAGATATACGTCTTAAAAATGGCAAAAACAATAAAAAATTGGGATTTTAATTCCATTTCGACTTTCCGACAGGATTTAAAAAAATTTCTCTATCATAGATAGGAAGAACACATCATTTTCCATATTATTGTCAAATTTCACGGTGGCATCATTCCTTGTTCTCAAGATATACGTCTTAAAATGGCGGAAACAATAAAAAATTGGGATTATAATTCCATTTCGACTTTCCGACCGGATTTTAAAAATGTTCTCGATCATAGATGGGAAAAACACATCATTATCCATATTATTGTCGAATTTCACGGTGGCATCATTCCTTGTTCTCAAGATATACGTCTTAAAAATGGCAGAAACAATAAAAAATTGGGATTTTAATTCCATTTCGACTTTCCGACCGGATTTTAAGAATTGTCTCGATCATAGATGGAGAGAACACATTGTTTTGCCATATTATTGTCGGATTTCACGGTGGCATCATTCCTTGTTCTCAAGATACACGTCTTAATAATGAAAAAAACAATAAAAAATTGGGATTTTAATTCCATTTCGACTTTCCGACCGGATTTTAAAAAATTTATCGATTATAGATGGAAAGAACACATCATTCTCCATATTACAGTCGAATTTCACGGTGGCATCATTCCTTGTTCTCAAGATATACGTCTTAAAAATAACGAAAACAATAAAAAATCGGGGTTTTAATTACTTTTCGACTCTCCGACTGACCCTAAATCCCCCCACATACCAATTTTCATTACAAAACCCGTCCGCCATCTTGAATGAAATAATGTTGACATAAAATCATAATCTCCGACCTCAAAACCCCACATACCAATTTTGAATCGGACCACAAATCTCGTCGGACGTCTTGGAGCCGCCATTTTGCTTTTTTGCCAACAAAAATTCCCTAATACATTGTTAACGGAATTATAACCACCTGCAGAATTCCAAGTTATCGGACGCCTAGGGTTCAACTTCACTTGCAAGATTTGACCCAAGCTAATGAACAAATACACAAGTGGAAAAACTTAATAAAAGCTTGTGAAAAAATATTCGATAACCATTGAAAAGACCACATAATTTTTCATAATCTGGTAGAATTCCAAGGTGACTTTTTTCTTCGTTCTTGAGTTACTTGACATCATGTAGATTAATTGATAATAAATTTTCAATTTATTTAAGTGTGATACATAGGTACAAAGGTTTTCATTGTATTATGTTCATTTCAAACTCTATTTGTGAGATTCCTCACCTCAAGAACCATAAAAAATAATTTTGAACTGCATGAAATCCGCCTCATCAAATCGTTGCTGGCAACGATTTTTCCAGAAACGTTGCTGACGAATTCGTTGCTAACTTCACTCACATTATTACCCCAAGTATTATATTCTATGTTCCATTTAATTTCATTATATTCACAGTATTTTCAATACCCTCGGTATATTTTAATTATTTTCAATACATCTCTAGTACTTTGAATAGCTTCAGTATACTTCAATTATTCGAATATATTTTCAGTACTTTGAATACTATCATTATCCTGAATATATTTTAAATATTTCATTAGTGCTTTTTTTTTAATATTGCTCATTATCAGATATTTAATTATGGTGTAAATATTTTGGGTAGTTGTTTGCCCCTCTACATTATCTATTAAAGTACAAAATCCAGACGACGTTTTTCCTGAGCAAGTCTTTCAATAACTTTTTCTGGATTTAGTTTTTCTTGCGCATGTGATGTGCTGGCGGTCTCAAAAATTGCTTCTTGCGATGTAATTGTAGTTGGAGTTTGATTGTCATTTAGGTACTTTATGTTATGCCATGTAATTACAGAAATGCATTTAAAGATAATTACCAAGACGTAACCATTGTATACCGAATGCTTAAATGACTCATCTAGGAGAGCAAAACAAAGTTTATTGATTGCTACCCGTTACAGTCACAGCTAGATAAGAAAATCAGTTTTATTTTACTACCGAAAACAGATCCCTAATTCTAACACCCGTCCAAAGTCGATAACACAAACAGGGCCATTAAATAACATCGATAAACGCCAGTCACACCAGCCCGCATCATTAATGGACGTAACTAACTTATAAATCACCGGGAATCGCCACTCCAGAAATTCACAAACACACTTGTTGGTCATTATTTTAGCGATTACACGACAGCTATCATAAATACCTGTCATTCAGTGAAATAGTATCCAATTATAACAGAGATAAGCAAACGCGGGTAGTCATAAACATATCCAGCAAAACAAGGCCCTTATCAGTTTTACGAGTCACCTCGTTATCTGCCCACAACAACCTAAGCCCCGCCTACTAGCTCCCGTGTTGAGGATCTTATAAAAACGTGAGTTTCATGTCAACGATATTCAATTCGAGTCGGTGTTCTACAGTGAAAACAAAGAACATGTAACCTCAAAGTAAGGTTAGAATGCAAGTTAGTTCAAAGCAGTATCTCATTCAGTAATCACTTATATTAGACGAAAATATTTCGGAGAACATGTCATTCTCAAAAGTGCGGTATAAAAGTCAGTCGAATTACAGTATCTTACAATAATAATGAGAGTTCCCAATCAGTGTAGTGAACTTCAGCAAGCATAAAAACTCAGCCATTTCAAATCAAGTATTGAAGCTCCTAGTAAAAACACGAGTGAACAGTATAGTTTCCACAAATTGCCTATTTTTCGACAAGCTTCCAAAACAGAGATAATACAACGGGATTCCGCAATTTCAATGGTTCACGATCACTTAGAAAAACCTTAACTGGATACGAATATACCGGACGAATTAATTAGACCAACCGATTGACGCGGAAGAAAACGCAGTAATAATAAATTCAAATCTAATTGCCGTTTAAAACTACTCCAGTGAATAAGTGTTAAACAGGGTGAGTCTCATGTTTGTTTTTTTTGTATTTATGTTTATGGCAAAACTCAACCTTTCCAAATGTGTATGTGACTATAAAGTATCTCAATAATTTCAAGATTACAAAGATCTCAAAAAGAGAATTATTGTTAGCTGTTTGTAGTAATTGATTTCAAGATTGTTCTTCTAGTAAAATTAGTTCTATTGTGTAGCCAACTGCAGAATTATCTGCCAATACGCTACATTAGTTTTCATTGTATGAATATTGTTGCCTATCATTCGTCCATAGACGATTGAGAGAATTGTGTGAAGTTTTATTAAATATATATATACATTCTTAACTTTTATGAGTGCATTATTATTTTATCAAATCATTGTTTGGTTCGAATCTTTCTGAACGGTAGTATTTCCTGAATAAACAGCCCATGTTCCGGTATTTAAGAGAAATGAACTCAGATCTGAGCCGCTCCAGACCTAGTTTCAGTATCGACCTTCTTCAGACAGTCGATTGCTCTTAATACTGTTTTTCCAACCTAACGAATAATGTCTGGTATTACAGGTGTGGTGGGTTAATTCACAACACCCCGTAGTCAGGGCAAAACATTTAGATTTTTTAGGTTCCAAATATCCGAGTAAAGATGCCTGTCTCTCACTCATGTTTTTCTGAAAAATATGAAATATGTTTATTATTTACAATTACGTAGTAGTTTTACTTACTCTCTACTTTATATTTTAGCCTTAAAAAATACGATTTTTATGTGGTAAAATGTTCGAATCTGTGATGGGATTGGGATTTATTGATTGACTATTGACTTGTCCAGACAGTCGTCTCGTTATGAGCCTCGTAAATGTGATCAAATTCGGAATTCGGATTTCACCATCGGTCATCGTTTTGCTACTGTCGCTGCCTGGCGCACATCCCGTATCCGGTACATCATAATTGGGAATTCAAAATCAGATGCCAGCGCCAGAGTGGCGAAAATGCAAACCAGACATAAGTACATTGTGTGTCTGTTTTCTTTAGAGGTTATACACTTGTTTTGAGTTTTTCTTAAAATATTTCCATTTTGCATTCGTTTCCAGTTTTTTGTTGTGTAGTGTTCATTTCAAGACTCTAGTGAAGTGGTGTATTTAAATCTTAAGACAATATAATTTGCAAAAACCCACTTTGAAGGAGACAAATGTTCTAATTTGCTTGCAAAAAAATATTTTCCGTAGTTTCTGGACAGCTTAGTGAAGTCATCTGGAGTTATTATCATGAATTATTTTGAAATAATGTTACACACTATTTGTGAATGTTGGAATTGAAATAAAACTAACAAAAAACAGTTTTTTTTATTTCATCTGAAACAAACAAGATTGTGTGAAAATGTGTCCTTATTGTTGTGAATGTTTAAAGTTTTAGCACAGAATGTCATTTGTAAGTATTATAAGTTGGCAATGCCCCATCACTAGTTGGTAAGACAATTAGTCGTGTCTTTTATCAACACTTATCACTTAGATATACATATATAGTCACGCTTTTTCCATACTGTATAAAGAATATTCGGTATGTTGGATAATATATATTTTTTTCTCTCAACTCTCTTTTCTTTCTTCTAAACTCTCTTTGAAGGTCTCTTTTTTTGTCCACAAACGATACAGGAAGATTAGTGGGCTTATTCAGATGTCTACAGGTTCTACCGATGTAGGATGCATCACAATCATTGCCATTCAATTCATAAATACCACTTTTTAATAATTTTAATTTGTTACGTTTATCTTTTGTGTTGATCAAATATCGACTCAGGTTATTATTAGTCTTATAGGAAATTTCCATGTTGTCCACCTCACATTTTATACATTTGGATATTCTTTGTGATATGTTGTTATTCAAGAAGGGAATCGAAATATATGTATATATACTATTGATGATTAAAAACGCTAGATTTTCTTTTTATTTTTAAATTATTGTATGAGGTAGTTGATCACGTTGGGATCGTTACCGTTATTGTGGGCCATTTGTTTCAAAATATGCATTTCTTTATTGTATTCTCTTTTCGAACAGGTCTTTTATTCTACTTCATAGACGTCTAAAAAGTTACATTATAAAGTTACATCTGAACCTTTTTTCATTGAAAGACAGAACAAATTATATTGACGTTTCTTCTTCTGCATTTCTTGAAAATATAGTCAAAATTCATGTAATACATTATCTTGGTTGCTATGATTTTAATAAATAGACACTTGGTTTGTGGAAATAGGCTATACCTACAACTTTCATAATTTTGAATTGACTATGAGTGTTGTTGTAGAAGGTAAGTGTTGGTAGACATAGGTACCTAGGTATAAAGGATCGAAAACAACAAATATGGTTGAAGCGATAGTTACCTACCTATGCTAAATAATCATAAATACGTAATCGTACGTTTGGCAACAATACCTTCAAGAGGAAAATGCAATGATATTCAAGAATGTATTATTGTTGATCCAAGAAAATTGAATTAGAAATTTACTGCTCCTGATACAAATATTTGACACATTTCTTCAACGAATAAATACTTTATATAGTGTCTTAGAACAAGGAATATTGAGTAACCTATGTCTTTCAATAGTTTTAGTCTTTCCTGAATTCTGTTAATTACTTGAATAAAGAATATTTGGTAAAATTAAATAAATATTTCAATTAGATAATGTTCTACGTTGGAGATATTAAATAACTTTGTATCATATACATTACTTTAGAAGAAAAAGGCGTTATCGCAATTCAAGAACTCAGAATTGAAAAAATATATCATCTCCAATGAAGAAATACTTTTTTTTACATTGTCTAGGAACAAGAGATAATGAGTTATGTCTGTTAATTACTTGAATGAAGAATATTTGGTAAAACTAAATGAATATTTCAAATAGATAAGTTTCTACATTAGTGATATTCAATAATTTTGCATCAAATATATTATTCTAAAAGAAGAAAGCATTATCTCAGTTCAAGAAATCAGAATGAAGTATGTGAACTGGACCATTAGTCGGAAATTAGATACCCGGGCAAAAGACACCCAGCAGGGGTTCCGAATTCAAAAACTTGGAAGGTTTCATCTTAAATAACTTGTCCGGTATAATACCAGAACATAACTTGCCACGTCGCTGGAGTTATTTTTTTTTGTTTCAACTTAAATTCCAGAAAAAAAATTTTAGCAAACATCGGATTTGTAATAATTCCTCCAAAAATATGAATGAGCAGAAACTCATGACATACCTCACGATTTGATGTAAAACAGCCTCTTTCAGCACAAAATGACTGGACTATTTAGGAAGTCTGGTATATACACTCAATTACTACTCCCGTCCAGTAACGTCGCCACGACAGCGGAATACATAACTCCTTTATGAAACTTATAGAATACTATTGAATAGGCATTTTAAACAAATTAAGAAATAAAGTGCACAAAGTCTTCTTCACAAAAGATTCAGTTTGAATTGAAACACAATTGGTAGACCACAGGCGAAAAACAACTACTTTCCTAGCAAATACCACGCAGAACGTTAAATGATATTCTCCTGAAAATCCATGCAAACTTCCATATAAATGGATATTGATTGCAAATGTTTCTTTCCGATAAGCTCGATTATGTTTAATTTATGTCGGGTCCGCCTAACAATCCGCATACCGGTTTCCGGCTTTTTGGCCCTCATCAGTACGGAGTAGTCACCAGCCAGAGCTTTGGCCGAAGCGAGACACAACATAAACAAAATCACCATCAAGCCTACATCATCTTCAGGTACATCGGGAAAGATAACTTTAACCGGCGGTACCTAGTGACAGAAAGAAACACTCCATACATTCCTCCTACCTCGATAGGATTCTAAATAAAAGATTCCTTCTGAGTAGGAGTGGCTGAGTTGCTCGACTAGCATATATGTTAAGAAAAAAGCCCAGTGAAGTGGAATAGAATAAGAAATAAAGTGCACAAAGTCATCTTCACAAAAGATTCAATATAAATTGAAACACAATTGGTAGACCACAGGCGAAAAACAACTACTTTTCTGGCAAATACCACGCAGAACGTTAAATGATATTCACCCGAAAATCCATGCAAACTTCCATATAAATGGATATTGATTGCAAATGTTTCTTTCTGATAAGCTCGATTATGTTTAATTTATGTCGGGTCCACCTAACAATCCGCACACCGGTATCAGGCTTTTTGGCCCTCATCAGTACGGAGTAGTCACCAGCCAGAGATCCGGAGAGCTCTGGCCGAAGCGAGACACAACATAAACAAAATCACATCAAGCCTACATCATCTTTAGGTACGTCGGAAAAGATAACTTTCAACCGGCGGTACCTAGTGCCAGAAAGAAACACTCCGTACTGATGAGGGCCAAAAATCCTGAAACCGGTATGCTGATTGTTAGGCGGAGCCGACATGAATTAAACATAGAAACAATTGCAATCAATATCCATTTATATGGAAGTTTGCATGGATTTTCAGGTGAATATCATTCAACGTTCTGCGTGGTATTTGCTAGGAAAGTAGTTGTTTCTCGCCTGTGGTCTACCAATTGTGTTTCAATTTATATTGAATCTTTTGTGAAGATGACTTTGTGCACTTTGTTTCTTATTTTATTCCACTTCACTTGGCTTTTTTCTTAACATTTTAAACGAATTTGAAATTAGCAATCTGACTCAAGACAAGACGCCGCCACAGGCTCATTTTGATATATATCTACCTCATGTATTCCAGCGTTCGCTCACCCCCTCTACTGGTCTATTGAGAGACAGTCTTTGCCGAATATTTCACACAAATTCGTATCACTTTTATTTTATAGTTCTGTTTCTGGAGTTCAACTATTAATAGTGCCGACGAATTCTCGAGTCATTGCAGTATACAAGTGAAAATGCGTTAAGTTTTGTTGAGTTGTGCGTTGTGAAATGCCGATAAAGTGAAGTGGAGTTGAATTGAGGAGAAAACGTAATTTTAGTTAATCATTAAGTGAAACATATTTCGGAAATAAATATTTTGGTCCAAATGCGAATTAATGCAATGAGAAAATCTGGATCGGGCTATTGGAGGGTAATGTCCCAGATTTATGTCTAACATAATATCTAAACGCCTGGGAAGAGCGAAAAATCAATCAATGTACAGGGAATCTGAATTCATTAGTACCACAACATGAAACGCATTCCATTACGCATTATCTCCCTAACAGATAATTGGGATCTTTTCACAATTTGTGAAACCAAAATAATTGATCGACTTTTTCAACTAAAAATGTAAATGTAAAAGAAAGCTTTTGAATATTGATTGATTGATTAGGGTTTCTCCGCTAAGGATGAGCTTCAATTGATACTGAACTGGAAACCATTAATGTTGAAAGGAATACCATTAGTTTTCAAAAACTTCATCAACATGAATCATAATGATTTTCTGAATAGACCATGGGCCGGTTTCATGAAAGTGCTAGTCTTGAAGCTACAAGCGAATCGCACGTAGAAGAAGTAGTACTAATTCAGTATTATTTTCAGAAATTTTCATAGTTTATTTTGTGCATTTCTTGAAACTAATTTGGTCATTCTTACATGATATACAGGGTGTCATTTAATAAGTGTCCGATATTTCACAGTACGATTCCCCAGTTATTTATGAGGTGAAAAGTTCATATAAGCATGGGTCCGCAAGGCCTTAATTTTTTATATACAAGGTGTTAAAAATTTATTTTTATTTTGGTTTCTCGTAAATAATATTTAAAATAATGTCGATATTTGGACGAAAATTGGTATTTGGGGATTTTTTAATATGAGAAATGTGAATTTGATCTTAGTTTGCCCTTAGTTGTAGGGGGCGCCACCTACAAGTCTTTGTCTCTTTAGGGGAGTCACAACTTTGTCGTGCATATATGTATCACATTTTCTAGAAGAAAAATCGATGTCTCTATCATTTTTACTTGAAAAGGGTATGCTTTTCAAAAGTCGCTACAAGCAGCCGTTTTCGAGATATTTTGATTTAAATTCATTCAATCTTCTTCTCATTGATTCGCGAACTCCTTGAAAATAAAAGTATCAAGTAGGCTAGTAAGTTTATTTCAATGTTTTTTTGTGCTGTCATGTCAAAAATAATATCTCAACGCATAGTTAAATAGTTTTATTCATTATTATTGTGATTATTTGTTAAAAAATGGTAAACTTTACCAATGCAGAGTATGCTGACATACATTTTACATACGGACTTGCTAAATGCATATGAGGCTAGACGTTTGTATCAGGAGCGTTATCCGAACCGCACAACTCCTACTTCAAAAACGTTTTCAAGAATTCATGCTCGGTTAATAGACCGGGCGCTAGAGGTAAGTGAGTATGCAAAATGTGAGGACCGAATTCCACCAATGGCTTTAAGTTGAGGAAAGGTCAAAAATTAATAATGCGAATCTTGCCGGTCAAATATTTGGTCCATTTTTGTTTACCCCTCTACTCTTATTTGTAAAGGAAATGTATTGAGTACAATTTATAAAATCATTTTAATGATTATTTCAGTAATAATTTATATTTTTTTCTAATGCTGAAAGTGAGGATGGATTGTTAAATGAAAAAAATAAAATAAAAATAAAAGTAATAAAATCTTTTTTATCAATGAAAAAGATTGTATATTGAGAAAACAGTAGATTTAAATAAAAATATACATAAAGTGGGCAAACAATTACTCATTTATATTTAGACAATTGTTATCAATACATTTACATAGAGAAATACAAGATAATTTTGATTTTTTGCAACTGCAAGACATTGTGCGACAATTTGTAGTACATTTACAAGGTTGAATTAATAACTCTGGTAAAGGCGGCTTAGTCATTTGTCGTGGACGTAAGTCACCATTCAACTTTTCATAACCGTACAAACAATAATCGATAGGGTGTAATTGTGTTTGATAAGAATTTTTCCAAATAAATGTTTGTAGCCCTTAATAAATGCAAATGCAAAGCATCTGATGTGCATATCACTTTCATCAAATCATAACCGAAACCTATGTTTTGTGAAATCAGTTTATATCTGAGTTCATCAGCAAATAATTTTTTTTTTTTGAAGAAATAAGTGCAAACTATTTCTAACTGTTTCAATTGTTCATTATTTAAGTCGAGGTTTCCCAAAGATATAAGGGCTGTTTGTACAAAATCTTCAGACGCAGCTTTCAAACATTGCATTTTACTGCCAAATCTGCTAGTAGTGTCGCAACCACTTACAGCATGTAATGCTGGCAAAATATCGCATATCCTTTCACCCAGTGATTCAGCAGCTAAATGGCATCCTAGAAAATATTTCTTTGTATGAGAACCATCGAACCATAGACCAAGACACCCGATATTTGCTAAATATTTCCAGAAATAAATTCCCAATATGAATACATCTGTATCAGCGCTGATTATAATAATATGGGCAGATTGAATCCTTACTGCATGGAACATATGGCAAAACTACTACTTCTAAATCAATCTCTTGTAATGCTTTATAGCTGATGCAATGTCCAAATTTATTCAATATACTTATCAACTGTTTTGATCGAGTCAAGTGATTAATTGATTCAGCTAAAGCTATATGTTTTGGTGTCTGTTTCTCAGTAACCGTAAAAAATATGTCATGAAACACAGATAATGCTCTTCTATGATAGTTATCGCTCAATTTTTGGTTTTTTCATTAAACAAAGCTTGCAGAAAAATCTCCCATGTTTTTGACAATCTTCCATTTTCTAACAATTTTTTGAGCAAATTTTCATCACGTAAATAGCCACTAGGTATAAGTTCTGTTTTTAATAATTCTTGACGCAATGCTTTTGCACTCTGAACGATGTAGTTTTTTGAATTGATGCTACGAAAATGTTCTATTATTTCCGCCAATGGTATATTTCCCATAAACACTACTGAAGATTTTGATCTATCAGTTGGGTAAGAAAATAATATGTTTTCACCAAATTTATCAATAAGTAGTGATTTTACTACACGATTCTCGATCACAGCATCTTCTATGTTTGTAAGTTTAGCGAGTCGCTGAGCTAAGAAGTGCACTCAAAAGAATGAGTTGAAAACTGATCTTTAATTTCATCTATGCGTTTTTCAAATGCATTGTGAAGTATTTCTCGAGGGATCTGATTTGAAGGTCGACCTGCTGGTTTTGTAGAATTCCTGGGCATTCTTAAATAATCACTGTAACAATGTTTGTGATACCTCACTTCGATAGCAAATGAATCTTCAGGCCGTTGACAAGTACTAAGTTGAGTAAAAACATGGTCTTCTTTACTGCGTGCAGTATTTAAAATTTGTTCCGCTGCTGAAATTTCGGAACACAAATACAGCTGCTTATTTTTGTTCCTCGTTAATTTCCTACAAATTGAGCATTTCAACGATTTCTTTATTTCTGCAGGTGTCCTTGATGACGAACGAGAAACGAGATTTTCGAGAATGTAACCCCACGCTTGCCTCGGAAGTTGAAGCAGATTCTTCTTCTTTACACAACGCAATTTTTCGACGCCGTATTTTCTCCTCACTTAAATAAGTAGCTAAACAGCTTTGGTGCCATGAAAATTATTGTCTTGTAGAGTCCGGATTAAACAGTTTTAAAAAAAATTCAGTCATGTTGTCTTTTCTTCTATCTGCTGCTTTTTTAATATTAAGCAGCGTGCTTGACCTTGGTTCTTTCACTAAATCATTTGATTTATCACGAAATAAACATAACTGTTCGTTTGGTCTTTTTCTTTTGAAATTAATCACTTTCAACGACATTTTTGAAGTTTTTCAATACAGCACACTTCAAACATACACTCAAAAATAACGAAAATCAAATTATTTTATGCGTTATACAACAAACACGACTTAATAACGAAACGTTTCTACGTAGATAGATGCCGAAACACACTGAATACCTAAGCGCGCTATGCTTACAGTTGGCTCGAAGAGGGGATGTGAAGGGAGCGGGAAGGGACCATCACAGCTGGTGGCAAGATGTGTTTTGTTATTTTTTGGGGTCTCAGGTATGAGAATCCGACCATAGTTGCCGGTCCTCACATTTTGCATACTCAACTACCTATAGCACCTGCACTATAAGGGAAACAGGAAGTTTTGAGAAAGCTAGTCATCTGTCGGGTGTACATCGGACGGTAAGAACCCCAGAAACCGAGGAAGCAATTCCTAATCTGGTAGGAGAACACCCGGAAATAAGCTCCAGAAAAATAGCGCTGACATTGAACATTTCTCATGTTCTGGTATGGAAAATTTTAATTGATAATTTGTTATAGTCCATCCAATATCAATTGCAGAAGCTGTTTCTATAGGGAGCAAATGAAAACTCACTTCGCTAACACGAGCGTATATGCGAGGAAACGGAACGAAAAATAATCTGTACTACTCGTAAACATTTTCCGTCGGCAAACGGTACATCAAAAGAGCCGATAGTCAACATGGACTCGAGTGAGGGCTTTCAGTTGTACAACCGATTCGTCTGGACCAATCAAGTTCGACATAATGCTGGCAGGTGTGTCTCTATGATGGGAGGTCATAAATCACGCGTTATATTTGTGTTTTAATAGCTCTGAAAGTTTAAAAATGGGGGGATTGGCGCGGTGGGTTAGCGTCCGACTCATGATCGAAAGGTCGTGAGTTCGATTTTCGGCCAGGGCAGAAATTTTTCATTTAATTTGAGAGAATTAAATGTTAAATTTCGTAGCCGGGCCGAGGATGATCCTCGACGATTCGCTGTTGCGTTCAAATTAACAGTGCTGCTCCTAGGTGGCGTATGGAGTTAGTAACAAGGCCTACCCAGAATACTGTGTGAATGATACATTCTATGTTGTGATTGTCTTGAAATAAATTAATATGGGATGCAGTATTGCTTAGAGCAAGACAACCTGCATCCCATCATACAATAATAATATTCCACTTGTGTCTGGCCGAATGACGAAATGTCCAAGCCAAAAAAAAAAAAAAGTTTAAAAACCAGTAGCGTCTATGGTCTTGGTGTGTGCCGATCGAAATACGTTTTAGGATATAATAATAACCTACATCAAACAATGAAAGAAATTATTTTCCTTTCTTAATGTAAATGTAAATAATAATAATGTAAATAAAAGCTTGTCTTTAATTTTTTTTCATTTGTTCATTATTCATGAAGTATTTTTAAAATCTTAAAATATCTAAATAAAATTAGTTATCTCCGCCACTGCTGCTCACACGATTTCGCCGCAAGACTCTTTTATGCTTCTGCAATTGATATTGGGAAAACTATATATCCCTACCATATTCAAAGAGTTCAGACACTTCTCCCTCGTGACTTTTCGTTACGTATCAACTTCTCTCGTTGGTTTCTCCAATGCCGTATTCAAAATCCTTTATTTGAAAATCAAATCCTGTTTACCGACGAAGCCAATTTCTCACGCAATTTTCACAAAAATCATTTGTGGTCAGAGGAAAACCCCCATGCGATACAGGAATCACATTTCCAACAACAGTTCTCTCTTAACGTGTGGGCAGGAATCCTTGGAGATTATTTTATAGGTCCATTCTTTATGCCGGGAAGATTGAACGGAGAGAGATATCGTCATTTTCTGGTAGAACGATTCAAAATACTCCAGGAATTTTCCAAAGAGTGCGCGAATCAATGACAAGAAGATTGGATGCGTGCATACAGGCAGGGGGTGAATATTTCGAACATTTATTGTGATTTTTTCTGAAAGTTCCGTCCTGTTAGGTAGGATTTGAACCATTTGCAGTGATCAACACAGTCAAATGCCTTTGACAGGTCACAAAACACTGCCGGCATTTATCTCGGAATAAACTTCATTAAGGAATGAGAATATTGCATCGTGTGTATTCTTATTATTCTGAAAACCGAATTGGCTGTCACTTATGATATTATGTTTATTTACGAATTCAAGAAGACGTGTTTTTAATAATAATGATTTTTGCGATGGTTGGAAAGCGGGAGGTAGGACAGAAATTAGAGGGATCATCAGAATCTCCGCCCTTATGCAGAGAAATGAAAACAGAGGTTTTCAGAAAAGAGGGAATTAGCCTGTTTGGAAGGACAAATTTATCAGTGAAACCAATACATTTAGGGCACTAAGTGGAAGGTTTTGTATTATTTTGATCGATATTTCATCGTAACCTGTTGTATTTTTGTTTTTAATATCCTTTAAGATTTCAATCAATTCATGAATGGTCATGATCAGCTAACTGCCTCATGGTCCGATAATCCTGAAGATTTGACTGAGCATAATACTTTTTGCTCATCAAAGTTGCTACAAATATAGTCAATGAGAGACCATGAGAATTGAGAGATACGGGTATTGGTTTTAGCATGAATACTGTTTAAACATGGTTAAAAATGTTGAAAATTAGCTTGCCAAAATGTCTGAGGCCAGCCCGGTGCAATTTCCTCAGTTTTGTGTCTCGTTGAAAATAAAATCAGGTAGTCAGGTAATAATGAATGAAATGTCATGTTAGAAAGTTTGTCACGAATTAATATTGTTTTTTTATACCAAGTTCGCCGTTTATTCAGAAAAAGAGTGCAAGTACGTTAATAAGAGAAGTTAAAGCTATTTCCGCAATCCGACTAAGTTTAGTGAGTAAACTTTCCAATGTCCATACAGAAAATACTTTGAAAAGCTGATTTTCCGAATAGAATACAAATGTTGTCACGTTGACAGTTCAAAATGTTCCTTTAACGAGCTGATTACGAGAAGTTCCATATAAGGTATCGACAATACCTTATCTTTCAACAAACCTGCTTAACATGTCTGTCCTGTTTGATAGACAGGTGGTCCTTCATTATTGTTACCCAAAGTTCATTACAGTTTTTAAGAAGAAAAATACCAAGTGGTTGTGCACTCATTTATTTCTGGTACTTGATTGATATCATCGCAAGAACATCCATTATATCGAAGAACAAACTTAACTACAACAAGAAAGGAAAATTAGGATATTTCCCTAAGCATACTTAAGTTGAAAAACAATAATATGTTTTTCAGAGAGTCAGTGGCTGGCGATTTAAGGTCATTATAGTTTTTTTTTATTGGTGCCCCTTTTTACCCTTTTAAAGCACGCCTCAGCGTGTTTAAATCGAACTTTAAAAAACGCGCGTTTTTTAAAGGAAACCATGACAACATCAACAAATCGAGAAACGTGAAGTCTAAATGACAAATTTTTGATTATTGATCTGACAGGAGTACCTTGTAACGTCAAATAAAATATTACTCACAATTCGTTCATTTATATGTGCTCCTCCATCCATTTGATGAACTTTTCATATTCTTTTTTATATATATCACTGGATTTTCGCGGTATTAACCGCGATTCTGCCTCACTATTCAAAAAATCGATATTAGAATCATTCATTTTTGAGCTCTGGTGACAACAAATATTGATCTTTGGTAACAAATTGCAAAAGAATGTTTTTCTCATTTCCATGACAACGAAAGGTATACTGATGTCACATCACGAATTCAACCTTCTTGCATTATTAGTTCTTATTACTATTTTTTGTAGTAATAATACCAGTATATATGATTTCAAAGTGCACCAATAAAAAAAAATAACGTAAAGTATTCGTGGATAACTGGTCTTAAAAACACTTGCTCTATTTCGAGCACTCCGGCTGCGCCGTCGTGCTCGAAAAATCGCGCGTGTTTTAAAGCCCTTTTTATCCACTTATACTTTAATATACTAATATTGAAATCGCCAGCTACTATCAAGGAGCAGTTTACAGATAATTCAGACAGTATTTACTAACTCTAAGTTATTCAAAAATATATCAACATCTGAGGAGGGAGAACTATATATGCACATACTATATAAATTATCCTTTTTACAATAACAGATTGAAAACTCGAAATTTTTGTCCTCAAGTAAGTCTTTGAACTTGTCAACTTGAACGAACACGAAGTCATTAACGGCGGTGTTTTTTATTATTATAGCAGCCCCTCCATGATTCCAAGACTTTCTGGAATACCTGGATACCACTGAGTATTCGGGTATATTAATAGGTTCACTTTCATTACACCTGTTACATCTGCCCTGTGTAGTTCTACTATATTGATGTTCAGGGCAGTGTATTTTTAATAAAAATACATTTCTTTCACCCTCGTAGTCCAAAAAGACATCAGTTCGGCCTGCGCGCGAAGGCAGGTCTTTTAGATCTTACTATGACTTCTCTGAGGTAAGAGAAATAAAAGGCAACTTAAAAAAAATATCTATATAATGAAAAAGGTAAAATAAACATAACAAACAAATTCTTGATTAGAGAAAAACGGCAATAGTATCAAAATATTTCAGTGAAAATACATATAAAAAAAAACACATAGATATGATCGAAATATCAATTCCTGGAGCGTAGCAAAATGTGAAGTATTTATCTCCAAAACACATTTGTATTCATTTAACAGAATGGAGTGGAAAGAGACGAGTACCCTGTATCGATTATTCTCCTTTGCAAAAAGCGTACTGTAAAACTTAAAATTGAAAAGAAATCCTCCCCAGAGATTATAAGTGGTTAGTTACATTAACATACAGCTTCAAATCGCTTACCCTGTGAGCTGAGCTGCTATTCTGTACCAGTGGCAGATAATCCAGAAACTTCATCAAATCCCTGAATTCACGAATTGTTTTCCAGTGCACGATCACCGTCACTATTTTCCGTTCCGTAGTGGGTTCTACGCTAAACACACGCGTGTACTAATTACCACCGAAACGATACTTAACCCTTAATCCAGGGCGTCGCGACGCAACCTCGCCTTAAACTCTCGACGCGTTTTCGCCGTCTCCCCGTATTGCCCACTTGACCGTCCGATTTCGCGAACCCTGACCGACTCCCTTGCCCGCCTCCAAAATTATTATTTACTCCCTTCGTTTCTTAAAACGTTCAATTAGGCCCACCTTTTAATCCCAATTTTTCTCTTACAGCCCCGCCTTCAATGCAATGGCGTTTGTAGTTTTTTATTTTATTATCCCTTCAACGGCGATCTGTATAAATCCCACGCAAAAATTGGTTATCTTAAAGTTTCCAACTCAGCGTTTCTCAGTCGGGCGAGAAAAATGATATTTTTTCTGCCTTGGGTGGTCCTACTTATCGTTATGAATAACCCATTGATCGTTTTATCAGTCTAGACCATTCTGTAACGATTCTGTATCTGCAGGTGTCTGGGCAGGAGTATCTCATTTCATTTACCGATATGATTATTGGAATATATTTCCAATCGTATACTCGAAAATATTTGCTGAACGAAATATGTAATGAACTGAGTTCGTTTGTACAGGGTACTACACACCATTGTTCGGTCAGTAGAACTAGACTTGGAAAATTTAGGCTATCCAAGAATTTGTAGAGTTTATCAGTTTTATTTTATTTTATTCATGTTAATTTCCTATATATTTTTTTAAAGTACTATTTGACGAAGAATATCATACGATCGCCGCTTAACCTATCACTAGTCTTACCTTCCCCTATCTTATAGGGTTGAACTGGCATCAATTACAATATTGGTCTCCGACTCCTGCAACTATCATTTCCTTTATGTTGAGTCCAATCGACATTCATGATTTGATAAACCATCCCTCGTTTTTCCTAATTGTTAATTATTGTAGAATCCGATTAATGTGATGAATAATTGAAAAAAAAAAAACATTTTCAGTAATTGGGGGGAACCGCCCATCAATCTGACAACCACAAATGGTTGTGGAGGAAAATGAACTTTCAACGAGTTATCGAAGTCCGCCGACAAGTCCAAGCTCTTCCGTGGATGAAGAAAAATATCTGGTGCCTTATCAAATCAGACCCAAGGTGAAGAAAAAATGGTACAGCCTGGAAAATTTACCTTTTGCCATTTTGGGCGTTAGCTTCATTCAGGTAGGATAAACATGCACACATATATTGTACTATGCTTATTTTAAAATCTCCTTCCATCGTTGGAGGTCGTGGTGCATATTAGCTTGATGTATCCCAATTCCTTTGGAATCACTCCAAAGTAAAGGGATTAATATACACACGAAATTCGATACCAACCAAGAAATACTTGAGTTTTGGAAAAAACCACTAAAGGATATTCTCTTCGAGGTTGCAGTCAGGAGTCCGTTTGAAGAACTCGTTGTTAACGAGCATTCGAAAAAAAAAAGTTTTATTTCCAAGACATCCAGAAAAACCCAACAAAATTAAAATTACATGGTTAGAAACTAATACACATATAAAATTATAGTACAAAATACGGAAAATCCTTCGTCGCTTTTAGAGTTCGAAACAGAGTAGTCCATGGAACAATGAGAACACTACCTTACTACCTTACATTGAAGAATTCACACCAAAACTCACTAATATTTTCAAATGAGAAAATCTTAGGATTGTCCAAATAAACATAAGGACAGTTTTCAGTCTTTCCACTAAAACTAAAACTCTGTTAATAAGATCAGAATGTTTTAATGTCATATATAGAATTCCTTGTTTAAATTGTGATGGGTCGAAATTTATCAGGACGAAATACGTCCCATAAAAATGATTGTGATCTCTGTAAAAACAATTGCGCACTTGCAGATCATACAATAAATACTTTGGTAATTTCAACAACCCAACAACTTTAGCCATAGAAAATAATAAATAATGAAGTGGTGGATAGCGTTTGTAATTGAATATTAATCGAAACTAGTTTTGTGGCATATCAGACAAAAAAATGAAAAATAGAATTGAATAAAAAAATGTGGATTTCTAGTCGAACGCCCTACCAACTGTAGGGGTAGCTATTGGTCCTTACTCGGAAACCGGCGATTCACATTTCAAATTCAGCTCTGTATTAGTATGCGAAGATGATAAGGGTGGATGTGACTATGAAAACATTCGCGCATGCACACCTAATGAAATTATATTGGTTTTGCCAGCCAGTGTTGTCAATCACATATAGGATTATCGACCCACTTCACACCCGAAATTTCAATGTGCATGACTCAGCCAAGTAAATATAAATAATGAAGTGGAGGATACAAGGGGGGATTGGCGCGGTGGGTTAGCGTCCGACTCATGATCGAAAGGTCGTGAGTTCGATTCTCGGCCAGGGCAGAAATTTTTCTATTTAATTTGAGAGAATTAAATGTTAAATTTCGTAGCCGGGCCGAGGATGGTCCTCGACGATTCGCTGTTGCGTTCAAATTAACAGTGCTGCTCCTAGGTGGCGTATGGAGTTAGTAACAAGGCCTACCCAGAACACTATGAAATGATACATAAAAATATTCAACTTGTGACTGGCCGAAAGACGGAATGTCAAAGCCATTGAAAAAAAAGATAGGTCTAAAATATTAATCAAAAAAAAAGTTGGTGGATAGGTCTGACAAATTAATCGAAAATAGTATGTGAATCAACAAAAAATGTAGACCAACCAGGATTCGAACCTAGGACCCTCGATTTCTAGTCGAACGCACTACCAACTGTGCTGTTGGTCTTTATTCGGAAACCGACAATTCACATTTTAAATTCAGCTCTGTATTAGTATGCGAAGATGATGAGACTTAATGTGCCTATGAAAACATTCACGCATACACATCTAATGAAATTATATTGGTTTTGCCATCTAGGGTCAATCACATATAGGATTATCGACAAACTTCACACCCGAAATTTCAATGTGCATGACTCAGCCAACTAAATATGAATAATGAAGTGTTGGATAGCGATTATGATTAAATATCAATCGAAAATAGTTTGTGGCATATCAGACAGGGAAATGAAATATAGAATTGAATTAAAAAATGTGTACCAACCAGGATTCACCACTTCATTATTTATATTTATTTGGCTGTGTCATGCACATTTTGGGTGGTCGATAATCCTATATGTGATTGACACTAGCTGGAAAAACCAATATAATTTCATTAGGTGTGCAATCGTGAATGTTTTCATAGTCACATTAACCCTCATCATCTCCGCATACTAATACAGAGCTGAATTTAAAATGTGAATCGGCGATTTTCGAATAAGGACCAACAGCACAGTTGGTAGTGCGTTCGACTAGAAATCGAGAGGTCCAAGGTTCGAATCCTGGTTGGTCCACATTTTTTAATTCAATTCTATTTTGCATTTTCTTGTCCAATATGCCACCAACTATTTTAGATTAATAGAAAATAATATTTCAAAAATTAATGTTTTTGAAATTGTTCATATAAATAATAACGTTTATTTGCACAATAATTGACAATGCATATACAATGTAGCAAATAAACAAAAGGAACTAAACCAAATAAAAATAGTATTAATGATTTAATGATTTATGTTATCTATATCTACTGCAGTCAATATCCAAACCTTACAAGGCTACTACATCAATAATTGGAAAGTGAATAAAATGTAATAATAATAATAATTCATTTACCTTTTGATTCATAGCATAAATGTAGGTAACATACCAAAGGATGAAGGGGAATAAATTGTTTGCGCTTCAATATATGAAGATCTGTACGTAGGGCATGACAGGGTATGTGTACAGTTAATCCAGTCACTTAAAGTAATAACATATTTAAAGGACACATAATCAATCATATAATAATCCACGAAACTGTATGAACAAACGATCCGATATTGCAAATTTAAGCGTGATTTACTCAAGTCTGATAAAAGGAAGGACACAACCTACCCTGTTAAATTTCCATTTTTTTTTGTTATTATCATCAAATAAAAAATACTACTTTTTCACTAATCGTGAGCTTTATTGGCACGATGACAGATGAAATAACAATAAATAATATTACAATAAGCCCTTTGTTTTTTTCCATGACAGATTTGTTTATTTTGACAAAATATTTTTAACACAAATATTATTTTAATCTTTAAATTAATTGTCTATTTCGATTCACTATTCTGATATTCATTGCCAAAAAATGGAAGAATTTACGCTATAATAATGAGATACAGAAAAGATGTAGATTTTGAATACATTTTTTTAATTTTTATTGTTTTGATGAATATTTTTCAACGCCCATAACTGTGCCAGTGTTGATGGGTCAAGTATGTCACCCTTTTTGATTTACACTTAATTATCAAAAATATAAATATGGTCCTTTTTTCTCAAAATCTGGGTGGACATTGTCATTGTCTGTAACTATCTTCGAAAAGATTTGGTATTTCGAAAAATAAAGGTAGTTTAGGTAGTTTCATTAGTACGCCACTGATAATTTTTTTAAATCTATCGGTTCATTTTGAACGATGCACCAATTTTCAATATTTTTTTTTAGAAAACATAAACAAAACAGTTTCTAAAATGTATTCAACTATATGGCGGACACTGTATATACAGAGTGTAATCCAACCTTTTGCAAACCAGTGAATGACGAGTGTATAACGCAATATATATAACAAATTACAGTGAATAAAATTTCGAAGAAAAAATCAATATTGGATCAATTAAAAAACTCTCAATGCTTTGTACAGGTTGAAAGATGCTTAGCCATCTTTCTTGACCTTACAAAGTAGTTTGATACACGGTTCCATAGTTGTTTGTTGAAGAACATGAGAAATTGGAAGTCAAAACGTTCCTAATATAGGTAGAATTTCTATTAAATTGTTCTAGGGACAATCCGAGAGATCGAATACCACCAACATGATCCACTTCTTTCGAAAATGTGATATGGAATTGATTCTCAACGCAGTATTGGATAAAATGAGTAATATTTGCCAACATAACCTGTAAATAATCACTTCCGGTTCTATAATATCTAGAACATTCGAAACATTATGTTTTCAAAAAATCTTGTATTCATGCCATAATGCTAAGAGAACTAATAGTGTCATTTTTATTATATTTTACATTAGTATTCAAGAAAATACCAATTTTACCTTTCTGACTTTTTACTCATTCTTTTTCCTTTTTACAACCAGCAACAACCTCTTTTACAAAATTCACTGAGACATACAAATATATAAAATAATAAAACAACTATGAAATAACCCGTAACAAATCGCATATACAGGGTGTTTCATAATTGAATGCTGATCCTAAAGGGCGATGATCCTTGGATTATTTTAAGAAAAATTCTTCATAGGAACATAGGTCCGCAACCGCTTTATTTCTGAGACAGGATGTTGAAATTAAAGAAAAAAATAATAGTTTAAAAAAACTAAAAAATACGCTTTTTTAGAAAACCAGTTTAAAAAAATAGAAAATGATAAAAAAATTTACTTTATTTAAAAAAAGCGTGGGGTGCATGGTATTGCCTTGGCCAACAATTACCTGTGATCTGAGACATTTCTTACTTTACTGCCCTAGGTGTGTAATGTACTATATAATTATTGATACCATGCACCCCACGCTTTTTTTTAAATAAAATACTTTTTCTTATCATTTTCTATTTTTTTAGTCTGGTTTTCTATGAAAGCGTGTTTTTTAGTTTTTTCAAACTATTATTTATTTCCTACTTTTTAGTGTGGTTTATTTATAAAAGCGTGTTTTTTTAGGTTTTTTTGAACTATTTTTATAATTTTTGTGCAAAAAAAATGGAATAATTTTATCAAATTAGGTAATCATAATCTCCGACCTCAAAAACCCCCACATACCAATTTTGAATAGATCAGACCATAATCACAAAACTCGGCCGCCATTTTGAACCGCCATCCTGAATTTTTAATTTTACAAAAGAATCATAATCTCCGACCCAAAAACCCCCACATACCAATTTTGAATAGAATCAGACCATAATCACAAAACTCGGCCATCATTTTGAATCTCTGAATTTTTACAAAAGAATCATAATATTCGACCCCAAAAACCCCCACATACCAATTTTGAATAGAATCAGACCATAATCACAAAACTCGGCCGCCATTTTGAAGCCGCCATCCTGAATTTTTGAATTTTTTACAAAAGAATCATAATCTCCGACCACCAAAAACCCCCACATACCAATTTAGAATTTAATCAGACCATAATCACGAAATTCGGCCGCCATTTTAAAGCCACCATCTTGAATTTTTCAATTTTCACAAAAGAATCATAATCTCCGACCACGCAAACTCTCGGATACCAATTTTGAAGAGAATTGGACCATAATCACAAAACTCGTACGCCATATTGGAGCCGCCATTTTGTTTTTTTTTCACACAAGAATTTCTTAATGCATTGTCACCGGAATTATGTATACTTGCCAAATTTCAAATCATTCAGACGTCTGAAAGTGGGTCAAAATCGCGCCCAAAGGAGTCGGTTACAAACAAACAAACAAACAAACATACAAGTGAAGCTAATATAAAGCGTGTAAAAATCAGTTCTTCCCCAATATCTCTGAAACCGCTTTAGCTTTTTTTTCAATTTTGGTACATGCAAAGTACGCATAAAAATAAATTTTTTTCATGATAAAGGATTTCTTAATTTTCATCAGTTGCGTCCCTGTTAACATGCCCTGTCATATTTTTGATCAAAAATGATACGCCACACTGTCTTTTTTCCAAATAAATATTATTTTTGTAATTGTCCTCTATCTTCTCATAAAAATGGTCTCTTGCCTTTTTTTCGTTCGGCGGACGGTTTTCGATTTAGAAAATAACATACACTAATTTGCTTGCCCCTATTCGATTTTTCCTCTTAGTCTTAATTTTACAATCACCAAAGGATCTGGGCAAGATTTTATAATTTTATGGTAAATATTATTTAGTTTTTGTAATGAGTACGCATGAAAATACATTTTTTATTTTAAAAACATAACTATTATGAACAAAAATACCAAAATCAAATTAACTGTTCTATATGTTCGCCTCCTGCAAGTATGCACGCTTCAGCCCTCCTTGTCATTGACTCGCGTACTCTTTGGAAAATTCCTGGAGTATTCGTTATTGCTTCACAGGAAACTATTACGCGGTTTCGCAGTTCTTCCTCAGTTAGAATTGGTTGACTGTACACCAAAGTCTTAAGATGCCCCCAAAGCAAATAATCAAGACTGTTTTAGTCTGGGGATCTAGCTGGCCATGACTCTGTTCCCCCACGACCTATCCAGCAATTATGAAAGTTTTGGTTTAAATATTCGCGTGCCAGAGCACTAAAATGAGGAGGTGCATCATCGTGCATAAACCACATGCGATTTCGCATTAAAATAGGAACATCTTCCAACAGAATTGGCAAATTATCTTCAAGAAATCGGCGATAATTATTCCAGCCCAGACATTTAATGAGAACTGCTCCTGGTGATGAGATTCCACGATTGCATGAAAATTTCTGATCCTGTTTTTAGTAAAACTAGCTTCGTCCGTGAATAAAATTTCTCTATCAAAGGATTTTCGGTAACTTTTTGGAGAAACCATTGGCAGAAATTCACTCGTAATGGATAGTCTCGAGGAAGTAGAGCCTGAACCCGTTGAATGTGATAGGGATATAATAAATAATCATGAAGAATCCTCCATCCTAGAATATGGGCGATATTCAAATTATTGGCTACTTGCCTCGAACTTATTTCAGGATTTTCGTAAGCTGAATTTAAAACAGCTACCTCAATTGCTGGAGTTCTTGCAGTCCGATGTGCGCCTTTCAAGTGGTGATTTGGCTCAAAACTTCCTGTTTCACATAACCTTCTGTGGATGCTTGATGCTTGCTATTTGGGAAGCGCTCTTGATAAAGTCGCCTGGCTTCATATGCGTTCCCGTCAGCAAGCCCATACAAGTAATGCACGTCTGCTAATTCGGTATTTGTAAAATTTACCATGTTTTTTTTAATAAACAAGTTTTTATAACGTGAATAATATCACGTATCTAGCTAAAGAAGTGAATTCGCATAGGGACAAGCAAATTAATGCATTTTATTTTCTAACTCAAAAACCGTTCGCCGGACGAAAAAAAGGCAAGAGACCATTTTTATGAGAAGATAGAGAACAATTACAAAAATATTATTTATTTGGAAAAAAGACAGTGGCGTATTATTATTTTGATCAAAAATATGGCAGGGCATGTTAACAGGTACTGGTGAAAATTAAGAAATCCTTCATCATGGAATACATGTATTTATATGCGTACTTTGCATGTACCAAAATTTGAAAAAAGGAGCCAGAGCGTTTTCAGAGATAGTGGGAAAGAACTGATTTTTTTGTTAAATTTCAATATCCTCAGAAATAAAGCGGTTGCGGACCTATGTTCATATGAAGAATTTTTCTCAAAATTATCATTGGATTATCGCCCTTTAGGATCAGCATTCAATTGTGTAACACCCTGTATAATTTTTTTATTGGGAATCAGGGGCGTAAATTTTCTGGACTGCGTTTTGTTTGTTTTTTTTTATCTTGGATTGAACTCAGTTTGAAGGAAAATGAAATGGAACCTTTTCTGTAGGAAACATTAATGAAAAAATGCATTTCTACTGATAATGGGTATTTCAAGAAAGATTTAGAACAAAAAACCGGACTGAATACGATATCCCACGGATGTCGTTCACACTATTAGTTTACATGACTTTCTGATTTAATTGCATCCTTGCATCACTCAACTAACGTGAAATAATTCAACGTCTTCGATTGATCAATAAAATTAATTGTTAGTTTATATTCCAAACACGTTTTCATATCATGAAATGGTAGACAACCAAAAATAAATTTGCAAGTTTATATAGGTACCCTGAAATTCCAGTTATGAAATACGTACAGGCATCGGAGTATAAACAATCGGAAATTTGTTTTTTCTATTTCAAGATTTGGGTTAAATATTCGATATACTCCAGATTTTTTATTAACGAGATGCTTTATTCTTTAGATGAAAATTTGACAGGGATTTGATTTAAGGTGTTCGAGTGTTTTCTGTCGATGATATAATTCAATATGCATATGATATTGAAGATGGGGCTATTTCATGAAAAGTTTTCAGATATGTACTCTTCCTTTCGACCAGGGGATAATATATTGAAACTGAACCCTGGCACTGTTATGAACAAATGGCGAAATTCAAACTAATAATTTGTTTTCCATTCGAGTTTATCGATCATTTAGATGTCCCACAACGAATAAAAAAAGAACGCTTACAATTTAATACACGTGCAGAAATGAAACTTCTTTGGCGTAGTTCATCTCCAACCACTTTTGAAGTATTAACGTTACTCTGGAATTTATGGAATTTTTGGCTTTCCTTTCTTTTTCAAGTATTTAAGAATCCTGACTTTAAATTTGATCATTTGACATTTGATTGCAATGAAAATAAATATCACTCATCTTAGAATAACAAAAAATGCATCGGCCGGGAATTGAACCCGGGCCGCCCGCGTGGCAGGCGAGTATTTCACCACTGAACCGCCGATGCTTATTATCATTCATATAGCTGACAGCGACTAATAAGAAACGAGACCAGAAACGTATATAGCATAGTCCTCTCTTTTTCTCTTCCTGGCCAAGTACCTATTTTCCGTCCTTTTTGCGCCAGAAGCGTTTCGTTTGAAGCCTTACATGGAAACTCATATCATGAGCTACCTCACCATTTTCTTCTTGAATTACGCTTCACAAATCAATAAATCCTGATAAATGTGTAACTCAATTAATATTTACTGCTAAAATATACCGCGCACTTCACTGGACTGCATGCTGGCTTGAACTTGCTTTCGCTAGCGATCATGGTTTTTTATAAGATCTTTAGCATCTAGAGTATTCGCGACGGTCGCTTCTCGATCCACTCGACAATTTTAGGCATACTTTCGGCACCGTGACATGAGCCAGGAGCGTGTTTTCGTAACGCTATCTATGAATGTTATAAAAACATCAGAACTCCATTCACAGAGTCTATTAGACGTTTTAGTTGAGTTTAAAAAAGGTGAGGTGGAAATGATTTTGATATATATATATTATTCAATTTTCGACCTGGGGGTCGGTGCTATCTTGGATTGAAAGAAGTACAAAAATATGTTTTTCAGATTTGAAAAACACAAAATTTCCTATTTATTTTCCATTTCTGTTAATTTAGCGTATTGTATGCAGAAAAATATCTTCTTTCAAATGACACTATTAAATATGAGGGTTGCTATTTAAAAAAAAGGCGGTGACGTCATAACTGGCACAATTATGATGTCATCCAAAAGAGTTATATGTCAAAACGTGTATGTTCATATATTAAAATTGACGTGTACGAGCGATGTTTTTTTTTCTGGCCCTTTAGCGAATTTATTCCAACCTTCACGTGCTCACTGTATATTAAGTCCCCGCCGAGTATATTAGTACTATTTCTTTCTTTCTGATGGTTCCAGTCGGCTGATGTTAAAGCCTTCATAATCGTCTTCGTTGTCAGTGTTATCCTCTACAAGCGCGTATTCAAAGGGTGAGTAATTTCCTTCCCCCCCCCCCCTCAAGGAACTGCAAAATGTTTAAATTCATGGAATGGCCACCATATCTCTACTCAAATCTAAAACGTCGTGGCCGCTATTTTCGCTAGGCATGTTCTCATTAGTCTAGTCGAAAAGTGAGTTTCCTGCAAAAAATCGTTCCAAGTCTACTAAAATACGTCATTCTGAGAAAGATGTTTTTTTCGATTTTTTCCGCCGACGAGAATTTGCTATTTTTTCAAAACTAAAACAATTTTTTTTTCAAATAAGGCCGTTTTTTGGAAATAGCTCAAAACCAATTGATGACAGAAAGAAAAAAACAGGTTCTTGAAGAGGAGGAAATTTTCCGTGAAAATTTCCTACTCTATCGCAATTATTTATTATTTTAATTCAACGTTGAAAATAGGGCTCCGCGTGGGCGTTAATGCAGGAGTACAACACTTGAAATAATTTAATTTTGTTAGATTTTTTTCTAATCGGATTTGGAGATTTTTTGAAATCGTCAATTTAATTAAAAAACCGAATTGTTCACAGAACGACTCCATAATTTTTCTGCTTCTTGGAGCACATTTTACATGTTTACTCCAAAATATCACGCTTTAAAATTGTTTGAAAGTTGATTATGTTAATTATAAATTTCTAAAGTTAACAAAATATGAGAAATCGAGTAAATATTATCAATTTTTTTTATTGATATATCACATTATTATCAGTTTTATGTCTGACAAAGGCATTTTACAACGTTTAAAAAAATACTCATTATGTTTATAAAATATTTATAAACAAATGGATACGTTGATAATTTTTCAAAAATTGATTTTTTGAATTATTGTTGAAGTTATTATGATTAAAAAATTTTTTATTATTAATAAAAAAGAATCTTATTAGGTAGATAATGACTTCTAAAGAAAACAAATTCTTGATATATTATTTAAATTGAAAAAAATATACAATTAAAAAAAAAATTAAATCATCATAATAAATTTAGCAACCTTACGCAAAAAAACTGGGTATTTTTTTAAAGAGTAAAGTGCTTCTGTGAGTCATAAAACTGATAATAATTGAAATATAATGAAAAAAGGCATATTTTGTTAACTTTACAAATTTATAATTACCAAAATAATCAATTTTTAAACAATTTTATAGCGTGATATCATTGGGTACACATGACAAATGTGCTCCTGTGAACAACTATTCGGGTTTAAATAAAATTGGCGGTTCCAAAAAAAATACTTGATTAATAAAAACTTTTTAACAAAAAATTAAACCGACGAAAAATCAACTGAAAAGCAAAAAATAAAATAAACCTTCTTAGTCTTAATGATAATTGAGCTCCTAAACTAATGTGAGTAACTAATTTTGAGTCGGCGCCAAACAAACAATTATCTAAAATCATTATATTACTTTGAAGAAGTAAACAAAACGACGCTGTGCATCTCGCTGCCATCATTTTACGATTTACCCATTTCAATTGCTAGTTTGTTTGGCGCCGACTCAAAATTAGGTACTCACATTAGTTTATGAGCTCAATTATCAGGACTAAGAAGGTTTATTTTATTTTTTGCTTTTCAGTTGATTTTTTCGTCGGTTTAATTTTTTGTTGAACATTTTTTATTTTTAAATTTTTTGTGGCTGAAATCTACTAATTACTACCTACTTAATTTTGTATTACGCCCAAAATACTCACTTACCTAGCTTACTTCAACTATTAACTGTTAAATTATATGATTATCTACTTCAACTATTTATTGTTATATAATATAAATTATTTTTGAAAGTTCTAGTTGGTTGATTCCATCACTTCGTATATAATTCCATCCTTTCATAGAATGTAATTATTGTGACGGATGTAGAAGGATCTGTCAATGTCAACTACTTATGTGTGCCAATGTTCACAAGTGAAAAATCAATCATTCCCTATTTTTCTACCCATAGGGATCGATCATTTCATTCCAAATTGGAATATGATCAACTATGAGGTATACCCTATCTAATAAAAAAAGGACCATCCAAATCGGAAAACCCACTACAAAGTTATGCCTGATAGAATCAACGGACCGAAATTCAGAGGGTGAACGATCAATGTCCTCCATTTTGCTACTCTTAGGGATGGATTTTTTCGTTCAAATTCAAATGGGACCAACTTCGAAGTAACTTTATCCAATGGAGAAATAATCATCGGAATCGAACTGCACTATAAAAAGTTATGCGTGATCATACATAAAAAAAATATACGCGTCGACTACAGAACTTCCTCCTTTTTTATTTCGTCGGTTAACAATAGCCTCACATTATCAAAATTCAATGATAACATTACTTCCCAACGAAATTACATTCTTTCAAGTGTGCAGCTGATATCAATTTTTTTAATTTTCAAATTATTTTTCTTTTTGAATCTTGTGATGCTTAACATATTGATAAAAAAGTGTCTTCATATTTTGAATACATTGCTAATGTGACATCCGCTGAACGAAGTTTTTCTTCGTTGAAGCTATTGAAAACTTGGCTGCGATCAACGATGCAACAGGAGCGGTTGGTTGGATCAGGTCTACTTCATGTTCATAGAGATGTGCAAATAGATGGTTTAAATATTATTGAAATGTTTGCAAATAAAAAACACAGGATACTGGATTTCATTTTGTGATTTTTATTTTTATCTTAACGAAAGAAATCATTGTTTTTGTATCTACTTATAAGTATATGTCTATATATTTTTTATTTTATTACATTTTGTATTAATTATTTAAATTCATACCTTCAATTCAAAATCAAAATAATTTCTACCCCACCTTTTGTAGAGCAGAGGCATTTTTTAGTCCCCATTGTCTGGATTAAATTCCATTCCTCCGTTTTACCATGTTGGTGGGGTTCGTTTCGTTCCGTTGGAATATTGGTTTTGATTTGTATTGACTGCAATTATACAGTAACAGACTACTGGATGATATTGAGCAGTAAAGTGAGTTGAAATTTTTAGTGTCAGAAATAGTGTCGAAATCCTATCAAATCTAATCGCAGCTGATCTATATTCGAAATGATTATCACTTGGAATGATTATCACTTGCCATCGACGTTTATGTCGCCTTAGTAATCCGTTTTTTAATTGTCTAAAAATAACCTTATTACAATACGAATTGGTGCTCATAACCCTTTCGGTTCTCAGTTCTGTTTGATCACATAATATTGTAAGAAATATTCGTTAAAAGTTATATTTATTCAAAATTATTCATGTAATTCATATGGAATTATAATAAAGCAACGTCTGCCTATTTGTTTCCAAAATGAATAAATCATGTTTTTTAATAATTGACTAATTCTTTGTATTTCAGATATTATTTCATGCATTCGCAACGAATCACATTCAGAAATTTCTTCGATTCGAACCGAGCAAACGCATCGAAATTTGGAGATTTGTCACGTACATGCTAGTACACGACGATTGGTACCACCTGATCCTAAATGTTGTCATCCAGTGTATATTTGCTATACTCCTCGAAAAAAGACAGGGGCGACTACGAGTTCTCGTCCTTTATCTCCTAGGCGGAGTTACTGGAGTTTTGGGAGCATCATGTGTTCATCCAGACCTTGTGATAGGTGCATCTGCGGGGGTGTACGCCCTATTGATATCAAATATTTCTGATATTATACTGGTAAGTAATTTTGCATAATGTGGAAAAAGGCTGGAATAACAAACGAAAGAGATCCATCCAATGCCCACATCATATTCTATATCTAAACGTCTCTTCATCTTCATTATATTATCCCAGTGGCGTATTCAAATATTAAATCTGTATTTTATGAGAACGCACTATTATTATGTCATATCAATACATTCAATATTCATTTATCATTTCATCAAAAACTCATCCATTTCTATACCTTTCATGAAACATGTTTATATTCGTTCCTTCCATTTCTTTCCTTTCACCTCCGATGACAGGAGTCTGAAAAAAACTTCTATACAGTGCGGTCCATAGGTATGGAATGAATTCATTTTTAGCGTTATGTATTTGTTTAAAAAAACCTGAAACAAGTCGATTCCTATTGTCAATTTGCCAATTCACCGTATGAAAATATAACCCACTTCTTGCACCCCCTCTGAATTATGAGCACCCACTCCAAAAATTTAAATGAGAAGGGGGGGTCATGTGGCACCTTGTTCGAAAGGGATTTTCATTCTCTGTTCAGCAATATTGTTTTTCAAATTTGGTGCAATCATAACTGAGAAAATTTATTTTGGTAAAATGTTGATGTTTTACGTAGAATGAAGGAAATAATGTCACATATGTTTAGGGTGTATTTTTCAATATATTTTACAATTAGATTAATTAAGGTGATCGATTCGGGTGTGTACGTCTTAAAAATAACTGAAATACGGAATTTAAAAAAAATATCAATGCAAGTTTACAATACAACCTAAGTTGTCCGCCCTTTTCAATGGGTTCTGTCATTGCAAATTTACATTTTATCACTCTCTCACATTAGGAAACAGAGTATACACAATAGCCAGGGTAGTAGCTAAACTACAGTGGATTTTTCTAATACTCTTCTTCCATTTTAGAACTTCCAGAATGTCAAATACAAAATCTACAGGGGATCTTCCATAGCAGTTTTAGTCATTTTCGATGTAGTTTACAATATAGTTCACGTATATGCCAAAAAGGAACCAGTCATATCATGGGAGGCGCATTTCGTCGGAGGTGCAGCCGGCCTCCTACTGGGTTTAGTCATCTTTAGAAGTCACGAGAATGCCGCTGAAGCGTCAAAATTCGTCGGTATAAACAGAGCCCTTCTTTGGACTGGTTTGATACTTTACTCAATCGTTGTGATCTCCTTCGTGATAATAAGTGTTCAGATAAAAAAATGTACTCCTACTAATGTTATTGATGTTAAGTATGTATATTTTTGTTGATCATGTTTTTTCAAGTCTACCGGTAACTTTTCATACGATTCAGATCTTAAACTGAGTTGGTTTTTGTGACATTGTCAGCCTACTGAATTTTTTGGCCAAACCAATGAATGAGTTAACTGAAGAAATCATTAAAACGGACAAGTAATATTAAAAACGGACAAGTGCGTGTTGAACATCACACAAGTATTCCCTTCCAATGCATTTTACAACTAGCCTGATTGATTCATATATCTGCAGTTTCGGAACTTTCTCTCAGCTGAATAGGTACTATCTGAAAGTTATAACATGTTTTTTAAAGACACACCCATTTTGAATTTAAAATATATTCGAAACTTCCAGGAAGTTTCACGATCACTACACGTTTTATGTTCTGTATGTAACATGAAATGAGAAAAATATGTTTTTAATTATGCAAGAATAATTACTTCTATTCGCACTACAACTGCTCCAGAACATGATTCTGAATCAATGAATAGTTGTTGTGAAAAAGTTAACGTAATCCTAATAAAGTGTCTATAAATATTATTCATTGTTGAAATCAGAATCTTCAGAGAATAGTGGATTAATGGATATATTCAAAATACATTTCGCTTCCAAGACACTTAGTCAGAAATCATTTATGTATATTAGGGTGTTTTTTTACGAAAATTTTTTTTTGCCTCCAACCAAAAATTTTGTTGGAAATGTCAAAAAAAAACTCCCTGAAAATTTCAGTTCTTAATATTAACATTAAGTACTTTCCCAGAGCGTGGAAATATTTCCCATTTAAAATACACGTAAACTTTGTTTTTTTTTCAAATATCTATAACTTAGCGGCATTTCATGCTATCATATAGTACCAAAGCGCATATACTCAGGATTGCATGCTCTACAAAAGTGCCTGTTGCACCTGTAAGTCACTAAATCTGATTTTTGTAGAGAGTTCTTATTTTTTTATTGTTACTTCATAAATGACTGGATTTATGGAAAAAATGTGAATGACAAACTTGTAGCAAATTTAATTTTCTACAAAAACAGACTCATAAACTGAATCGCTAGGATTGATATTTCTCGAGATATGAAGCGTTCACTTTCTCGTGATATTAAATTTTTTAGAATTATCGAATCAAACTTTTCGTATTACGACAAAGTTAACGTTTTATATGTCGAGAAATATAAATCTTAGCAATTCAGTTTATAGGACTTTTGTCATTCACTTTTTTCCCATAAATCCTGTCATTTATGAAGTAACGTCAAAAAAATGAGAATTTTCTACAAAAATTTGAATTAGTGACCCGTACAATCTTATTAAAAAAAAAACAAAGTTTACGTGTATTTTGAATGTGAAATATTTCCAAGCTCTGGGAAAGTACTTAATGTTAATATTAAAAACTCAAATTTTCAAGGAGTTTTTTGGACATTTTCAACAAAATTTTTGGTTGGGAGCAAAAATTAAAAAAATTGTCGGAAGACAAACACCCTAATATATATGTCTCTCAAAATATATAATGAGTTACCAGTTTCATACAAACAGATGATATTTTATTCATTTGCTTCAACAACTTACAAAATAGGTATTTTTAATTTTAATGAGGTAATTGATGGAATATATACTTATAGACTCATCTACTACACAATGTTTAGAAACTGATAATGTTTTAGCATACCTCTGAATACAGCCCTGATCTTTCAGAATAGTGTAAAAAAAAAATATTTTTGGCTAAATAAATTATTATTATCAATTATATGGGGTGCTTATACAAGCATATACAGATGACTTAGAATGAGAGTTCTTGGCAGAGTGGTGTTCCGACGGAGGGCTTAGGATTAATCCAGAAAAGACGGATATGGTGTTTTCCATCAAGAAAAGCAAAATACTTCTTTTGGGAAAATACCTTCCATATAAAGGGTCAATCAAATACCACGAAATCATTTAAGACTGAATATACACAGCTATTATTTATTTTTACGGGTCTCTTTTGAGAGTCCAGAAACGAACTCCCAAAATATGTGTCTGAAACATTTCTGGAACCGATAATTTTCCATTTGAAACATTTCATCTTTTGACTCAGACACGTTCCTGAAACATGGCAGAAACCAGAAATGACCTAGGTGTGGAACGTTTCACGAGGAATGTTTCACGTGAAACATTTCTGATACATAACATAAGTGAATATTAATACATAAAAACACATATCTGATACATTGCTGAATCCAATCAATTTACGTGTCATCTGACACGTTTATGGAACATGGCAGATATAAAACATATCCTATGTTCGATGCATGAGAGGAAAAGAGCTCAAAATATTTGTTTACAATTTCTGAATTGACTCTCTGTATAGCTATTGATTCGTGAAATAAATGTGAGAAGGTAGTGTGCAATGCAAAAAAACAGATAGGATTTCATGATGCTTTATTAGTCATACAATATAAAGACAGCTAATTATTTGTTTCCTTCCCTTTTATATCTAAGGGCTGCTTGGCGAAACCATGTTGAGGTGAACCTTTCAGTCACTTCAGTTCTTTGCCTATCCATATTTGTATCATCAGTGAAATAGCTTTGAATAAAAATGCAACTCATAAAAATATTATGATTAAAATCAAAAATAGATATAGCTCCAAGATTGGTCCATTGAATTTTCAATCCACACAAGTATGACAGTGAAGAAATGTCTAGAATTCATCCCACAATATAATATAGCCAATAACTGAGCCATTATAACCATTGTTGATTCAACAAATTAATCGCACTGTCTTGTATAAAACAAAAACAAAATATTAGTAACAACCTTCTCATATAAAAATTGCATACCCACTATAGATAGGTATATAGTATGCACACAAATACAAATTCAAGAGCATATCAGAGCTAGTTCATGAATCCCGCCACATTTTATTTAACCTCCAAATTCTTAATTTGTATTTCTCTAGTAGGCAATCCAACCCACGTGACTTTTCAATATGGCGGCGATGGTCAAATAATGAAATGAGCTTCTTCGACCTGGAATCTTCTAGAAGCATTAACTATACATAGCCCATCGAATGGTTGTTCAGATTTTAAAATAATTTACATAAAATAGGACTACTATCAACTATTTTTTACCTTGGTTTCGGTCAGTTTTCTCCTTTTATCTAGTTTATCCTTTCTGTCAACATCTGCTGCTCGTTTTCTAACATTTTTGAGACACATGTCCCATTTGTTGAGACGGTACCCAGTCAGGATGGTGTTTATCTTCGAGAGCAGCAGGTTTGCTTAGAAAAAGTTACTACCTTGAGTATAAACGCTCTATTACCCTAATAATAGAGTTACGAATAGAATTATTTAATAAAACGCCTACCAGTTATAAAGTGTTTACTGCAAACTTTTTGGCGTTTCAAAATACATTCTGTCAGATCGTTTCTCTTTATTGCTGCGATCCAGGAAGCCCTGCGAAGTTTAGACAAATCGTTTTTCTCCGTTGAAAACCTGTGTTTCGTCTCTGCAGGAACGACATGCAATGAGATTAGAACCAACTTCAATACATATCGCAGGCATTTAAAAAAAAAAACGCAATTTACAGCAAAAAATCTGAAAAAGATTGATTAATCTAGGGTAAACAAACGGTGACTTTAGAGTTATTCGACCATTGCCTCCATATTGAATTTATTTTGCCCTATTGAAATTGTAACCTATAATTAGGGATCGTATATCAATTATTTACATACCTGTTGATATTTCTGACGAGTATTTATAGTCATAACACATTGAACTAGACCTTACAATCAAATTCTCGGACATGCAGTCCAAACACATTCTATAAAATTAATAAATGATACAATTAACAATTAACCAAACAAGAAAGTCACAAAGACACAAAATGGCCAGTCCAGTTGGCGTTGTTGGCGTTGGCAGATGGGTAATTGTCGGAATGTCCTCATTGGTCACAACTGATTACGTGATACACTAGAGCCCGGTGGCCTGACGAAACAATCATAATAGCGCGGGTTATTTGAAAACTTCTTTGTAAGTATATTTTCAATGTGTTGGAAACATAACTTTCCTTTCAGTTATTTTATATGAAATATTTGGATGATTCAGATATAGGTAGATATGTCTTTTCTTAACATGTTTTATCTGTGCATTTGAAACATTACTGACACATGACACATTTATTTATTTATTTATTTATTTGGTATATACATCCAGCAGGCCGAAGCCCAATTACAGGAGTACTTAATAAATATTACATGTGGTTGACTTACAGGTTATAGGTTAGTCAGAAACCAAACTGGAAACGGTTTGTCTGAATGTGTCCGAGTAAGAAAAAAAATGTCAACTGAGCCTAGCTTATTATAATTTCCTCATTGAGTTTATTGGTGAATGAAAGTGATGTTGTGTATTAGGTACATTGAAGTGGAATGTATTGTGATACCGAGAAGATTGTCGTGGTATATTAAAGTTGATTAACGAAAGTAATGTCGAAGAATCTATGGTGTTGTGTATAATTTTGTACATAAATAGTAGATCATGGAAATGTTTACGATATATTTCTGGAACGTATCCTTTGAATGTTTCAAATAGTACCTTTTACGGTTTCGTTGACATGTTTCAGACACCTTATGAGTTCCTGGGCTAGATTAGGTAAAACGCTTAGATATGACATTAATCACACTGGTTGGAGAAATGAAGGTGCAAGCCGATTATTGGTACTCCGTCATTCGAAACAAGGCAAAATAAGGCTATCCAATCATATTGATGGAAAGAGGCAGCACACGGTTCAGATTCTAAAAGCTTGTAACGAACACTGTGTTAGTTTAGTGAGTTGAAGAAAAAATGCCCTTTCTACAAATCTATAAATATCAGATCGTTTTTTTTTAATTGAAAAAATGCTGGTTAATGTATGAAAAGTTACCATTTGTTTTTCGATGCCGATTTGGAATTTTTTAAGTTTTGCACATACTATCTACTAACATAATTGCATTTGATTCGGCATATCTCTAATGTTTACATCACATAAAGGAATGAGATTCAAAGACTTACACCTGAATATTGTATTATAGATTAGTTGACAAGACGCTGCGAATACTGAATTCTTAGCTTAGACGTTCTCTTTACGTAAATCCCTCATGAATATTCATAAGAACAAACGATTTACCTACATCTGATATCTCATAATTTATAGTCAAGATAGAGTCGTTGCATCAAATGAATGAGTATATTCCATATAATTGAAAACAAACTTAATAATCATCTGAATGAAGTTTATTAATATAATTATATTTCGTTTTGCTCGTCCAATTATGTGGTAATCATATTTGCTGATCAAGGTCAAATAAACTTCAAGGAAAAAATCAGTAGCCAATATTTTTTGAAATGATGTCAACGGTTTTCGAGAAGGATCAATTTTCCATTAGTGCATGATTCTTTGTGAAACGTTCAAAGCGGTTGTTGATAACAATTTGATTTCTCAACATCTCCATCACATCATTTCTAATGCATGAGCGCGAAATCCTTCACGTGAAACCATTCTTTGATAGGATTAAGAATCTAGCAGTGGACCCAAGTAATTTGGCAAGCTTGGTTTCGATCTGGACGAACCTTCGAGAACTTTAGCAGCAACTCAACATTATAAAGGTTCTTCAGAAATAACATTTTGTCGACACAAGGTTGCACAATAAACAGCTTATACACAAGAACACTATTTACAAGAAATATAGGAATATAATGGCATTATGAATCGCTTTGAGATCATAACAATATTCGAAATATTAATGTCCACCCAAGCCAAATGATTGATTCTGAGTTGTTTAACTGATAATCAAAATTCATTTTCAGAACATTTTATATAAAAAAGTTCAAAATTACTTCAGATTTAGCGAAAACTTGCCTCCTGTATGATTTACGCAAACAGACTAATATTAACCTTCCGTAATCTGAGTATACAATTGCGGCCCAATAAGTGTATATACCTGTTAATTCAGACCACACAATATTCAATTACACAGAAAAGGAATTCCTTTCCACCTAAAACGTATTCGTGACATCAAACAGTTTTCTTTCTTTTGTAGGGTTGAAGTTTTGTTTGAGTTACCTTTGAAATGATATCCTGACTCATCAGCGATGTAAGGTTGCTGTAGTGTTATATAATTGGATGACTATATCAATATACAGGGTGAATCAGAATAATACAGAAAAACTCCGTGTCCTCACGTTATTCGGGAACATGAACAACATGCGCCTTAAAATGCTTCCATTTACTCAAAAACCGCTGGAAGAAAAAATCTGAAATTTCATTAATTTTGCAGGTTGATTAGTGTTGGTAGAAAGATATTTTTCTTGACCCATAGTTGCAGCTATCCATTTTTTTGTTCTACAGCTGCTGTAGCAAAACTACTTCCGGCTTTTGATATCAGTGCTGAACTGAAATGTACACCTTTAACATAGCTGAATATGCTGGAAATGGGTTTTCATTATCACACATCTTGTGAGTGTAGAATTGAAGAGCAATACGCAAACAAAACAATAATTGCTTGTTGTATAAAGCAGGTAAAGATAAGATATCCGAAGTTAAAATTAAATTGAACCTGAATATACCATAAGAAACTTCTAAAGGGTGCATACTAGTGATAGAAATACAAATGGGAGCGAATTTATATAAATAAAATCAAAAAAACACCAAACGTAGTAATTAAATCTTTCAAATTGGAAAATGAAGTGATAGCAAATAAATATGGGATTTCAGAAACTATGCAAATGCGAAAACTATTTAAAACAACTATCTTGAAGCAGCACGAGATATTCATGGGCAGAATAAAAATATAAAGCAACAGCATTGTGGATATAAAAAATAGTAACCCATGTGAAGATTAAAAAGAGGCAAGTATACACAGACATTTGGTTATGCAGTCCAAACACAAAACATGGAAAGAATTCAGGGATAAATTATAAACAGACCACAGACTACAGACTTAATGAAAAGCTCGTCTAGAGAGTACAAAACAATTAAGGAGTAGATTATATACTAATTAAGAATGAAATTCTAACCAACAAATGGGAAATTATGGAGCTCTGGAGAGAATATTTCGAAGAAGAGGTAAAATAAAAATGAAGATCTTATAACGAAAAAAGTGTTATGTACAATTGAAAAACAGGAAGGCACTAGTAAACGATAAAGTTATTATATGGATCTCATTAATAAGGTTTGGAATGAAGAAAATATCCGCCAGACTGGAAAATGTATTTGATTCAACCACTACACGAAAAGGAGTCTATTAAATACAGCCCTGAAATTATGTTTACAAATACTAAAAATGAGACTACGTGCGAAAATAGAACAAACATTAACAAGTGGATTAGGAATAAATTGACAAGATCAACAAATATTTATACATGGAAAATGCATTGAATAAAGTACTGTGAACAAAAATTTAGGAAAGCCTACAAAAACCAAATGTTAACACCAAACAGAATTACAGAGTGCCTGTCAAAAACTGTGTGATGAGTAAGAATATGAACTCAGAGACATTCAGAACACAGGAAGGAGTCAGACAGGCAGAACGTTTGAGTCCATTGCCATTCACTACTTATATGGGTGAACTAAATAGAAAAATGAAAAAGAAAGAACAAAACCCATTTATATCGGATACAGACAACTAGAACTCAATATAACAGAATGTTTCGCCAGAGACATACCGATCATAAAGGGAAATGGAATGTTTAAATGAATGATGGTAGTATCAAACGTAAAAATTTAAATACGAATAGGAAAGGAGTCAAAATAAAAAAAAAATTTTTGGTTAAGGAGGTGTCATGAAAATAAGATGAGAGTAAAATTGCAGCAGCTGAGATGAAATATTCAAAATAGTAGGAGTTGCAAAAAAAATTAGGAGAGGGGAGCGCTGAAAATTGGAGGAAATTCATAAAACCAAGACAATTCGATTGGTGAGGCCATTGAGAAATACTGAATAGTCCAGTACCAGTTGGAAGAATTCTGGAAAGTATCCAGGAAAATGTAATGGGAAAATATCTTGAAGAAAAGAGAGAAAAAGTGGGTAGAATCAAAGAACCTGAAACAAATGAAAGGAATTAATTTGGTTGCAAGGAAAAACTCAACCTTCTATTTATATAATAAAAAAAATAACGTTACGTATGTCCAAAAGTATATGATGTTCGATATGCAGAGTGCTGAGAGTTTTTCTTCTTTGGTCTCCTTGTATATTGACCAGTAGAATTTTTGTGTTGGAAATATATCGGTAGTCATCTTGCCAATCTAACATGATTTAGTCTTTTTATTTGAGCTGATTTAATTTTAAAGTATAGTTTACAAAATCTCAGTCAGTTAACATTTTATGTTGATGAAAACTTTATATCCTCAAATAACACAGGAAGCACACAGAGGTTTTCGGTTTTTTCCGACTCACACTGTACAATCCATTATAGTTAATGCTTCTTACCTGTTGATTATATCAATAAAAAATTGCTCCATAGTATGATCAGTGATTGTTATGTAATTTTTGATATGTCTAAATAAATGTTTTTTTCACAAAATTATATTTTTCATTATTCTTTTTATGCGTTAGAAGAAAAACAAAAAATAATTGTGGATTTTTTATTTGAAATGGTATAAATTATTAAATATAAATAAAACTAGCCTCTAGTGGCAATAATTACGGAGTCTAGCCTCTAGCCTCACACTAAATGTACTGGAATATCCAAACACATCCTCAAACTCAATCATGAAACTATTAGAAAAATCACCTTTTTTACCAGACAATACTGTAATCAAAAGGAAACATATAGCTTGAGAAAAATACCAACAAAGCACACAATTTTTATTGAATTGCAAAACTATACCAGGATTTCTTGAAAACGTATTTGATATATTTTCTTATCATAACTAGTGAATTTTATTCATCTGTATTGAAAAAAACAGCTTTGTTACATTTTCCGTTGTCCATTCAACTATTGTTCCTGTTGACATCAGTATAGAAGAACAAATGTATTCGTAATTGATATGAATATTGTAACGAACCTAGGCCGGACCTGTCGCCTCGCGCGTTGCCGTCGACAGCGATGAGGTCATCCCCGGAGATGTTCGAGAACAGTCCAGTCGCTCTGCCGTGGAGAGCAACGGTCGATATTGGAAACAATTGGAACATGCCGGTCGCCAACTACCCGAATTCGAAACATCGAGAATGCTGTATCGGAGATAAATAGGCAACCCTCAAGTAGAGTCGGACAGTCTGAACGAGCCCATACCATCGAGCTATACAGTGGCGTAATATAAATTAAGTTGTAGATTTAAGTCTGAAATAAATTATTAAAACCAAGTTAAGTTTATTTACGTTACAATATTATTTTATTATCACTGAATCATATGGGGTAGGTGTAGAATGTTTCCATCTCACAATGGTGAATTTACTTAACATTGAAATTATGAAATACGGAACAAATCATAGGTAATCACCCTTTCATTTTAATGATTTATTTTTATCTGTAATTATTATGGCAATATTTCCAGGTGCGCAAATAAAAATTCTAAAAATCACGAAATTACTTCTACAACTTTGTATACTGACTACTTCTGCATAATATTTTTGTGAGAAGAAAGTAACAGTAATTATTTCATGTGGAATTTTGGTATTCAATAATATTATTTATTATAGAAAACTCGCGTAAATTTTAGTGTTTTTCTTGAAAATTTGCAATTTGCACGAAATACACAAATATATTTTTTCTAACACTGTACGTAAAGTACGTACTTTACGAACACTACGTAGTGCGTAAAGTTTCACTTTTTTCACTAGTACGTAAAGTAAAATATCTCAAAAATTGTGCATAGCAACAAAATAAAACGTTTTATTTTAAATTACCATTTATGCTATATTTTTCTAAGACAAGTAAGTTATTTTTGCTTATATATAGTGTGCAACGAATCATTAACAGATTTTTTTTATTTTGATGATAATTTTTTTAAATGTCATCGATTTAATTTAAAGTAAATAGACCATAGATGTCGATTTTGGTAAAAGTGAAAAGTTTTTGTTATTAATGTTTATATGCTTAATAATTTTAAATTCAAATTCATCTGGCGAATTTGACAATACTCCTCCAAACATCCTGAACAGTGCTCAAAAGGCCACTGAAAATTTATTACCAGAAAAATCTGCACATATTTACGAGCAGGAATACAATATATTTATAGAATTGTGTAGGAAGAATAAAGTAACAAAATACTCGTAAAACGTCATTTTGTCCTATTTCTCTGAGAAATTAAAGTCTTAAAAACCTTCTACACTATGGTCGATATATTCTATGTTAAAAAGCACCTCAAAATAAAAAATAAAAAAACGTTGGTATTTCGAACTTCCACAAATTATTAGCGTTTATCAAACAAAAAAATAAAGGATATAAAACGAAAAAATCTAAAATTTTTGAAATAAAACATATCATTAATTTTCTATTGAAAGCTCCAGAATCCCAATTTTCAATGAACAAAGTAAGTAAACGCTTGAGAATATAGTATAAAATCTAAATATTTTGTTTTTCGAGGAGTTAGATCGTAACACAGTTTGGAAATACTGTTATGTATGGTGTTCGTATGGTGTGTTGCCTAACTAAAACAGTCGTCGATCCTCAAAGGCCACAGGCTTAGTTAGGCAACATACCGTACGTAAAATATATTTTTCAAAATAATATAAATTTGTGTTTGCTAAACAATTTTACATGCAAACGTCAGGATATTTCGTAATGTTTTTCTCTTTAGTTTAGCTATTTGTAACATCGAAATATGTTATATTTTAGATTGCTTTTATAATTGGAATTTCCGGGGCTTGTAGCCGGGAAGAATTATGTAAAATGACATCTGAAAAAAAAAACATGTATTCCATAGGTATGCAGGAAACCGCATAAATGGAAAATCATTCCTACACAATGGAGAGATCTAGAGTATCGCATCGGTTGACATAATCATCAGACTGATTAAAATTACTTCACATATGCCCGAGATCATTTTTCAACACAACTCTTCACAATGAACCCCGATTTCCGTACATTTACACTCTTGGCAAGGTCCTGATAACTCCGAAATGATCCTTCCCACCCTGTACATTCTCCCGTAGATATTACATCCGGCCAAGTTTATGAACAAGGCCGATCCTGTGCCGGAATCCACCCGGTTCAGATTCGAACTATCTTCAGCAGCCTGTTGCGACGTGCCCGGCTTCTCTTCAACAGATGGCATCGGTGTCGTTGAAACCGTGGATGGCCGATCAGCTGTTTTGTCAACGAGTTTCGTTTGAATTTTGGTTGTGGTAGGTCCAGTTTTATCGTCTTTTTCACCGGGAAATAACAGAAGTTGGAGTACTTTGTCCAGTGATAAATCATTTGGGGGAGTTGTTGTTGTTTTCACAGTAGTGGCGGCAGTTTTGGCGTGTTCCTTTTCGGGTTTTCTTGTGGTCGTTTTCTTGTTTAAATACGGTACCCTATCGATTATTAGTGATTGTAAATTGGGGGCTAGTTCCGTTCTAATAACGTCTCTGAAGGGATCAGGGGTTGAACTTCTTTCCGCGACTGTGATTATCTTCTGGGGGTCCGTTACGTTCAGTCTATCAAGAACAACTGTGGGAGCTTCATTACCTGCAAGGTGAGAAAAACTTCTTATGATTTTAATATAAAGTAATACCTATATTTCTAAAATGCCAGCAAGAGCTGAAAAGTGGAATGGGTATTTCCTAGCTGGGAAATGAAAATAATTTCACAACTGGTGAAGTATGAAAGAAATCGCTATTATTAAAAACGCGTAGCTCTCGAATACTTTTCGAGTTACGTCCTTTCAAATGTCGGAAAACATATTTTTGGTACTAGTTAAACCCTTAATACACTATGCCTTTTTCGTGCCTATGTTTGTGCCTATTTTGGTGCTAGATTTTTTTCTTCGTTCTTCGAAAAAATAGAACCAGTCCTATTTATTTTCATGCCTGAAACAAACAATAGTCTCGCGCGCATGCGTATTTGTTTTAAATTTCAGTCAGGTAGACAAATAGGCACGAAAAAGGCATAGTGTAATAAGGATTTTTTATCAATTATTTTTGGTAAATGTATAATTAGTCCTCTCATGCTCCCTGAAATAGCTCACAAAAAAATACTGTTACGTGTTTTTGCCTCCTGAACACGAATCCGGTTCAATTGAAAAAATTCTCCTCCAACAAATACATCCTAACCTTTAACATCTGGCTCAGATTGAGGTTCGGTTGTTGCTCATAAGGCAATCCATACCACGTGACCCAATATGGCGGTTGTTGGCACACAAACTGATAATCGCCATAAGAACATCATTGTCAGTGTGTACCTTTAGCTTGTAAAAGTGTATTTTTGGTTATTTTCGGAGCTTTTGTGTTGTTAATTAATAATATTCGGATGGAGAGTGATTACCTGAAGACACTATTGTTGAAAAGCAGAGGCTTTGGTGAACGGTATGCTTGAAAATACATCCCCATCTTCTGTTTACATTTTTATCAATGTATTTGTTACAGGTATGAAATGAAGTTGGTGATTGATCAGTGATTTAGATCCTTTTTAAACTGAATATTTCTGAACTGAATTGTTCAATTGTTGGTGCTCCTCCTGTTATGGATATTATTTCGTATTTGCTTTTTACTCAGCTTTCCCAAATGCAGATGAAGACCTATACAAGTTTAGAATCCATACATACTTTGAATCTGGCTTCCTTGTGAAGGCGAGAACAAAAATTTAGAATCATTCATATATTTTAGTTAGTCTAGTATGTTTTTTCCTAGGAAGCAGGTTTCTTCTAATGGGTACATGTACAGTTGCAAATCTTGAGTCATCGAAGTGAATTATTATAAATTAGGAATAATAATACATGAGAAGCAATTTATAACTTTGTTTATTGCCACATTTGTTTATTATAAGAGACATTGATTTGATATTTAAGAATATTACTTCTCAACTTTCATAATAGTTCTTTCTAATCAACATAACTTTTTTTCAGGTCAAGTATTCACAAAAGGCAAATTAAAAACCTTCAGATGTTTGGTACATAATTAAAAAGGATGAAAGCATTTGTTCTGCTCACTGTACTTGTGTGGCCGGAAACAGTGAAGTAGGTGGTCATATTGGTGCTATATTAGAGGCAATGTCACGCACAGATTTGGAAGCTGTGTGGCCAATGCCATCCAGTAAAAAAAATTATTGGACGACTTGCCTCTTGCTCAGTTGTTTTAAAAAATAAAATGTTTCAAATGAATATATCTATATATATATATATATATATATATATAAATAAATGTTTGTTTATTTATTGTTTTACTGAATCAGTTGATTACTCTTAATTTAATACCAATTATAAAAAATGACACAATATTGATATTTGTATATTTCGATATATCACGATATATATTCACGATATATCCAATTTTTACTGTTAATAAATTACAATACCCTTTGAAGGTTGTAGACGATGTGGTAACTTGATAACTCTCGTTTCGGACGTCCTTCGTCTTAATGTTCTTGAAATGGTTTTCACGATGTTTCGAATGTTTGTATCTACATCGTCTGAATACAGTATTCACATTCAAAACATCGTGAAAACCTTTTCATATACATTATGACGATGGACGTCCGAAACGAGAGTAATCAAATACAACACCCTTCACAAGACTTGATCGAGGCTTTCGATAATTGCCTGAAATATCTAAGAAGGGAAGGTTTAGATTGACAGACATATTTCTAAATATTTTTATTTATTGAGTCACCAGAATCCTAAAAAAAAATTTGTTTTCCAGTAATCCAATAAGATTGTTTTTTGAGGAAATAGGTACATATATATGAACATTCATCTGTAGTTTTGTCTACTTCTGAAGTGGAAAATATATCAATTATATATATATATATATATATATATATATATATATATATACAGTGTGACCCATTTAACATGGAACCACAAAAATATATTTTTTTTAATATTAAGCATCAAAAACTGTATCTTGTCACAAATTTTCATAACTTTAATTTCATTTCCAAGGCACTCTATGGTTTTTTTTCTTTGTCAAAAACGGCAAAAGTTTATTGGGCAATTTTTGTTTACAAATTTCACTACACCACTGGATTCGTAGTCGTTATAAATGAAAACCATCAAAATTTCATAAAAAAATATTTGTTAACAACGAGGTTACAACAACTTCAATTTTGGAAACAAAGTATTTGATTATAATTTTTATTTAGATTATAGACATATTTAAAATCTGACAACACTGCCGATACAAAGTAGAACACCAGTGAATTTGTACAGCTAAAATCCGAAGTCAATAGCTCAATCCGTTCTATAGTTATAACTCCTGAAAGTATGGTAATGTGAGCGATTTGTGGTGTACTAAATCACAGCCTACTATTGATTTAGTACAATACCTATGCCTAATGCATTAGTTTAGCTTTCCTCAAATTATTGATACCTTCTCTAAAAGCTTGTTTTGGTTGAGTTTTGCAGAATTTAAAAGGAACATTTTTGTCCTGCTTTCTGTTTTATTAATGAATAAATAATTTTGATACTTTAAAACTTGATTCGGTTCATTTCGTTTTTATCGGCTATGGAAGACTGTATAACTTGAAAATGAATTTTTAATTTTCTGTTATTTTCGAATACACTTATAACCTAAGCTTGAATAAATGATTTTGAGGGAATATAATTTATAAATCCAGTGGCGTAGACATATTTTTATTACAAAATGGCTTCCACCACAAATCGCTCACATTACCATAATTTCAGGAGTTATAACTGTAGAACGGAATGAGCTATTGACTTCGGATTTTTGCTGTACAAATTCACTGGTGTTCTCCTTTGTATCGGCAGTGTTGCCAGATTGAAAATCTGTGTCAAGATACAGTTTTTGATGTTTAATATTCAAAAAAAAAATTTTTTGGGAATGGCTGAAAAATGCGTATTTTACAGGGGTAGTTCAGAGATATACAAGTAGGAAAAATCATACAAGTAATCGTAGGAACAAATCAAATCACAAAAGTCTGAAGTTATAGGTATCCATGAACTGGTCAAAAACTTATGATTTGAAACTGTAGACACCGAGTGAAACCCGACTCTATCCCTGTCGTGACGGGACCCACAGTTAACTACAATGCAAATAAGGGGAATTTTTCTTCAGATGAAGCACGAATTATAATTCAAAATTGAAAAAACTACTGAAATTCGCACATAAAATCACAAAATAAACACTTTTACCACTACGGTCGCTTATGACGAATTACAATGTGTGCCAACAGCCGCCATATTGCTTTCATTTTGACAGGTCGATGGATTGCCTAATTGAGGATGCGAGGAGAGGTTAGGATATACGTGTTGAAAAAGGAGTATTTGTTCGATAGAACCGGCTGTATTTCGTGCCAAATTGTGCCGGAAATGGGTGAATTAGTGTTCGTAGTTTATGCTGTTTGTGAAAGAACGAGGCATTTAGAGTGATTTTTGCGCGAGAAAACGGTGCTTGAAAATTATGTTGTAGGAAAAAAATAGACCGCCTTGTTTGTCTTCCGGATTCGTGTTCAGGCGGCAAAAACACATAAGAAAAGTCTTTCAGCTATTTTCAGGGAGCATGAGTGGATTGACGGTTAATTGAATTTCTTTTACAAAAATTCCAATCTTCTCTAGGTTTTCGGGGTTGTTAAGATTTTACAAATCATCATATGATTCCATATATCCTTTGGCTATTCTCGTTTAGTTCCGGAGATTTTGACCGTCCTCTTCCAAATTTTTATATTCAATGGATAAGCCAAGAGTTCATCCAACTTGGTTCCAAATAGAGTCTCAAAATGTTATCCACAAGCCACAAATTCAATGGATTTTTCAATTGAAAAACCAATTCTTTTATTGAAGGACACTACTACCTAATTATACCGGATATCGGGCCACCCCTAAACTTCTGCATTCGTGAACGGATTTTTTTGAAATTTGGTACAGTTATATAAGCAACCATTTCGGATTTGATCACATTACAATCCAATATGGCGAACTTCCGGTTTTTCTGGAAATGCCAGTAACTTTGTTTTTTCGAATGGAACACCCTGTATATTTTTACATATTTAAGTTCAACAGGTCAAAACAAGTCCAAACCTCATGTCAAATGTAATTTTTTCAAAACAATTGAAATTAAAATTGTTTTTTATTTTACTTCGTGGATAAATGAGATTTGGAAAAACTTAATTTTTTCCGAAAAATTATTTTTTGTGTCACTGGATAATCAAATTTTGATCAAAAATTATTTTTTTTCAAATGGAACCCCTAGGGCCACCTACCTGTCTAGAAATACATTAAGGAAAAAATTTTTTTTTTGGAAAAATTATATAAATTCAAAAATCTACGACTAGTTCATGAGTTTCCTTGCAGTTCGAATAATTTTTCAACTTCGTAAGCTTTGGAAAACAACATTTTTGAATCTTGTCAACTAATTGTGTGAGTTATACTTGTAAGCACGATAATGGTGTTTTTTTTAAATTCTTCTAGCGTTTTCTCGACTTACATTGCATTGGTATTCCAATTCCCGCGTCGAAGCGGTTGGATCAAAATCAACATAAGCAAAACGTTCATTTCTGCCTCCTCACTTACGATCATCTTCTCCATTGTTGGGTTCTTTTCTGTGTGGGTATCGTTCAGCGTATAACTGACAAGCGGCGACACTGTTTTAAAGACATTCTCCGTAAATTAATAACATATCAACCTGTTCACTTCTTGTGAACCTATAATTTTGATTTTACATTTCAACTAAACTAATTCTCGGAAGTTAACTAATTTTCGAGAGTTGAGATGAAAGATGACAGCGAAACACAATTAGTTGACAAGATTCAGAAATGTTGTTTTCCACAGCTTACTAAGTTGAAAAATTATTCAAACTGCAAGGAAACTTATGAACTAGTTGTAGATTTTTGAATTTATATAATTTGTTACTGCACCGAAATACAAAAATGATATGTAATTTTTTTCCCTAATTAATGTTCTAGAGAGATAGGTAGGTGGCCCATAGGGGTTTCATTTGAAAAAAATGAATTTTTGATCAAAATGTGATGTGACTGAATTGATTCATCAATAAATGACACAAAAAATAATTTTTCAGAAAAAATTAAGTTTTTTTGTTATTTGCGACTCATTGTGAATATCTTCGACCCAATCTCATTTATCCACGAGGTGAAATAAAAAAACAATTTTAATTTCAATTGTTTGAAAAAAATTACATTTGAAATAAGGTTTGGACTTGTTTTGACCTGTTGAACTTGAATATGTAAAAATATACAGGGTGTCCTATTTGAAAAAAGAAAGTTATTGGCATTTCCCGAAAAACCGGGAGTCCGACATATTGGATTGTAATGTGATCAAAGGCGAAATGGTTGCCTATATAACTGTACCAAATTCCAGAAAAATCCGTTCACGAATGCAGAAGTTACAGGGGTGGCCCTATATCCTGTGTCACCCGGTATTCATTCGAACCAAAAATTCTATCAGCTTTCTTATTTTTGTAATAAAAGAAAAAAAGTTAAATAACTATAGTCTTTAGTTTATTTTACTTATATCCTTTCTGTATAGTTGTTATTTTCATATTTGAGTAATATTATCATTTTGGGTTAATCTCATACCACTTTGGATTCTCGGTTCATTATTATAAAAATATAATATATGATGAAATAGGGATGTTGCTGATTTGTTCGAAATTATGAACGTTCATAAAATCAGATGTGGGATCATCTGCGACTGAAAGATAAACTTTAGTCACTATCTTCCATCGTTCAAGATAACCTCTTGGGGGGTATTCATGTTGAAAAGGGAAACATTCTCAATAGAAAATTGAAAAGAAAGATTTTTCTGATAATTGAGAAACCCATGACAATAATGAAGTTATTTTTTGTAATATCTAAAAGAGAACAACTACTTCCCCGGCTAAAGCCACAGTGGACATTGAAGTACATCTGATAGTTATTGAGAAAGGCCCCTTCCTACTCAAAAGATAAATTCTAAAATTGAAAATTTGCATTTTTATTCAGATACTTATTTGATTTTCTATTCTCAATTGAGGACTCATATAGATGAATGAGACAAAGAAGGATGTTTTCCAAAAAGTAGTATTCTTCAGTCGCAGATGATTTTATGATCAATCAATCTATCATACCCCATGACAGGTTTTAATGTCAAAAAGCACTTATTTCGAAGTGCCTTTCCAAAAGAAATGTTTCTAACATTTTTCCATCTTTGCAAAGTGATATTGTTTCTAGAAAATGTGTCCTCTAATACTCCCGGTCTTCCTGATGATCGTGGAAGCGTGAAATAGATTTTCGTCGACAAAAATGTATTGAAGACCTAGTGAATGCGATGCCTCTCTTGCATCAATGTTACAAATGATTTCTGGTGGGGACTCCTTTTCAGAAAACATTCTTCTTCGCCTCATTCATCTATATGAGTCCTTAATTAAGACTGGAATAGAAAATCAAATAACTATCTGAATAAAAATCCAAATTTTCAATTCAAGATTTTTTTAGTGAGGGACATTTCTCAATATCTATCAGATGTAGTTTAATGTCCAGCGTGGGTTTAGCCGGGGAAGAAGTTGTTTTTTGTTAGATATTACAAAAAACAACTTCATGATTGTCGTGAATTTTTCAATTTTCAGAAAAATCCTTCTATTCTATTATTAATTGAGAGTGTTTCCCCTTTCCAACAGGAATGTTGCTGTTGGAAACAACTCGTTTTATCACATGATTTCTTAGAGGTTACAGGGGATTTCATAACAGAAACAAACTAGTAAAGTTTAACCATTTTCAATTGCAGAAGCTGTTTCTATAGGAAGCAAATCAAAAACTCACTTTGCTAACACGAGCGTATATGCAAAAAAACGGAACGAAAAATAATGTGTACTACTCGTAAACATTCTCCGTCGGTGAACGGTATATCAAAAGGAGATCAAAAGAGCCGATAGTCAACGTGGGTTTGAGTGAGAGCTGTTTGAGTGACCGCAAGCCAATGATAAAGGCCGTGCCACATATGCGCGGTGGCAGTAGCGGTCGCGGTGGAGTTCGCGGGGACGTTCAGACGTGACATGTATGATCAAATATGCCGTTGCACACTTCTCTTCCATGAGTGCTAATATTTCATCAAATCATTACAAAATTCTTCGAAAATAAATATAGAAACGTTTTTCATCCATTCGTAGTTGTCTATATATGGAACTCCCCTTTCCGAAGACGCTGCTGATTTATTTTATGAACTCATTGTTTTTTTCTCAAAATAAAGTGAAGAAAATAAAATTTTGAATTCCACAACTTTCAATAAAAACTTACAGCAACGGTTCCTATGATGTTGCAATTCTAGTTGTTCTTCTTCTTTGGCGGCTGCCAGAAGCAATACTTCCTCTTCAAAATCCATTGTTCATGAGTATTTATTTAAAAATTGATAGAGCGATACCGCATATGTAACGCTTATGTATGTGTTTAGTGATTACCGCCACCGCGCATATGTGGCCTGGCCTTAATGCTTGTAGGTGTGCCTATACGTTGAGACTAATAAATCACCAGTTTCAGGAGGTCTGAGTAAATGAAAGCCAGTTGCGTCTCTGGTCTGGGATCGAAATAGGTTTTAAAATATTCTATAGTTGTGATGTGTTTTGTTGGAAAATATGGTTTTTTTTTTCGACCATGGGATAATGAAATTTTGATGATCCGATTGCCTATTAATACATACTTCTTCGTTTATGGCATATTTTTTTATTTTAACGTATTTTTGAAATATTTAAGTATCTAAATAAAATTAGTTATCTCCCCCTCTGCTGCTCAAAGGATTGCGCCTCAAGACTGGGAAACTTGTTTTTTATGCTTCTGCAATTGATAATGGATGAACTATAACTCTCACAACCGGAAGAGAGACTTTTTTTGTGTATTATATCTGTATTTGCGATGTTCTATGTTTTTCAATTACAATGGTAGTGAATATTCTCAGATGCCACGAATAACCCAACTTATCGAAAATAATATCCTGCTTTCATCCAGCTTACTCTATGATTATCCAAAAGGTTTGTCTTGGGATGAAGGAAGTAAGGGCCATTACTTCGCTTCCTGTTGACGTATGTTTATCAGGGATATCCAGTAACTATTACTATACGATGTCACAAGGAGGGCATTTTGGAAAAATCCCCAGCAACGGCTATATCAACTGTTTTCGTATGTGTATGAGTAGTTTTTGCGCAATAGTTTTTGAGCACAATATGGATTTTTACTCTATATTTTCGTAAAACAGTAGATTTCACAAAAAGGAAATATGTGGGATGCCCTTCGATCAAGTAACAGAGACTAAGTTAGTTTTTTATTTATTTATTTACAGCTTCGGCAACTCAACAGAACAAAAGAGTTCCAATTATAGAGTCGCACAGAAATTACAAGATTTGTCATTACATTAGAAATGTTAAGCTAGATCGAACTGAAGATAATTAATAACAAATAAAAATACAGTTTACCCTACCTAGTGCATAGTATGTCTATACAAGAAAATCTAATTTTTGAAAGGGGTAAGTGAAATAGGTCAACACTAGAAAAGGTGTAATTGTGTATTTGTTGCATACGTGATATTGGGGCGTTCAAGGAGTAATTACTAGTTACTGGAGACAACATGAACAAATAACGATTGTGCATGGAGTAAACATTTGCCTTGAAAGATAGTTTTTCCATACAATTTCATTATTCAACAATTTACTTAGAAAAATTACGTGGGCAATTTTCCGTCTGCTTTCTAGTTCGCCGATTTTATATATTTTTAGGATGGAAGTATATGGAGGAAAACTTTGGTTTACTATGAATTTTAAGTTAAGGAAGCGTACGAACCTCTTTTGAACCTGTTCTATTCTATTTATGTATTTTTGATAAAAAGGATTCCACACTATTGTTGCATACTCCAGGTGACTTCGAACAATGGAATTATATGAGAGTATGCAAGTTTTGGGTTTTCTAAAATCTTTACAGTTTCTGACTAAGAACCCAATATTTCTCAGTGCCTTTTTAACCACATAATCGATATGATTTTCAAACGACAATTTTTTATCGAGAATGACGCCTAGATCCTTTATTTGTTGAATTTTTTTCAGAGTTGAACCATTTATTTCGTAGGTGTAATCAAAATAAATTATTTTTCGAGAAAAAGTTATAGAAGAGCATTTATCAGCATTAAGGTGTAACTTATGTGAATGACAAAAATCAGATAAACGATCAATATCTTGTTGGAGAGAAACTTGCTGTATTTTCTCTTCTAACGGAGAGTAAATCTTCAAGTCATCGGCGTATAATAAATGATGACTATGTTGAAAGCAAGAGCCGATATCATTTATGAAAATTGAGAACATCAGCGGTCCCAGATGTGATCCCTGTGGGACACCGGAAGTTACTCATGTAATTTCAGATACATTATCATAAAGTCTCACAATCTGACATCTATTACGTGGGTAGGATGATATTCACCTTAGCAGGCTGCCGTGCACACCGAAGTTCTCCAGCTTGATGAGCAATGTTCTATAGTGGACCTTATCAAAAGCCTTAGTGAAGTCTGTGTACACGGCATCCACCTGAAAGTTTTCCTCCATATATTCCAACGTTCATTGTACTAACGACAAGAGCCCTGTCAAAGGCGTAGTTCGTCTGTTATTATTTCCCCGAATAGTTTTCCAAATATACATTGAAGTGATATTCCTCTGTAATTTTCAATCAGATTCTGTACTGGAACCATGTTGGCTGATTTCCAATTTTTGGGGAAAGCCCGCGTTTTCAGGGAGTGATTGAAGATTATGTATAGTGGCTCGATTAGTGACTCCACATATAATTTTATGAAAATATGAGGTATATTATCGGGGCCGCAGCTTTTTGATATGTCAAGTTTTTTTATTTGTTGCTGTATTTTCTCTTGACTTATTGACTCAATACATATTGGATTGTGTGCCGAGTTTAGAGCTGGGGCAATATTCGATGGAGTATTGTCACTTTCATAAACTGAGGAGAAAAACTCGGAGAATTCATTGCAGATATCCCGGGAACTTTCGCGTTTTTGTCCCTTCAGTGACATGCTCAATGGTATTCGTGTTTATTTTTTTCGTTAGAGATACAGGGTGTCCCTGGACTTCCTCTTTTCCTCTCGGGAATGTATTGATGGGGTCAAAATATCACCAGTACTTCATATAACTTTTGTTCCTGATAGCCTTCGTTACCAAGTTACGGGCCCTCAAAGTTACAAAATGAAAAATGTTTTTCTTTGATAACTTTCAAAGTGAATATTCAAAATCATCTAAATTTTGGTGATTGACTAAACAGATGAATTCTTTCGATGAGCTTTCATGCAGGAGTCAGTTGTTTTGCTACAAAGTCAGGAACGGACTACCCTTGATGGTCCACACCCCAAAACTTTGAAATGACAGATAATTTTTCAATAGTTTTCAACAAAATAAGGTTACGTAGACAATTTTCTGAATAAAAGTACTTGTGTGGAAATTCGATCGGAGCAACGATTCTTAATAAAAATGCAGTTTTACTCGACGACATCAAACCCGATCGTCCACCATTATTTGAAATGAAAAATTTTCACAGTAGAAATACTAATGCTAACGTTAATTCAACAACATTTATAACAGGGATAATACAAAATATGCTAAAACAAAGTCGTAAACAAAAAGTACAGTACCTAGTTGAAAGTTTCATTCACAATGTAGATATTTTTTCAAATGAAATATCAAGTTATGTAGATTCGTGGTGTTTTTGAACTAACAAGCTACTCCACTACGAAATATCGAATTCAGTCCATATTTTGTATGTACGCGTGGAATAAGCACGTTTCGTGTTGTGTTATCTGAATCTCATGAAACTCAACATTTGGATGTTGCAAATTCGTATTCACAGCTTAAATGTTGAGGAGTTTCACTGATAAGTATAATTTCATGGGAGAAAATCTTTAACCCGAAGATAAATTTAGCTGAAAAAACGCACATCGGAAGACATAACTAATAAAAAGCAAACGAATATACTACAAAAACGGCTGCAATGAATAGGTGAAAAATATCCGGTGAATAAATTTATGTTCCATTTCTCCCACAGATGTTGACAAAAACACCTTGTAGGAAGAAATAAAATTAGTGTGGATAAAAAATGACAACTGAAATGCGATTTTGTTCTGTTGAGTGGTGTGTTGTCATTGTATTGTCAATATTCTAATAGGACAGTTTGAAGTGTTTTGATATGGCCGAACAGTTTACATTCAACGAATATGCAGATATGCATGCATTGTATGGACGAGCATTTGGTAATGCTGCAGAATAGATGGATTGGTAGAGTTGGGCCATATTCATGGCCACCGCGGTCTCCGGATTTAAATCCATTGGATTTCTTTCTGTGGGGGCATCTAAAAAGCCTCGTTTACGCTACACCTAGCCACACCAGATATGCATTGTTGAATAGAATTACATTACATTGTGAAGCCATACGAAACGACCCTATTTCAAGTGCAGAGAGGGTGTTTGCGCCGACTAAGAAAATATATTGAGAGAAACGGGGGTCATATCGAACAGTTTTCGTAGCGGATTTCGCATTTCTGTTTGCTCTTGAGGTTTGCGATTGATTATTTACACCATGAGTTTTGTAAGGTGAACGTGTTTGCATGATAAAAATTCGTCATGAACAATGTACCTATTATTTCTATTTTCATTACAAATTAATCTTTTCGAATAATGGTAGACATCTCAGGTTGGATGTCGTCGAACAAAAATGCATTTTTATCAAAAATCGTTGCTTTGATCGATTTTCCACACGAGTACTTTTATTCAGGAAATTGTCCTTGTTTTGTTAAAACATATTGACAAATCCCAGTCATTTCAAAGTTTTGGGGTGTGGACTATCGGGGGTAGTCCGTTCCTGACTTTGTAGGAAAACAACTGACTCCTGCATGGAAGCTCATCGAAGGAATTCATTTGTTTAGTCAATCACCAAAATTTAGATGATTTTGAATATTCACTTCGAAAGTTATCAAAGAAAAACATTTTTCATTTTGTAACTTTGAGGGCCCGTAACTTGCTAACGAAGGCTTTCAGGAACAAAAGTTATTTGAAGTACTGGTGATATTTTGACTCCACCTATACATTTCCAAGAGGAAAAGAGGCCGTCCAGGGACACCCTGTATATGACCAGAATTTTTTCACATCCGTCGCCATATCATTTTCTAATTTATTAATGTATTCGGAGTAGTCTGTATTGATTTGTTTTTTTATCTCTTTACGCAATATTGAAAAATTCAAGTAATATTATTCTTCGTTTTTGTATATTTTGCATTTTTTCTGCAAAGAAATAATTTTTGAAAAATATTGTACTCGTCTATTTGTTTATAAACGATTGCTTAACAAATGACGTAAATAATTTTTTTCCTAAGTTAATTAATGCCATTATTAGATGCAAAAACAGCTGTATAATAATATTTGTCAACAAAAATTTTTTTAACACTATTTTTTTAATATTTTATTTAAAAAAATTATAACAAACAAAATATAAAACTTTAATATACTTTTATCTCGTGATCTTGTTGAATATGTATATAAGAAGGGCTCCAAGAAGCAAAAAATTTATAGGTCAATTATTTAAACTTTTATGTCGACTTTTGTAAAAACAGAGATTGGATAAAAATGAGTTAATTAACAATCGAATAACTTTTTGAAAAATTAACATAATTTTTTTTCCAACGGGGCTCTATTTTTTCAAGTGTTCTGATGACACCATCATTTTTTCAAATTTTAAATTGATATTTAATACTATGAAAAATCAATTTTGTGTGATATACTGTCTCCAGCGGTGTTGCGCTCATACCGTAACGGCCGCGCGGAGACCTATTTTCGGCGTTGAATAAAAATTATAAATAATGGAGATATAATTCCGGGAGTCCGTACTTTTTTATTGTAAATTTCCTCCTCTTTAAGGATCTTCCTCAAAAGTTCTTAAATATCAATAGTTTTTGAGTTATTAACGAAAAACTGAATATTTTTTTTTTCATCTTATTTTGTTAATAACAATTGCAATTTTTTATGTGCTAATAAATGCTCGAGATACATTTTTCTAGACGTCATGCCGAATCAAATGAGCTATCGCACATATTTTTAGGACGGGAACAAGAATAAACCCGTTTTTCAACTGGCAAATCAGACTATCATAAAAAATTGAGTTGATTTATGTGTATAGATTGCGCCGTTTTATATTTACACAAGGTTATATGCGATGTGAGGTGTGTGAGAGATAACACTGGTCTGCAACAAAATCCTCCTTAAAAAAATTATGTCATAAATATGAAGATTTTGATGCTCTGAATCTGTTCCCTACGGCCAATTTTTTTTATCACGTCTAGATTTTTCGTTATGAACTTTTTTCCAAAATATCGTAAATTTAGGATTTTTTTAATTCGTTTTATGCGTTAACATTATAAACAATGTATATACATACGAAATAGGTTTTTGCTAGTCGTAAAAGATAGAAGGAAAGTACCGGGAGTGATTTCTATGGTAGTACATATGCGCCTGCGCAGTATACACTGTGACTTTACAACAGTTAGTATGTCTTTTAATTGTTTACGTTCTATATCAAATACTTTAGTAAGTTTTGCACAAAATTCATATTATATATATATTTCAAGTATTTTATGTGTAGGTTATCCATTTTTTTATGAACAGAGATGATAAATATAAGATAGAAATTTAAATTTTTCTTTCAAATAAATTCCATTGAATTTTAGGTTAGAAAATGCCGCGCACTTGTGAGAATTCTACAGACTGTTTTTGCTACATTTGTGGTGAGTTTACTCTAGAAACACAGCGAAATGCGATAACAGATCTTGTTAAAATAGCTTATCAGCTTTATTTTGGATTCTCTATCGATGAGAGGGATAAAAGTTGGTTACAAAAAATTTGCTGTAACAGTTGTTCAAGAACGTTGAGAGGTTGGCTTGAAGGAAGTCACAAATCTATGCCGTTTTCGATGACAATGCTTTGGAGTGAGCCTCAGAATCATGAAAATGACTGTTATTTCTGCATGACGTCAACACGAGGATTATCAGAAATAAAATAAAAACAAGATTGTATATCCAAACATCGCATCTGCAAAGAGCCCACTTCCTCGTGGTGAAGGCAGTTCATCTCCAATACCTCCAAAAAATAGCGAGAAGATGAGAAATAAAAATACTTCTGGTCTACAGCCTCAATCGAGTTTCATTTCTACCTGTACCATCAAAAGAACCTTATTTTCTTAAACAACCTGATTTAAATGATCTCGTTAGAGACTTGGGGTTATCAAAATCTTAGGCTCAATTACTCGGATCAAGATTGAAACAGTGGAATTTGTTGGATAAAAGTACGAGAGTCTCATATTTTCGCACAAGACAAGAATATTTTACGAGTTAATTTTCCAAAGAAAATGATTTAGTATATTGTAATGATGCTGCAGGGCTTCTTGAAGAACTGAGTTTTCCAGAAAATTCTGATGAAAGGAGACTTTTTATTGATGCGTCGAAGATTAGTTTGGAAGCCGTTTTACTTCATAATGGAAATAAATAGCCATCAGTGCCTCTAGCACATGCAACAAACATGAAAGAAAATTATGCAAATTTGGAGGTATTACTTGAAAAAATAAAATATTCTCAATACCTATGGAATATTTGTGCTGACTTAAAAGTTGTCGCTATACTTACTGGATTGCAAGGAGGACACACCAAGTTTTGCTGTTTTTTATGTGAGTGGGACAGTCGCGCAAGAACAAACATTACAAAGTGAAAACTTGGCCACTAAGAAAAAGCTTGACACCTGGACTTAAAAATGTATCTCAAGAACCTCTAGTGCCAAGTGACAAAATTTTTCTGCCACCACTTCATATAAAGTTGGGACTCAAGAAAAACTTAGTGAAAGCTATGAACAAGGATGGTGCAGGCTTTCAATATCTCAAAACAAAATTTCCTCGAATCAGTGACGCGAAATTGAAAGAAGGGATTTTTGTAGGTCCGCAAATACGAGAGCTTATGATGGATAAAGTTTTAAATTCGAAGTTGAACAAAGCTGAAAAAAAAGCTTGGGTGGCTTTTGTAAAAGTATGTCATAATTTTCTTGGTGATACAAAAGCTGACAACTACCGACAAATCATCCGAAAGCTTTTTCTGCTTATAAAGCTTTAGGATGCAATATGTCACTCAAAATTCATTTTTTGAACTCGCATTTAGATTTCTTTCCGGAAAATCTCGGTGCTGTATCAGATGAGCATGGTGAAAGGTTTCATCAGGACATTATGCATATTGAAAGACGCTACAATGGAAAATGGTCAGCAGCAATGCTTGCTGATTTTTGTTGATCGATTCGCCGAGAAACTTCGATGGAAACGATGAAAAGAAAAAAAACTACAAAATAACTTGAATTATATTACCATAATGCGATAAATATACTAATATTTCTATAACCTGTGACTGATTTTTCGTTGTAAAACTTGGACCGTAGTCTTTTTTCACTTTTTTTAATTGTTGTTTCTGTGATAATATCGTTTTTTAATTAAATGGACATTGTATTTAAAATACATGTGCTGTATTTATTAGCATATTAAATTCCGTGTTTATGGCACCAAATATAATGTTATCATACATGAAAACAATGAGGAGAAAAAAAAATTTTTTCTGCACACCAGTGTAATTAAGAAGTTATCAAACGATAGTTGAGCTACCAGTATCAAGCCTATTACGAGGGTAACGACTACTTACCGCATACATATCGTGGACAACACAGGGTGAGATCTTGAACTAGTGATTTTCTGCAGTTGGGTCTGGGAATTGGGCAGTTCGGTTTTTGACATGCGATATTTCCATAAAAACAGGTGCACGTCACACAAGGGGAGTCGGAAGCGACTGATTGTCCATGTGCAACTTCTGTACCATCGTGGCTGACGCAGTTTGCTGAAAAGCAAATTCCATCAGTCAATCACTCTGTCAACTCATACAAATGTTAACTTGTGTTAGTCCAAAACAAACGTTCAACTCATGAACATACAGGGTGTAATCTAATCTCTTGCACACCCGTGAATGACGGGTGTATAATACTCTTTTATAACAAATTACAGTGGATAAAAATTTGAAAAAAAAATGTATTTGTCAAATTCGACATAATTTTGAGAACCCCTGTCCGCCTTACCTCATCTAACTTGCTACCGTTAGAAAACACTGGCATTTGCCGGATGCAATAAACATTTGATTAATGTGGAATGTTGAATTGCTTGTTTGGTGAATATACAAAAATATTCTAAGCATTCAGTGCAGGCTACCTGTATTCAATTTCATAGTGATGGAAACAAACGAACCTTGTTATATCCAAACTGTTAGATGGAGTCAGAACTAGTAGATGAAGCGAGCGGGAAACAACTCTTTAAATAGGTGTACATATAGAAAATTGAATATTTCAATACAACTTTCAGTACCGAAATATCTTAAATATATTTAAATTATTCAATATCAGTTTCAGTAATTCAGTATCAACAAACACCACTTTTTAAAAATTTAAAAAAAATTTTAAAATACCTACAATATATTCAAAATATTTCAATATTTGTCAGGATTTCCAAAACTTACTTATTGTTTCAATATTGTTTTCATTACCAAAATATCATTCTCAGTATTTCATTACAGATTAAATATTACATTTCAGTCCTCGAATATATTTAAAATATTTGGGATGGAGTTCAGTCTACAATTATTTTTTGTACACGATCCACAAAATGCCTACTTTGGATACTGAAAATAGTCGTCATGTAATATTTTTGTTTATTCAGAAAACTTATAATTTTTGAAAACGTTTCAGGAGACGCAATGAACCATAGAATATTTGAAATTTCGTAGTGACAGCACACGTTTTCTTCGAAATATTCTTTTGAAATGCTTATTTCATGAAAAATCATTACTAATATTTGACAAGTATTTGACAAATGTGTTATTGATTAACAAGGCGCTTGCTAGATTTTTGCACAACTTCCTTACACTAGCGTATATGTATGGTGATTGTACGGCGAGGAAATATGTGTAGCATTTATGTTCTGTTTAGTTGAAAAGCTGAAAAATGCGGATAATATCTTCATATTCCGTACTCGCCTTGCGCCTCGTCCGTAAACATTCCGATTCGTTCGCTGAAGCCTCACTTTGCGAACTTGATACATAAACTACTATTATTTTTACCACGTTTTTATTAGCTCGCTTATGTGTCTGTCCGGTACAAATATTGCGAACGATTTTAAACTAACTTCCCGATGAGCTAGAGACTTGAAACTTCGGAAATAGCTCAGAACTGGAAGACAATACAATATTAACTCGTTTTCTTGTCTATCTGTATGTTTTTTGTTATGGGCCACAAAAAGTAAGGTTAGGCTCAAACAATCTCTCCATATCGGTGACTAGCGGAGGTTTTTTTACTATCTAGAGTGTGATCCGCATAGACAAATTAAAAATAAAGAGACTGTTTGAAACATTGGCGATCTTGACCACCAAGTTTTTGGTACGGCCAGTCGCGCATGGAGGCGCTGCCCGCAATCAACAGACGACTGACATGATAATTTTCCAATTTCGACATTTGTCAGAAAATGACAAACCACGTAATAATTTCAGAATAATTCTACTGTTAATTGTCATCGAAAAATTAATTATATAAATTATACTATGGACTTGAATTATGAACCCATCGTCGAAAATGGAATGTTTTGTTATTCGAGTTGACGCTGAAATTCCTCGAAATATTCTTTCACAAGGTAAAATATAAGCTGCTTTTCACAAACTGATACTTATTTCCATCCATCAGTTGCAGAAATTTTTTCACAAACTGATACTTATTTCCGTCCATCAGTTTCCATTTCCTATCACCATTTGAGGAAGTACGAAGATCATCATCAAACTGGAGTATTTGTTAAGTATACCTACTCGTTCTCCTTTGTGCTAATAAATGAACAAAATTATTGAAGGTTTGTTGTGAATGTAATTTGTTTTTATTTTGGTTGATTTGATGAAGACTGAAGAATATTTTTAATTTTGTTGTTTTTCGGAGTTTTATTATTGTTTTGTCTGTAGTTGTACCTTGTCCTAGATACAATAAAATGTGTTTTTATAGTGTTCAACTTATTATTCTTGTTTTATAAGATCTTTAATTTTGTTCTTGATATCATGAAATAAAGATTTACTTTGAAACTTTATTTTAACCACGAACGAACTAACAGATTCTACGAATCGATTACTGAATATATTTCATTAGTGATCGATTTGCCATTCCTGTATTTCATATGATACAACCATTCATATGGAATACAAGAATGGCAAATCGATCACTTATAAAATATATACCATATCAATCATATAAAAGTAACACATTTGAAAAACCCGCCTTATCTCAATCGGTTTTACCAACTGTACTTAGTTCGGCCAGTTGCGAGATATGTCGCCACTGTCTGAACGTGGTGCCAACTTTTACTGCAGGTTTGACAACTCTCTTTATTTTTAGTTTCTCTATGGTGATCCGCGATAATGAGCATAGTGACGTCAGAAAATCAAAAAATTAGTGAAAGTAACTATTATTTTTTCTTAAAACAGTGAAAAGACAAACACCACGGCTAAATGAACAAAACAATACATTGAATCATCCCCCGATGGAGGTATCCTGCGGGGGAAGTGCCAAGTGTAACACAAAAGTGGAAACAAGTGAAACCAAAATGCCACAAAGGAATACATGATGGGAAAATACCCAAAAAAGACGTTTTAAAACGTGGGAAGACAAGTGGAATAGATAAAAACAGTTGCCTGAGTAAATGCACAACGGACGACAGTTACATTTCTAGTTGCACAGTTGCAGAAGTTGAAAATTGTATACTACTTCCCCCCAGATTCGTTGTGAGTGCAAAACGCGAGAACAGCTGGACCGATTTGGCAATTTTTTATTAATGTCCTTGATAGCCAGGGGATTGTTGATAAGGAACGTTACCCGAAAATTGGAAAATTCGGGTATATAAAAAATTTGGCTCGAGTCATTTATTACCAAAAAGAAAATAGCTCAGTAGTTAGACTATCGCCTACCAAGCAGAAGGTCACAAGAACGAATCCCGGTCGGGGTAATTTTTTTTGTATTTTATAAAAACAACGGTTGGACCGATTTGGGTAATTGTTTTTTGGAATGTTCGTAATACTCCGAATAAGGCTTTTAGGGAAAGAAATGGTTGTTAGAAAGTTATTGGAAATTTTTTGTCCTGGAAAAGTTTCCAGCAATATAATATATAATAAAAATTAATGTCTGTTTGTGTTGGTAAGCTCATAACTTGAGAACGGCTGGACCGATTGGGCCAATTTTTTTGGGGAATATGGGATAATGAATGGAAAAACGGGATAACGGGATAGCAGAAAAACGGGATAGAAGGCAAACGGTATAACGGGAGAAAGCAATAACGGGAAAACGGAAAAACAGGAAAATATTAAATATAACGGGAAAACGAGATAACTGGAAAACGGCAGAACGGGATAACTGGAAAATAGGATAACGGAAAATCGAAATAACGAGATAACTCGGTAACGGGATAACGGAAAAAAAGGATAAAAGGAAAACGGGGTAGCGGGCAGAGTCAAAGGCATAACCCAGATGAAACAATAAAAAAAACACAGGAAAAAAGAAATTATATGCGGATGAGTTTTAAGGAATTTTTTTTTTAGGGAATATAGAAATTTTGACAGTACAATGTCTGTCGGGTCAGCTAGTTTGTTTGAGGTCGATATGTTTATAATTAACGATATAAATTTATTCCTAATAAAATCATTTGTCGGGTGATATTACCAAAAATGTATTCATTATTAATTTTAAATTTATTTAAAGTGAATAAGTTATATCAACAGATAAACATTTTTGTTTTGCTTTTTACGTGTTATTTGTTATAAATTATTCGAATAAACAATTTATTAGTTGTTAATTAATTTAGTTACCTATGAATTAACTGTTTTTTCAGTGTAGGCATAAGTAAACTAGACTGCAAAAACAGCAGTTATTTTTTCTGTTAGATTGTTCCTAGAGTTGATCTGATGTTTTATCAGCATACCTTTTGTTTTTAGTTTGTCATTTAAATCTTTATTTATCAAATTATTTATTAAATAAATATATATTTTGGAATACTTTTTATTTTTCAGTTATTTTTCCTGATCCTCAAATAAAGGATTTTTGAATGAAATATAATAATATGTTTCTTGGCATGGTTTTTTGGGTAACCTTCCACAGTCTGAGAATAAAAATATAATCAGGAAAATCTATACGTTGTTCCTCAAAAAAAAATCACATTAATTCAATAATAATATGTCCCAATAATTTTCATTTTAATTTCTTACCAACAGATATATACACTTTTGGTACTTTAGTAAAAACACGGGGTAAATTATACCAAAACCGTAGATTCCTTTAGTTAATTGGTTTTCATTGCCTTAATAACCCCAAATATTATATTCACCATGTTTCATTAATTTTTATTATATTTCAAACCTGAGTACATTTCCACTATTTTCAATACCCTCGGTATATTTTAATTATTTTCAATACATCTCTAGTACTCAAAATACCTTCAGAATACTTAAATCATTTAAATACATTTTCAGTACATTAAATATCATCATTATCCTAAATATATTTAAAATACTTCATTAGTGCGTTTTTTTCAAAGATATAATTAAAATATTGTTCATTATCAGATATTTAATTATGGTGTACATATTTCGGGTAGTTGTTTCCCCCTCGAGATGAAGTCAACACACTTTGAAGCACTTAACAAATCATGATTATAAAAAATCAGTTGTAAGAACACAAAGACACAAACAGTATTTTTTTAAATAATATTGATGGCCATTGTGACCTAGGGATCCAAAATGACACGTAAACAGTGTTGCCAGGTCGCTTCATTTTCAGTATACGAATATTCAGTCACTAGAATTCTTCTTGGGATCACACATTCTCCAGATTTTACACTTTCGAATATAAATGATAATGCGACACAATGCATTTCGAAAAACTGTTAGCTTTCTACTTCTCCGTTTCTCATAAAAAAAATATTATTTTTAGATGTGGAAATCTCGAACAAAAATTGCTCTCAAATACAAAAAAAATATCATACTTTGTCAATAGTATTTCGATTTTACTCACCTATAGGTTTGGCTTCATCGAAAGTAGAAGAAACTGTCACGGCATTCCCGTAGAAATTGTCCAATATCGGTGGGTCTTTTGGTATGAAACCACCTGAAATTAAAAACAATGCAATCGACCCTCAGGACACATCCAAATATCTCGTAAAACCTTCTGTTTCGACGGGCGGCGAGAAGTGGTTATGGAAGCCGAAAGTGTCAGTATCTATGATTCGTTCCTGTGGATAATCCAAATCCTCTTTGGACAGTTCCTTCTTAATGTCCAACGCGTCCTCCGCTACAAAAGGAATTATTCTAAAAATGAAAAATCATTTTTCACATTGTTTGAATTTCCTTTTTTACGACGGTAAGCAGAAAATATTTCCTTTTTCGTGAGGAAATTAAAGGGTCGTATTCAAGTATCCTGCCGACGCTCAAGGTATACATCGGCTATTTCGACGTTGAAAATTAATGAGAGCCAAGAATTAATTCATGAACAAGCTTTGTAGAATGATACCAAAAAAGAGAAATGTGTGTCCAAGTCATAACTAGAGAATTGCGGAGTAAATCTCGTTAACAATTGCTGATGATACAGTACGGTGCAAATTCAAGGAATAAATTCATTATTTCGTAATTGGGTGACCCTGGAGAAAAATCCTGAAACCCGTCGATGTTTATTGTCGCCCGCGCATACTGTCAAATATTCTATACACGGTGAGTCACCAGGATTCCCGTGGTTCATTGCTCCTTAATGTATCAATATTTCGATATATTATATTTTTTTTTGGCAAGGGGACCATCTAAGACCACCTTCCAAAATAATTTTCATTCATACAGGGTGCATCATTGATGCGTGGCTAACCAAAGTTGTTCTTTTTTAAATGAAACACCCGGTATATTTCATATATTCCGATCGGCTGTTCCATTGGCTGCTCAACGATTTTTTAAATTTTCAATTCCGTTGCGGCGTTGCCGAATTATTGAAAAAAAATCTATTTTGTAGACTTCTTTTCGGAAAATTACCTATTTCACATTTCGAAATATTTAGTAAAGATAATTGGGGTATCGTTGGTCGATATGATGATGTTCATTGAGAATACCAAGAATTTGGAATAAATTGTACAGGATGTTCGTTACAACAACACAAACTTAGCCATTTTCAAACATCGGTATTTTGAGGTTTTCAAATGGAACACCATATATTTTCATTTGAATCAACTCCTTTTTAATGACTCTACACTTTTATCCGCGACGTCATGTACCAACGTCATGTACCGCGACGTCATGTAAACAACCTGTTTCCGCGATATTCTGGTTTAAAGGAATTTCAATATCAAATCAACAATTCTATAGATTTTTTTATCTACATGATTGTTCATAGAAAATACTGATACTGAATGAAGTTTCAATTATTTTTTTCCATCTTCAAAAGCATTATTGGCAACTCATAAATAACTATCATAGCAAAAGATATTTTCAAATGTAACTATTTTTTCTAGTTTAGTCATCCATGACTACCGCTGAAAAAATTACTATCGGAATTTGTAAACAGAGGGAACTGTCAAACTACAATCCATTTATGAATTATCGTTTAGAGGACAATTGCTTACTGGCATCTAGATTATAGGAACAAAAGTTTCCTGAGAGAAGACATCCAGACCAGCTAGCATTTCGTGACCTCAAAACAAGATTTGAGGAAACCGGAAGAGTATTTTACAAAAAGTTTGAACGTGCTTGTCCTGTAACGAATGATGAAAATACTCTTGATATTGTATTGCATATTACCGAGAATCCCCATGTGAGTACACGTATTTTGAGTAGGGAGTTGGGAATATCTCAAAGTAGTGTTTCTCGGGTGGTGAGAAAATGCAATTACCATCCATATCGTATGCAGTTAATACAGAAACTGACTGAAAGAGATTTTCCAAAGCGAATGCGGTTTTGCCAATGGGGTGTAGATACAATCAACCAAGAACCTGATTTTTTTGAGTTATTTTCTATTTTCGGACGAAGCCACGTTTCACAACAATGGCAATGTGAATCAGCATAATATGCACTATTATGCAACTGAAAATCCTCATTTTGTTAGATATGTCAATCACCAACAACGTTGGTCACTGAATGTTTGGGGAGGTATCATTGGACGGCGTGTAATTGGGCCCTTTTTGTTTCAACGGTCATCTCAATGGAAGAAAATATCTAAGATTTCTGCGAAGTCAGTTATCAAATTCATTAGATGATATTTCATTGGCAATACGGCAGAGAATGTGGCTACAGCAAGATGGTGCGCCTGCACATTACCAGACTAATGTGCTGGAATACATTGATAATGAATTCCGTGAAAAATGGATAGGTAGAGGAGGGCCAGTTCAGTGGCCTCCAAGGTCACCGGACCTTACAAAAATTGTTTTTTTATGGGGATACATTAAATGGGTTGTCTATCAAACTCTGCCTAGATTTCCTGAAAATATGAAAACAAGAATTCGTACTGCTTTCAGGGAAATTTCAGAGGACATGCTGGCACATGTGGATACTAATTGTGTATTGGTGAAAATGACAGGCACATTGAACATTTGCTGCATCAATTATTGTTACTTTCTATTAGATTCGAATAAATATGATTTTTTTGCAAAGTTTAATTCCAAATATGATATCAAAGGCGAACATTGTCAATATTTTCTGTGAAAAATATCCATCTTTTGGATGTAGAATATCTCGGAAACGAGTTGTTTTAAATACATGACATGCAGCATGAAAAGTGTAGAGTTATTGAAAAGGAGTTGATTTAAATGAGAATATACAGGGTGTACCATTTGAAAAAATCAAAATACCGATGTTTGAAAATGGCTTAGTTTGTGTTGTTGTATCGAACATCCTGTACAATTTATTCCAAATTCTTGGTATTCTCAATGAACATCATCATATCGACCAACTATTCCCCAATTATCTTTACTATATATTTCGAAATGTAAAATAGGTAATTTTTCGAAAAGAAGTCTACAAAATAGATTTCTTTGAATAACTCGGCAACGCCGCAACGGCATTCAAAATTGAAGGGAACGTTAAGCAGCCAATGGAACAGCAGATCGGGATATATGAAAATATACCGGGTGTTTCATTTGAAAAAGAACAACTTTGGTTAACTACGCATCAATGATGCACCCTGTGTAAATGAAAATTAATTTGGAAGGTGGTATTAGATGGCCCCTTTGATAAAAAAAAATTAAGAAATCGAAATAGTGATACATTAAGGAGCAATGATCCACGGGAATCCTGTTGACTCACCCTGCATATTCGTGACGTCATCTGTGTGAGCGTGATGTGTGGGTCATGCTATACGTCATATGAAACGTCTTTGAATTGGCTATCCAACCATATCTGAAAATATATCTAATTGTTTTTGTATAAGAAAATGAAATTGTTTCACCAATTATATAACTGAGATTATAGGAGATATTAGAATTGATATGTCTTATCAGAAGTGAATAAAAATAAAGTTTTTTTTTTAATTGACGCGGCCGATACTTGATGAAAACCCACACTGAAGTAAACAAAAGACACTTCATTGAATAATTTCCACTGAATTGGATTCACAAAATGAACGATACGTAATTTGCTACATACAATAGCTTTTCAAGGTGGACTCCCAATAGTTCCAATATTTGACTAATGATGTAACAAAATACATGCTAATGAACAAAAATGAAAAATCTGTTCACATTAAATGACTAGAAACACACCAGTTACGTGGATAAATGAAGAGGGGTTTAAATATCAGCCCCTCTAAATCAACCCGAAGAAGGGAACTAGAGGGCCTGGGACCCCTAAAGGGACCAACATCCAGCTGTCGGGGAAAGTTAAATATCTCGGGGTAATCCTAGACTCGAAATTAACATAGAACCAACAACTGGCAAAAGTAAAGAAGAAAGCTGAGGTGACACTAATGGTAGTCAGACGAGTACACGAAAAAACATGGGCAAGTCCCAAAATGGCGTATTGGACATACAATACTGTGGTGAAACCCATGATCACATATGCATCTTCGGTATAGTGGTCAAAGATAACCCAAAAAATAGCCGCGACTGAATTGAGCAAGATACAAAGACTTGCCTGGCTCAGCATAACGGGGTCTATGAAAACAACACCAACAGCAGTCATGAAAGCACTACTAGACCTTCCACCGATTGACATAACAATCATGGGGAGGCAAGAATGGGACTAAGGCTACAAAATACGAGCAACAGATAGAATCACAATAAGATAAAGGAATTAGTTGGAGGAAACATTCCTGAAATGAAACCAACGGACCACACCACAACTCCTAGATACTTCGAGGTGATCATGCAAGACCGAAGGGAATGGACAGACGACTCGATCAAGAGCAAACCTGGAGAGAGGATCTGGTATACAAATGGATCTAAGACCACAGAAGGAACTAGTGATGTTATATACAGTAAGGGAAGGAACTCCCAAATGAGCGGCTCACTTGGAATAAATACTCCCGTGTTCCAAGCGAAAATGTACGCAATCTTGCAATGCGTAAGAGAAAACAACATGAGGGAAGTGCGCAACGCACGGATCAAAATATGCACAGGCGTCACTGAAGGCTCTCACGAACCCAAAACTGGTATGGGAATGCCGAGAAGAATTCAGTGCCCTCGCAGAATTCAGTGCCCTCGCAGAATACAACAAAATATATTTGATGTGGGTTCCAGGACACTGTGGTATCGATGGCAATGAAAAAGCTGATGAACTAGCTAGGACGGGCTCATCAACTCCATATATCGGCCCAGAGCCTGCACTATGAGTGACAAAATCGGCCATCCGAGGCTGCATACGGGACTGGGTCAAACGAAAACAAAGAGAGCTCTGGAAGGAAGCCCCTCTCGTGCACCACGGAAAAACTTTCATTATAGAACCATCGAAACGAAGAACTCAAGATAAGTAGAAACCAAGTCAGAACAATAACGGGCCATCCAACTGGTCACAGCCCAATGAGAGGACACCTACACAAAATGGGGCTGTACAACGGAGAACTTTCCTTCAGACAATGTGACAAAGGGACAGAAACGGCCAAATATAGTCAGAATGCGAGGCACTAGACCGCAAAAGACAAGCAATAATCGGACAGCCAAGGCTAACTCCCGAAGAATACAGTAGCCAAATGGTGAAGAACCTGTACAGACTGGTGCTGTAAAACAAAAACCCGATGGCACAAAAAGCCTAAGAGGCTGAGGTGCAGCTGGCGACGAGACCAGCATTCGAGGAAAAAAAACACACCAGTTACCTACCAAAAGCGCCGTGAGTGGGTCTCCATTCAAATATATAAATGGTAATCTATAATCTACTATTTTTTATAAGTCTTCAGTTTGGGACAATTTCAGATTTTCATTGAGTTGTTTCGTAAATGGACAGCCGATTTTATCTTTGCCAGTAGGTGAACTCATTAATGAATAGAAGCGTACTCAATAAATTGTAAAAATCTGTGCATATGTCTTTATTTCTGTTTGTCCTGTTAAGTGCGACTGGATTCAGTGTTTTTATTCTGCTGTAGTTGGATGGATTACCTTAATGATCTACCGGTTGACAATGGGACTAGGGCCATGCCTATATCTCCTTCACTTATCAACCGATTTGAATGAAATTTTGTACATAGATATGAGACACAATTTCGGATTGACAGACATATGAAAACAAAATGGCCGACTTCCGGTTTCGCCAGAATAGCCACAACTTCAATTTTTCAAATGGGACACCCTGTATATTTGATGTTTTTCGGTTTCTACGGCTCAAATTACATACGACAGTGTTTCCAAATCTTCAGTTTACAATTGAAAAAAAATATTCTCAGGTTAAAATATATACTAATTTACATCAGTTACTCATAGTAATAGTCATTTCATCGATAAGATCAATAACAAATCCTCCAGCAGAAATTGAAATTTTCTGAACACATTTTCAACGAAAAAAACGTTTTTTTCAAATGTTACCTACCGAGGGCCATCTTGCCATTCGATAGAGAATTTAATTACCAATTCAACGATATACATCATGTACCACTTTCTTCTTGTTCAAAACGTAGAGAGCCATCTAACAAAATGAAATCAATCTGAAAAAATTGGTAGGTAACATGACATCTCTTCATTTTTTCAAACTTTACTTCAGAATGGTAACAATGAATTACCAAAAATAATCGACTTCACAATATGTTATTATCATAAACCCATCACAGAAATTATAACTTTAATATATTCAAACTGTTTGAATAAATCTAACGAGTGAAACATTCATCGTACAATTTATTACTCACAATACCATTATCCTGGTTTCACAACCATCGAAAGGTCATTTCATTCATTAAATACCAATGATATGTTCGAAGTGTTGCCCGTTTTCCCTAACACATAAACTAGTTCTATTTATTGTACATCTCATCACATTTATCAGTTCGTGAGCAGGAATTTCCTGAAATGCGCGCTCAACTCTATCTTTCAAGTCCTCCACAGAAGTTGGTCTCCTCGAGTATACTTTGGATTTTATGTGATCCTTTGAATAAAAATCAATAGGGGTTAAATCGGTCGATCTGGCTGGCCATCTGATTGGACCATTTGTTCCAATCTATCTCTGTCCATAGGTATCACTAAGATATTGCCGAACAATATTAGCATTATGTGGTCCTGCACCATCCTGCTGAAAAATATATTTTCCCTGATGTTCTCAGGTAAATCGTTGATATTATTTTGAATATCGTTCTTTTAGAATTGTAGATATTTTTGGGCCGTTGAAGGCCCGTCGAAACGAATTGGTCCAATGATTCTTGTTTCTATGAGCCCTACCGAGACGTTGAATCCAAATATTTCTTGAAAATTACCTTCTCTCAGCAACCTAGAATTTTTTTGAGACGAATACCTTACATCATTCCTATTATTCGTAAACCTAGACTCATCTGTGAACAGTGTTTTCGAGACAAAACCATTATTCAAATGTTGACGCAAAAGCCAATTACAATAAGTTAGTCTCCGTTCTGGGTCATTTCCATATAGATGCTGATGCAAACTGTATTTATAGGAGCGATATTTATGTTTTTTCAACACTCTTCTGGCACTTTTCCTGCTGATCCCACATTCAATTTCCAATTCCCGCACTGAGGCAGATGGAGAAAAATGAACATTTGCTAAAACATTAGTTTCCGCTTCTTCACTGACGATGAAGTGGATGTGGTTTTGATCAGCTGGATCTTTCCTCAGCATCAATTCCAATTTCCCGAAATAGGTCCTCGATAGGTATCGTCTTAACGGATAACGAACAGCATTGACAGCGTTCTTCTGACATTCCGTATATCAATATAACATCGATTTGTTCGTTTCGAGACCAACGATTATTATTTTCCATTTCAAAAAAACTTTTTACAAACGAAACGAGATTACATGTAAAATTGGTATTTCACTTTTGACATCACATCAATCACCTACTGTTTTCCATGATTCCACGGCTACCTTTCATTTCATCAAACTTAAACAGATAGGCATCGTATAAAATTTTGTACAAATTCAATAATTGATCGTTTTTAGTTTTGAACAAAAAAAAGTGGTACATAATGTATATCGTTGAATTGGTAATTAAATTCTCTATCGAATGGCAAGATGGCCCTCGGTAGGTAGGTACTATTTGAAAAAAAAAAGATTTTTTCGTTAAAAATACGTTTAGAAAATTTCAATTCCTGCTATAGATTTTGTTATTGATCTTATCGATGAAATTACTATTACTATGAGTTACTGATGTAAATAAGTATAGATTCCAATCTGATCAATGCCTCCTGGGCTGAAAAAAATTGAGAAATATATTTTTTTTCATCTGTAAAATGAAAATTTGGCAACATTGTCGTATGTGATTTGAGCTGTAGAAACCGAAAAACATCAAACATACATCGAAGTTGGTGGCCATTCTGGCGAAACCGGAAGTCGGCCATTTTGGTTCCATATGTCTGTCAATCCGAAATTGTGACTCATATCTATGTACAAAATTTCATTCGAATCGGTTGATAAGTGAAGGAGATATAGGCATGGCCCTATTCCCATTGTCACCCGGTATACCTGATACGTGTGCAAAATGGGTAATAGTATGAATCATGATTTCCATTACCATGGTTTACCTCAGATTCGGCAGAGATGGCGGAAGAGTCGGTTCACTGTAATCGTAGTCATACTCCGAGATTTTCGGCGTACTTTTATTCGAAATGACATCTATGTCCTTTCGTCCATCTGGAATATTCCTCACAGTCACAGAAGCGTGTCTCACCTTACCTTCTACTTCGACAGCATACATTTCATGATCTTCGGTAGTCGTCTCCGAAGAATCTTCAACCTCCGTGGTAGTGAAGTCATCTTCATGAACTGTTTTCCGTACTTCGGCAAGCTCATTCACCTGATTTGCATCCACTGGAAGCATCGTTGAGATTTCGATGTGATGGGTTTCGATTCGGCTGGGCGCATTGCCATCGCTTTGTATGCAGTCCGTGGATTTCAGGACCGATCTCACTGTGAGGGGATAAGAAATGTTGGAGGGCAGTTCGTTTGTTGTGGTTTCGGTGAATGGAGGAGATGTGATTTCTGTGGTCTGGTCGAATGTATTGGTTGAAGCTGCCTCCGTGGAATTGTCTTCCAGGAATTTCGTGGTTGTCAGTATTTCTAGAGTAGTTGTCTCACTTGTTCCTTCGATGGTTGTGGTAGCTTCAGGGTTCGTTCTGTTGTCAGTACTACTGCCCTTGTCTTCGATTGGGGAGTCGAAAAGGCTGAATATATTATCCTGGATGAAATCCAAGTAGTCCATGTGGTCTTCTTTGGGAAGAGATGCTGAAGTAGCGTCATTCGTTATGATTGACTGTTCGGAAAAGTTCATTCCAATAGTAGTTGATAACACTGGTTCACTTTTGTTGTTTTTAAACTCAACGTTGGTGTGTTCTTGGATTCTCTCCTTGTTTTCTAGATAACTCCCCGTTGAGAGTTTGCTGTTTTCTCCCTTTTGATGATATGGTTGGCTAGTGCTGGAATCGGCAGGCACACCATTGAAATGTCTGGTCGTACCGAAGGTGCCCGGGCTTCTTTGCTTTGAATGGGCTGTGTCTGTTGGATAATACATAGGTGATACAGTGACTTTATCTTTGAAGTTCGGAGGTCGTTTTTTGATTACTTCTTTTCGGAGTTTGGCGTATTCTTTGCTGATTATTGGAAAATGGCCGTAAAACGGTTCCGGTTGGATTTCTATTGTGCCACCTAAACAATAAAACTAAATATTTTTAATAGATAGGTAACTTGTAGTAGTACAATTCAATTTCAATACAAAATGATCGAATGATAATAATAATGTAACTTTATTAGTATTCACAAGAAGAACATACAGTGCGTGGCAAAATCATGGAATACATTTATTTTTTCGAAAACTGTCAAATTTTGAAAAAATCCTGAAACAGGTCGATTTTTATTTTCAAGTGCCTCTTGTTCAATATTTTTGTGAAAGGGGTTACGTCACCAGTGTCGGCGTAATGACGCAATCGATGTTTTTTTAAAAATAGAAGCATGGGTCATGTGACACCTAATTTGGAAGGTATTCTAATCCCAGATTCAACGACATTCACTTTTGAATGGTTTATTTGTACAGGGTGAACAAAAATTATTTTTTATTTAAATACAATTGAATTTTAATAAACGTCCAATTATTGATTACATTCCGCAATCATGCAATTATACCTCACGTAACAAAATCTACGTATAAAACGAATTCGAATGCGGTTGTTCAGTTCGAGATCATCATTGAATTATTTCAACCCTAGATTCCCATATCAGTGTAAATTCACCACAGGCTAGACATAGTGCGCGTCAGAATGGGTTGCGGTTTTCCACAGAATAATAAAATAAATGGTTATTCCTATTACTAAAAAAAGCAAAGAAACCGAACAAAATAATGATCGCCAAAAGATATAGTTTATCTAAAAAAGAACAAATAAGTTTTTACACATCAAGTCAGGCAAATGTCAACATATTCCAAGTGAATAGGAACCCTTTCGGTAAGTAACACATTTAAGTGAAACCCAACGCATAGAAATATTGATTCTTATTGGATGCGGAGATAAAACCAGAACTCAGCAAGAGGTATGCAATTTGTTCGATGCTAATTATCCAGTTAGACCTATCAGCAAATCAACAGTTGTTAAATCGAGAGAAAATTTCGAGAAACTGGTGATGTTAAACATTTTCCTAATGCTGGGCGTCCTATAAATGATCAAAACGTGAAACTTGATATTGCAGCGGACAATGCTATTTCTCAACGATCGGTATTACGCATTCAAAAAATTGAAAAGTATCATCCTTACAAAATTCAACTACATCAGGAAATCAATGACGATGATCCCGATCGCCGTATACAGTTTTGTGAAGTTATGTATCTGCAATCCACGTTTTATTAATCGAATTCTTTTTTCCGAGGAAGCCACATTTTGTCTACATGGTTCAGTAAATCGCCAAAATGGCAGACATTGGAGTAAGGAGAATCCTCACTCGATGACTGATGGATATACTCATGATCGTCAAAAAGTGAACGTGGGCTTCCATAAAAAACAACATTATAATGCCGACTCTGGTATATTGAACAAGAGGCACTTGAAAATAAAAATCGAGATGTTTCAGGATTTCTCTCACAACTCGATAGTTTTCGAAAAAATGAATTTATTCCATAATTTTGCTGCGCAACTGTAACTAATATGGGGGCGACGATATTCAACTCTTCCAAAATTCCTCACAAGAATATCAGATGCATTCTAAACGATGATCATTATAAGGATGCGGTAACTAGTTTCCTGATTGAAATATATGATATTAGATTGACTCCGCAGATTTTCAGGAAAAAAGAAACAAATGGAAAACTACATAACTGAATGATCGCCAAAGTTCGGTTATATTGTTCATAAGTACAGAAAATAAATAACGCTTTCGTGTGTTGGCCATTGAACGAAAACCCGTCAAATGCGGTTATTTCGAACTGTGAATCAATCAGAAACATTATTTCAAATTGATATTCAAGCCTTTTTCGGCAGTTATGACGAATGTGGATATTCCGTAGCTTACGAGAAAACATGTGAGACATATTTAATTGAAACTAGTACGCACAAAAACTGGACTATATTGTCGATCTGTGAAGCTATGGGATGTGAACCTGTAACCAGAGTAACTTGTTGAAAAAAAGGCATTGATTAGATTTGTCGATAAAATGCTGAACCAACCTGATCTTTACATACTCCACTCAACCTCTGTTGATTAATTTATGTATATGACTCCAACTAATGTTCAAATTACCACCTGCTTTTTTTCTTTTTTGTTGCGTTTCATAACTAAGTTAGGGACTCAAGCAACAAAATCTCATCAATATTTTAAATCAGAGATTCGAACAGGATTAATTTTTTTTGGTAAGATCAAACCTCTGTATTATTCTTGATTGAATAGGTGAGAATACTAGTAAAATGCAGGTTTGTGAGTTCGTCCAGGTAAGACGAAGTGGTATCGAAATTTTGTATGCATCCAGGATCTACGTGAATTATGATTTTATAGAGTAGAATTCAATTTGGCATCCGCTCGGCAAACTATTTTCCATTCAAATAATAATAATATTTGTTTTAAATACGCTCATTACAAGCTCAAATATTACAACGCGTGCTCCATCTACTCGGTCTATGTTTCGTTCCGGAGCATCGATTGATGTTGAGATTGGCTTTTTTGCTTCATGTCATGGATTGCATCGATTTATGATTTCGCGAAATGGAACAAGGAAATTGCTTGTGATTTCATATCTGGAAAGGCTTTATTTTTATGAATATGTCAAAACTGAAATTTTGACTGCGTATTCCTATAATGACATTGATAATCACTAAGAAAGGTTTATTTTGAATTTCCATCCCTAATGGGCTGAAAGTTTGTATGGAAGAATTAATTAACACATATTTCAGAGTTTTTGCAAAGATAACCTTGAAAGGGGTAAGATGGGGGTTGCAAGTTTGTATAGGAGAACCGTTAGTTATTAAGTTAGAGTCATGAAAATTGGTATTTGAAGTTTTTGTTACAAATAAAGAAATACGTAAATCTGTGTTTTTGGAAATTCGAGCCCTGAAGGGGTGGAATAGGGGGTAAAAGTTTTTTGTATGAGGGTTCCGTTAGTCTTGAAGTTAGAGTCATGGAAATTGGTATTTGGGGTATTCTTTTCAACTAAAGAAAAGGTATTTCGTTTTTGAAAATTAAACCCCAAAAGGAATATGAAAAATATGTGGGGCGGATTAAAGATCATGAATTTGCTTTTTCAAGGAGAAAAATAGTTCCATTCTATAGGTACATACTTTTGCCTGAACAAGCTGTTTTGGTCGATTTTAATCAATATTCACTAGAATATCGAACGTATCACTTCGAAACATTTTCATATGATCGTTGGAAGCGTGAAATAGATTTTCGTCAATTTTACAAATTATTTCTGGTGATTACTCTTTTTTGGAAAACATTCTTCTTTGCCCCATTCATCTATATGAGTTCTTAATTGAGACTTGAATAGAAAATCAAATAACTATCTGAATGAAAAGGCAAATTTTCAATTTCAGATTTTTTTCTTTTGAGTTAGGGTCCTTTCAGAATATCTATTAGATGTAGTTCAATGTCCAGCGTGGCTTTAGCCGGGAAATGTTTCGCCAGAAATGATCTGAGTATTAGTTTTTCAAATGGAACACCTTGTACATTTTCACTTTTTTGAAATCTAGAGCAGATTCTGAACATGATGAGCTAAATTTTTTATTATTTTTCTTTTTTTTTTTCAAAAATTTTTTTTTTTAAGGATGATGATTTTTTACATTTTGAACGTTCCTTTTCGATGCCATGTTGTCCGAGAAAATGAAATTAGTATTTTAATTACAATACTTTGCCACCAGCCGCTGTTTGAATGTGACAAAATCACTTTTTTTCGATTATCTCATGTTTTTTAAATGGCATCTCTATGGGATACTCTCTGCAACAGATTGTTTCGAAGGAAAGGAATCGAATGATACTAAAATTTTGAATATCTGTCGATTATTTTCAGAGTTATCACTATTATAAAAAAATGTACCACAAAATAGTGCAGCCGCTGGACTAAACAACACCAAAATGATGGAAATTGTTAAATATCACTTCTACTCAATTGTCTCATAACGATTTTCAACATTGAAAATTATCATACGTTAAATTTATTATTTTGAATTTGAATACGCGATTTTGAGGATTATCAACATTTATTACAAATTTTTGAAAACAACAAATACGTAGCACAATGTTCTAATACTCTTACTATAAAAATTGTTCAAAATGTTGGCCATTATGTTCCATGCATAATTGCACCCTTCTGACTGCTGCTCGAACTGCTCTAGTTAACTCTGCTGGGCTGATATTATTGAAAGCTGTGATGACTTTTTGTTGCAGTTCCTCGCGTGTCTCACTAGAAGTTGCATATACATAATTTTTTATTGTTCTCCATAAATAATAGTCTAAGGGGGTTGAGTCTGGTGACCTAGGTGGCCATCTGATGGGACCATGTGTAGAAATTAGTTTATTTCTGTAAGCATTAATCAGGTAATTGATTACCATTCCATGATTATGAGGGGGTGCACCGTCCTGTTGAAAATAGAAATTTTGCAGAACCAATGGAAGGTCGTCAATGATTGGCTCGATAGAATCCCGAAGAAACGTTAGGTACCTCGCTCCAGTAAGTGATCCATAAAAAAAATTGGCCCAATGAATCGATCTCCAAGTATACTCATCCAACAGTTAAATCCGAACCTTTCTTGAGGATTACCTTGATGTAAAAGCCTTGGATTCTGCTGTGCCCAATATCGAGTATTATTCCTATTGGTAAATCTTGTTTCATCCGAGTATAAAATTCTCAGAGGAAATTGAGGATTTTCGCGAACATTATGAAGAAACCATCGACAGTATTCAAGTCTTCTTTCATCGTCTCCACCATAAAGCCTTTGATGGATCGGATATTAATACGAGCGAAACTCATGCTTTTTCAAAATTCTCTGTATAGTCGATTGACTTGCGACACATTCATTAGCTAATTCTCGTGTTGAAGGAGTCGGATTTACCTCTACATATCCTAGAACGTCTATCTCTTTATCTTCGCTGACTATTACACTTACATTTCGATTTCGAATACGTCAGTTGTTTGGCTCTTGTCTCAACTGACGTTCAAGTTTCACGAAGTATGTCCTACATGGATGTCTTCTACCAGGAAACCTCCGTCTGTATAAATTTGATGCAGCCGTAGAATTCTTCAGGCACTCACCGTAAATTAAGAGCATGTCAATTTTTTCATTTTGGCTAAATTTATCCATGACACAGTTATAATGATTGGACTGAGATAACAGTTATTTCGTATTGATACTTATTTGACAGCAGATATTCATTTATTTTTTTATCCAAAGGCGACTTTGACAAAACTTGGAGTTGACGATGGAAACACATTCCTTCATTGAAACAGATTAAACTATTAAACACATTAAGAATCTGTGAAAATGGATAGTGTAATTTCTGTGTTCCTATTAACCATAATGGGTCCATCATGGGAATACTAGTAATTAGTCTTTTTGACGACGAATTACTTTCAAAATGTGAATTATAGACGTAATGAAATATCTGCTGGTAGCAAACCAGAATTTTCATTACATTTTTCTGGAGTATGCATCTATTGAAATACATACATCAAATTTGCCAACTATTCTTATTGGTATAGTAAGTGAAATTTCAAATAATGTTATTATTTGGGATTTTTATTAGTCCAGCGGCCAGAATACTTTTTGGTACATTTTTTGTAATAGTGATAAATCTGAAAATAATTGACAGATATTCAAAATTTTGGTATCATTCGATTCCTTTCCTTCGAAATAATCTGTTGCAGAGAGTGTCCCATAGAGATGCCTTTTAAAAAACATGAGATAATCGAAAAAAAGTGATTTTGCCACATTCAAACAGCGGCTGGTGGCGAAGTATTGTAATTAAAATGCTGATTTCATTTACTCGGACAACATGGCATCGGATAGGAACGTTCAACATGTGAAAAATCATCATCCTTAAAAAAATTTTTTTTGAAAAAAATAAAATAAAAATTCAATAAAAAATTTAGTTATCTGTTCAAATTTGCTCTAGATTTCAAAAATGTGGAAATGTACAAGGTGTTCCATTTGAAAAACTGATACTCAGATCATTTCTGGCGAAACCGGAAGTGCTACAAAATTAATTTTTATCTCAAAAAATCACATTTTAGTTGTTCAATAGCCCCCTGAATTTTCGTGCTTTGAATCGGATTATTTCTCTCAAAAATAGGGGTGCCCCATCTCTCAGACTCACCCGGTATAATGATATACGATAATAAAAATTAACAGAGAATTATAAAAGAACAATTTAAAAAACCCACCCACCATCAAAAATGTTTATCAAAGTTGATTTTCAGTATTTGTACTACAGAACAATATTATACGTGCTAGAGAGCGATATACCAAGAGGTGAATGGTCTGCAGTTAGTTAAAGATGTACTTTATAATTATTTATCATAATTTCGATAAATTTCAGAACTTATTCTCAAAAATGTTTAGCCAAGTTAATTTTTGGTATACTGATTCCACTAGGTTTAGAAAAAAAAAACAATTACTGATATTTTTTCAATATTAAACTAAAAATTGATGGGGCTAAAACAATGTTTCTAACAATACGGCATTGAATTTTTTTCAAAATATCAATAAGTATAAACTACCCCTTCGATGGCCCGCAAATCAATCATCTCTTGGTATATCTTTATATAGCTTTTCAACAACACGTATACCAAAAATGAACTTGGCTAAATATTTTTAAGGGTGGGTTTTGAATTTTTTTCGAAAAATCGACAAGTGACCTACAAATCAATCATCTTTTGGTATACATTATATAGTTCCAATAACACGTATACCAAAAATGAACTTGGCTAAATATTTTTGAGGGTGAGTTTAGAATATTTTTCGAAATATCACCAGGTATAAACTACTCCTTCAACGGCCTGCAAATCAATCATCTCGTGGTACATCATTATATAGCCTTTCACTAACACGTATACCGAAAATCAACTTGGCTAAACATTTTTTGGGTGGATTTTGAATTTTTTTCAAAATATCAACAATTATAAACTACCCCTTCGACAGCCTGCAAATCAATTATCTCTTGATATATCATTATACAGCCTTCCAGTTTCACGTATACCAAAAATGAACTTGGCTAAACATTTTTGAGGGTGAGTTTTGAATTTTTCTCGAAATACCGACAGGTATAAACTACCGCTTCGACGGCCCGCAAATCAATCATCTCTTGGTATATCATTATATAGCCTTCCAGTAACTCGTTTACCAAAAATGAACTTGTCCAAACATTTTTGAGCGTGGGTTTTTATTTTTTTTCTGAAAGCATATCAAATATCTCTTGGTTTAGCATTCTAAAGTTTTCCATTTTTTGTGTTAGACCATTTTCTGTTAAGTTGCATCCCCGTTGCCATTGCAGATCTTCAGATATTCCATTTAGTTGAAAATTCGAAGAAATTTGGAATTTAATTTATCACCCGACGCCACTGGTCATTTTCCGCCTGATAAAAAAGGCTGCTAGAAAATGGCCGCTAACTTCACACCGGTGAAAACTACCCCATTTTGTCGATTTTGGATATATCCTCAATCTGCCATTCCAAAAGCTAGCACGACCGGTCTGTCAAGTGCATTTGATTGAGAACAAAGTCTAAATAGGAAATTTTCTATTGAATTGAAAGTTTGATAAGTCGTTGACACATTTTTCGGTACTCACTACAATTGTAGCTGGCCGCGCAGCACTCTCCAGGCTTGATAACTGGAGAACATCCTAGTAAGGGTGGTGCACAAGACAATGGCTCGCACCTCACAAGGCTTTTCAGGCAATAGCAATTGTCACAAACAGCGTGGCCGAATCCTAGAACTTTACCTCCCTCGGGATAATGAGTTCCGTCCACAATACAGCCACCTAAAAATGATTGATTGAATCAGGGTTATATTTTCCGACAATGTTTTGGGAACTTTTTGGCTATACCCATTAAAAAGTACACCACTCATGTGTTGAATGGATATTTTTCTGTTTAAATTTTTTTTTCTAATTGTTTTTTTTTTCGAAAAAGTTTTAAATATTACATAGAAATGATTGCATACTTGACGGAAAGTTGCTCTAGTTTCACAACATTTCACAGCAAAATTTGCTCAATCCATTCTAATCATACTATCAAAAATTATTTCTGTTAAAAAATTCCATTATTCTAAATTTTTAAATCCATTTGCCAGTCAATAAACTAAGTTTTTTGATAATTTAATAAAAAAAAATATCTTAACTGATATTTATGAAATATTAAGTTGCTATTGAGCTAAGAAATATACTAGGGAAACAACGGGTGTGAAAACGCCACGGTTTTTCAGCCACGGTTTTCGATCTGGCAACATCGCGCGGCCCTATCGTATCCACGCCTGGGTTGCAGGCTTCCGAGTTTTCAATCAGTTTGCTCATCTTTTCAGCGTCTTATTCTTCAAACTAAGTAGGTAGTAGGTAAACAACTGATTGCGCAATAGAAAAAAGATATGGTATATCTGAGGTGAAAATTACTTTACTAAATTACATCATTCGTATTTTGAAAGGCATTCTGGGTGGGAACAGGGGAAGAGAATTACAATCATCTTTTTAATTTCTGAGCGCTTGATCGTTTGTGAGGCAGTAGGAAGTAGGCATATTCGAAACAAATAAAAATTTACATTTTCCAAACAGAGCGATGTATCGCACACTGAGTGGGTAGAGAGTGTTTATAGAACCTTCATTCTCCATTTTCTGAAAGCAGATTCATTTGTAGGACCGAAATAAAAATTCATATTTTCTTTGAGTGGACAGAGAGTGTTTATACAGCCTTTCTTCTTCAGCTTCTGTTTGGAAAATATGAATTTTATTTTATTTCGAAAACTTTTTTCCTACGGCCCTACAAACAAATCTGCTTCCAGAAAGTGGAGAAGGAACGTTCTATAAACACTCTCTACACATTCAAAGTGTGATACACCGCTCTGTTTGGAAAATATGAATTTTATTTTATTTCGAAAATTCCCAACTTTTTTCCTACGGCCCTACGAACGAATCTGCTCTCAGAAAATGGTGAAGGAATGTTCTATAAACACACTCTACCTACTCAGAGTGCAATACACCGCTCTGTTTGGAAAATACGAATTTGGATTTTTTTCGAAAATTCCTAACTTTTTTCCTACGTCCCTACAAACGAGTCTGCTTTCAGAAAGTGGAGAAGGAAGGTTCTATAAACACTTTCTAACCACTCAAAGCGCGATACACCGTCTGTTTTGAAAAAATTTTTTTTTTTAAATTTTTTAATTAAAAAATATTATTGTAATTCTCTTCCCACCCAGAATGCCTTTCAAAATACGATTGATCTCCTAATTTAGAAAAATAATTTTCATCTCATATATTCCATATCATTTTACTATTGCGCGATCATTTGTTTACCTACTACCCACTTAGTTTGAAGAATAGTGGATACGATAGGGCCGCGCGTTGTTGCCAGATCGAAAACCGTGGCTGTTTTCACACCCGTAGGAAAACAACATAATTGGATGTCATGAAAATTGAAAAAAAAAACAAATGTTTGACAGTTTCTCTAAAATTATGAAAGGGTAATTTTATTCAACTGATAGTAGAAAATGCTGAATTGCAGAAATTAATGGGGATTGTCCTTTTTCCAATGCATGCCATCCTAAAAGAAATATTTCACAGTCTAATGTGAGCAAGATTATATCGAAGTTTGAATCTACGTCAGTTTCCAAGAACTAATGATGGGGAGGCTCAATTGAATGTATGCTTGGATGTTATAGAGCACGGACAGACTAGAATTACATGTTTTTGTGATAGGATTGGTGCTAAAAGGAAAGCTCCAGAAAAAAAATTCACAAATTTAAATTTAAAAAGGGTATCATGGTCCCTTTTCGCCCTTATTTTTTCACGCCACTGGAACAATCAGAAAAATAATTTTTCGCATTCCTCATTCAATTTTGAGTAAAAAATATGTACTTGTTTGAATCCAGAAAAACCAACCGTTTTCAAGATAATTGCGCTTATGAATGACACTTTCACATGCATTTCTTCACAGAGCTGCTTTGTTGCAGGGGTACAGGGTATTGAAACTGGAAAATGACATGTTTTATCATAATTATCATAGATTTTTAAAAAATCAATCAACTTTGCAGAGATGTTCTCCTTCAATGGGTGTTCCATTTTGAAAGAACAAAATCGGTTGCCCCAGTGGCGTACAAGAAGAGTGTCATGGCAATTTCTTACAACTAAAAATAGAGGACTGTAGAATCTTTTTATTGAACAATTTTTTTCAAAATCCTTTTAGATGTTCGAATTGTCCACCATTGTTTTGGATACAAGCTCTAACCCTTTTGAAGAAATTGAATTTGAGTTTTCTCAGAACATTTTCATCAAGCTGCATCCCTTCCATCTTTTACTGAATTCTCTTTCGCAACTCCTGTTTTGATTCGAACATAAAAATCTAGTGGATTTAAGTATGGACTTCGGGGAGGCCAACTAAGAGGTGCATCTCTGCCGCGACCAATCCACCTATTTTTGAAATGACTGGCAGTGTGTAATAGGGAGGTGTACCATCATGCATAAACCATAATTGCTGTTTGTCGTGTTTTATATCTTCCAAGAATTCTGGAAGATTATTGTTCAGGAATTCGAGATATTCATGTCCATTTGGTGCTCCTTCGATTTCAAAGAATCCCAATAGGTTATCGGCTACTACTCCACACCAAATATTTATTTTAAATGAATATTGGAAATGGTGTTCTATAGCTTCATGTGGATTCTCTTCTGTATATACATGTGCGTTTCGCTGATTGAAAATACCTTTTTCTAAGGCTATAATACAAAACTGAATTTTTTAAACTGTTTTTGGTTAAACAATGAAGTACATTGTATGTTTTCAATTTCATTTCCTTATCTGATAACACAATGAAGTAATTGTGTTATTGTTGGTAATTAAATCACGTCTCTCATGGAAAGCAAGGAAAACTGAAGACATCTGTCAATTCAGTTTCATCAAAACTTGTAAAAGTTTAAAGGTATGATGAGCAGTGAAATTGACGAACTAACTCCTCCAGACATAATTGCAGCCCAAATCAGGCATTTATAAACTTGTTTCCGGAAGTACCGAAAGAGAAATATGAAAAAGCCTACAAATCCTTCACATATTGGCAAAAGAAAAAGGTCACCGCGACAGCTTCAGAAAATGCATTACTTGCATACTTTGATGAATTGTCTCAGAAATTTGAATCCTCAACGTTATGGGCGCGATGTTCCATGTTGTTGACCATGATAAATATCAACAGAACTGTAGATATTGGCAACTATTCAAAACTTGGAGCATTCCTAAAAAGAAAATCAAACGGATACAGGCCAAAGAAATCCAAAATTTTCTCCATTGATGAAATCGATAAGTTTTTAAAAAACGCTCCCGATGACATTCATTTACTTGATAAGGTAAGTTATTATCTCTTTGAGTGAATTTGCTCAGCTTGAAAAAAATCACAAATACATCTTCATTACTTATATGAAACTACACAAATCCTCGATCAATACACTCAATGTTAATATTTATGATATATTGCCACCCACTGTTGGAATTCTACCTATATGTAGTTTCAAGAGGTTTACCAAAAATCTCTCAACAACACATTGTTTTTATAGTGTCAACGAGTATCTGGCCACACCCACTCACATGTTTGAATCTGAATCACTTTAATTGTGGCCTTCTAACTTAATGATCGTATTATTCACATCATGCTTGTATCTTTCATATACATTTGTGTCACCACTGTTAATATTTGTGTTCGTGTAAATGAAATGTTTGTTATATACCTATTTTGTTCAATCATTTATTTGAACTGTTCACATTTTTTTTACTTGTAATCTATCTGAAATGTTTGTTTGTTGTTCATCTGTTTGTATAGCTCAAACATTATTGTTTTGACTTGCTACAAATGTATTTTTTTACATAACGTAGTTAATAAACTATCTATCTATCTATCATATCATGTCTGCACCCTCGATGACACTAAGGCCCGGTATTTCCACCTCTGGTTATCCTATGAATAAATTAACCAACGGTTAGAATATGCTTTTGTTTAACGTGTATTGATAAAGCAAAAGCACATTCCAACCATGGGTTAATTTATTCCTAGGATAACCGGAGGTGAAAATACCGGGCCTAGGCAAAGTAGCTCAGCGGTATAGTTACTCTAATCCCAATTGGAACGGCAATAAGAGCACTATGAGGAGTTTTCATATTGCACTGCCCGGCAAATGGGAAATTTATATACTATCAGTATTTTTACTTTCGAAGCGTTCCTGGTACATTCATAAAAAAGTTCTGTCGTGTGGCCCTAGTTGCCCAGATTATTAGTAAAGCGATATCAAATATATTTGAGGAATAAATGCTCGGCTAGCTGAATTGGACACCTGTTATCTGAAGCCGCATGATTTCCCCAGTTCACAATATTCCTTAATCAGTGCCGTGTGTTTCGAAACAAATAATAAAATTCAGTTGAGATAACATGTGTCTACTCTTACATGGGGTGATCAATTGCTATGATTGTAGGAATAAGTAACTGAAAAAATACAACTGAAAAATAATATACCGACGCCTATGTCAAGGCGGCAACTGGAAAGAGAATTCCTTCTCGAAACTTTTTATGTCGGTCCAATTGGGATTGGAAATACTATATAATTCTCGCGCATTTTTCCCTTTGATTTGAAGTTGAAAGTTCGAGCCCACGCAGTGTATAATTTTTTTTTATTCAATAGATTATTATTTAAAAAAAAATCAGGTCCTTTCAATCATGGGGATTATGGGTGCTTCTGGAAGGAAAGAAAACAACAGATTGTAGAGGTTTGGGTTCCACAGCAATTCTTGTACAAATACCAAATACAAAAACCAAAGTTCCAAGAAAATTCACAATAACAGGTGTTTTTTATGATATTTATAAGAAATACAGGGAGCTTCGTCCTGGACACGTTGGACAATATTATCTTTTTCTAAATTATCAAAAAGGAAAATGCTCAGTACAGTTGGTATTAATCCAATTGGTTATACGGGAAAACGAATAGCTGAATACTTGAAACTTCCAAATCCTGAACTATACACTGGTCATTGCTTCAGGAGATCATCAGCAACAATCCTAATAGACGCTGTCGAAGATACCACCTCACTTGAGCGACATGGAGGTTGGACATCAACCAGAGTTGCGGACAGTTATATTGACGAGTCAATGAAAAATAAATATGACATCGCCAATAAAATTGTGACTTCGATTAATTATTATGAAAACTTTCCATCTACTTCAATGTCATATAATTTTGAAAATGAAGAAATATCAAATGTGCCGTTGCAATTCCCAAATGCTTCACAGATCACATTTAATCATTGTAACACTGTTAATATTTCGAATAAGTAAATTCACATACATACACTGGTCATTGCTTCAGGAGATCATCAGCAACAATCCTAATAGACGCTGGCGAAGATATCACCTCACTTAAGCGACATGGAGGTTGGAAATCAATCAGAGTTGCGGACAGTTATATTGACGAGTCAATGAAAAATAAATATGACATCGCCAATAAAATTGTGACTTCGATTAGTTATTCTGAAAACCTGCCATCTACTTCAATGTCATACAATTTTGAAAATGAAGAAATATCAAATGTGCCATTGCAATGCCCAAATGCTTCACAGATCACATTTAATCATTGTAACAATATAACTGTAAATATTCCGAATAAGTAAATTTACATACATACACTGGTCATTGCTTCAGGAGATCATCAGCAACAATCCTAATAGACGATGGCAAAGATATCACTTCACTTAAGCGACGTGGAGGTTGGAAATCGATCAGAGGTGCGGACAGTTACATTGACGAGTCAATGAAAAATAAATATGACATCGCCAATAAAATTGTGACTCCAATTAATTATTCTGAAAACCTGCCATCTACTTCAATGTCATATAATTTTGAAAATGAAGAAATATCAAATGTGCCATTGCAATGCCCAAATGCTTCACAGATTACATTTAATCATTGTAACAATATAACTGTAAATATTGCGAATAAGTAAATTTAAAAAAAATTCAATCAGAATATTGTTCAGTTATTCAATATGTTACCAATTTGTCAATTGTAAATAGAAATGTTCTATACAATTAAAATTAAAGTTCAAGTTTCTGTTGTAAATTAATTTCGCTATTTTATGTTAGAGACGTAGAAAAAGTATGGTGTATAACTCACACGGAATGTTCATTTCTCACTCGTATGATTTGCAGCATTCGCCTACGGCTCATGCTGCAAACATCATACTCGTGGGAAATGAGTATCATTCCGTGCTTGTTAAACAATATACTATTCCTGGTAAATGTTGTTCCATCCGTGAACAATATTTTGTTAATGAGGATGAATAGAAAAACTTCTGGAAATCAGTCTGTTGCATTCGCACAACCCTCAACTTTATGGACAGCTGATGAACAAGAAGAATCAGGGGTAACATTTCTATCATCAGTGGAATCAGATAATATAAATAAGATGCATGTATAACTTGTGAAAGCAACATGATACATTTTCTGATTGCTAGTGGAGCTACACACCATCTAGTAGCTGCCAACTATACATGTTTTCTGAACAATTGCAAGGAATTTAACTATGTTATTCGTGTTGCCAAAAAGGCAGAGTTAATCAATGCTACAGTCAAGTATCTGATATTGGAAAAAGTCTCAAAATTGGGAATATCTGGATATGCAACAATCTAGCATACAACTTACTCTCTGTGAAGAAGATGGAGGAGAATGGTTTAGAAGTAGTATTCAAGGAAAAGGAGGTCCATTTGTTCAAAAACCAACATTCAATATTGAAAGGAAGATTAAGAGGAAATGTATACATCACAACTTTCATTATGGAACCAAAAATGTGTCAAAGCTTGGTGACTTTAGATGCCACTGAAAAGCAATGGCTCTTACACAGAAAAATGGGTCATTCATCAAGGTTTCCTGCACCAGAACTTTTCATGTTTTTCGATAATCTAATTACAGAACTCTAATCTTTTTTGGTGATCACCAGCACGAAGTTCTTGCACTTTGACCAAATAAAATGGATGAAGTTGCTGTTTTTTACATATGATTTGGATACATTTTCTGCTTAACCAATTCTTCGAACGCTCATTGAAGGGTCTTGATATACATTTTCGATAACGCTTTCTTCTGCCCGTACATTTCAGGCTGACTTTGGTATTCCTGTCGATCTCATATTGGTCATGAAAGACTCATTTTCGCTCAACCTTCGATGTAAGGAACTGAATATCCTTTTACTAGGTTGTCGCCTATGCGGATATAAATCTTGATATTTTCTCAACGAAGCCCTTGAATTTCCAAGACAAAATGCAAATCTGTGAGCTCACTAAAGGAAACCTTTTGCATTCTGGAACCAGTTCTTCTGAGGAACTGTATTTATTACTCTGTCAAAAAAAAACACTAAAATTTTGACCATTATCGATGACAAGTAGGTACCTACCTGATTCAAATCATTTTTCATAAAATATCACTGCAATGACAGATGCCAACTTGATTACCGTACATAATCATCTGAATCACCTCATTGCGGATAGGAATGAATTGAAATAAAAAATGATGTAAACTAGTTCAATTTTCTACTTCACTTGTATATCATCTTGGAATATTTTTCTGTATATCAAATGGTTTTGTTGTGCTTTTATCTTTTCAATCGGGTCCTTTCAATAAGCACCTAGAGAGAAAAAGTTCGACAGAATCTTCTTATTACACATATCCATAGGAGAAATGTTTACATTATTCCAATATTATGGTGAATGAGTTAGAAAAAATGTACCTCAAAAGTACATTTTGAAATAACAGAGTGGGAATTCAATGCAAAATCTGTTTTATAAATAATACAAGAAAAAACTCGTGAACATATTGTATTTATAATCAAAATATAGTTTTGAAAGGTTTAAACACTTTTTACTAAAAATGTATCAGTCTCGTGGGATGTGAGGTGGGAAAAGAAACTATGGTACTCTTCTGTTCGTCACTGTGACAATTGATTTCTTTTCAAAATAAGGCATACCTTTTTCTTTCAAAACTATGAAAGTTGCGAGAAAAATGACTTTTAATTTTCCAGTTTTAACACCCGTACCTCTGCAAGAAAGTAGCTTTGTGACAAAATGCATGTGAAAGTGCCAATAATTTTTCTGGTAGAATATCCAGTGGTAATTTGAACCAGTAATTAGGATGCAAAATTATCTTCAGCCGAACAATTTTTTCATTACTAGTATGTTTGTATTCATGAAAGCGCAATTATCTTGAATACGGTTGGGTTTTCCTGAATCAAGCAAGTATACATTCTTCTACTCAAAATTGAATGAGAAATGCGAAAAATTAATAATTTTTCTGATTTCACCAGTGGCGTAAGAAATAAGGGAGAAAAGTGACCACTGGTGGCAACTGAAAATGTGATATTTTTTTTTCAAAATGATCACGTATTGAAGAAAAACGTTCCTTCAAATGTAAGTTATGAATCAAAAAATTATTTAAATTTTTCATATTTAACACCATGTATCTCTGCAACTAACATTTGAGAAAAAAGATATTGGGAAAGTCCTATTTTTTTTTCGATGGGAATCTTCCGTTTTAATTTGGGACCCTGTTTCGGGACACCCTGTATATTATATTATATGTATGTATATTCATTCCAATTATTGAAAATATAAAAACATACAATTGACTCGTTGTACATAAATACTTTAGAAGAGCGAGATCTCGACGTAGTGTTGGATTTCCCTTTTTGGTTTCAACGACACAGAGAAAAATGCAAATTTTCTTTGTCGAACAGACAGAAAGACAGGCGAGGGACTTGTACCTCAAGAAGTTTTAGAATGATGAAATAAGCCAAGATTTCGATGAAATGTCATTTTATCAAAGACACAATTTATGGCTTCAATATGATGGATCGCCAATTCATAATTTGGCAGGTGTTGAACAATTTATCCTGGAAAGACAATTGGGCGTAAAATGGAATCACTCTGTCAACCTGAGGCTCCAGACCTAAACCGTCTTGATTTGTTCTTTTAGGTCATTTGAAGCAAAAGCAGATCATTCCGAGATGTCTGAAGACAAATAATAGTTTGGAACTTCCACTAGCCACCAATAATCTCATGAAAGATCCCACAATCACCTACCAATTTATTGGCACCCAATTCATAAAACAAGTTAAATATTTAAATATTTACTATCTGACCCTATAGTTTGCAGGAATGTTATGCTGAAAACTAAAAAATTATATATGAATAAGTTATATGATTTATTCAAATGGGGTTTTTCAACTGTATTGTCCATTGTGTCAAAGGAATTCATTCAATTCTGAAAACATTGGCGATAAAGTGTTTTATTTGGTAAATTGTAAATGTAAATGATTTATTTGATCGGTATGTTCCTCCTACCTCGTTCCACATAGGGCTGCTCAGTGGTTGTGCTACTCGTCGTACTGACCGATGTCGGATTAGTATGAGACTTACAATTGTAGTGTATCGGACAACAGTAAGAGGGGTCGAAGATGGGAGTGCAACCTTCCACTGGAAGGAGGCATTTAGGCTTGATACAAGTCTGTTTTCCCCCGAGACAGTAGCAATATTCACAGGAGGAGGATGTGTCCATCGCAGATCCTGGTCCGTAGATGCTGCCATTGGAAATACATGCTGAAAAGTAAAACAAAATTGTATATACAGGGTTTTTAGTTAATGCGGGAATATAAACAATGCAGCATTCATCAACTCGACACCCCTGAATAACTTAGTGGATGCAGAGCCTAATGTACCTACACTATCTACCCCTTATATCTCGGAGGAACTTGTAGTGCAATGTCTGAAACGGCTAAAACCCAAATTGACATCTGGGCCAGATGGTATTCCATAATTCATCGTGGAGGACTTTGCCATCATTTTCGCAAAGCCACCTAGTAACATTTTTAATCTTGCATTATCAACGTGTTCATTCCCTGACATCTGGAAAAAAGGTAAAATATGCCCTATATTTAAAAAGGCGACAAACGTTACATTGACAATTATATGCCCATCGTCATCCTTTGTAATTTTAGAGAAGTTTTTGAGATGGTTATCTCTGAGTTTTCATCAGCCCATGTCAACTCACAATTAGTGCATTATCAGCACGGCTTTGTACCAGTCCGATCAACAGTCACCAACCTGCTCGAAATTACACAATCCATAGCAGATAATTTGGACAATTAAGGACAGGTTTACCCTGACTTCTCACGATCTTATTAATGTTTTTCTACTCTTATCTATCCAACAGAATCCTCAGAGTGGGATGCCATGGTCACCGATCATCTAAAATAACTGCAACTTCCGGTGTTCCACAAGGCTCAGTTTTAGGCCCCTTGTTATTCATAATATTTATAATCGACATCGGCATTGGACTGAACTGTAATCTTCCACTTCAAGATGATCCAAATAATCTACATAAGTGGTGCGAGTCAAATCTATTCCCTTCAAATCTAGGAAAATGCAATGTTATATCTTTCACGCGCAAAAAACAACCTATTATTTGTTATAACAGTATTGATGGCACCAATCTCGCAAGGTGCACCAGTGTCGCAGACTTAGAAGTGAAATTTTACAATAATTTAACGTACTTGCAATATCGTTTCATCTGCTTATAAAACGTTAGGCTTCGTAACCAGGAACTCAAAGCAATGATGGACCCCAATACTCTGAAGGCTCCTGTTCGACGCATTTGTGAGAACTAAACTTGAATACGCCTCCATTATTTGGTCTCCGGGCTATAATGTTCACTTGAATAATATCGAGAATGTACAGAGACGTTTTCTCAAAACAATATAATATAGAGTAGATGGGGAGTATCCTGCACGAGGTTTTCCTCAGGAATTATCATTATATATTATTGGTTATAACTCGTTGCAGACACGTCGTACATGACACAGCACAGTTTTCCTTTTCAAACTTCTGAATAACAAAATATATTCTCCCAATTACTCTCTTTTCTGAATATACATGTACCTAGAGGGACTGTCCGATAAAACAACATGTTTTATTTGCCGACACCCAACACGAATTTACTAATGTTCTATCCTATCCATCAAATTTGTGTGAATTATATGAATTTTCACAATGTGATTGACATATTCAATACTACACCAAGTGAAATCAAGAAAGTGATCCTGTAACACTCACCTATGTATTCATAATATCTGTAACTCTGCATATGAACTTTTTTCTCAATAACTTTTTTTTCAGTTCTTATGCATAGTTGCACGTAAGTCTTGTTAATTTTGTCTGAATTATTTTATTATTAATCATTGTATTGTGATTTGTAATCACTGTATTTTCCCCACCCTGCTTAAGGCATCAGCTGTTAGGGTGGCGTAATGCTAAGTAAATAAATACATTGTCAATAAAAACGTGCGATACCCCTCTACCAACTTTCGTAATAACCTCGCCTATGAAGTGCAGTATATATTCATTTCATATTTCGCTAAAATATTGAATTTATTTTATCGGATAAATCATTCCTACGAAAGGGATGTTTCTTTCCATTGAGTCAGTGTTATTTCGCTTCTATATATCTACATTCTATATTTACAACCCCCTTGGCCTCAGCTCTCTGCAGGGGACACCACAGAGCCGGACCAACTTTTTTCCCAAGACTCGTGGGAACAGATGGAACGGCAAAAGTTAAACGATAAACAAGCCCTGAGGAGAGTTCTGACTCAGACTCAGGGAACACCACAGTGGTGGAAGCAATGGCCACCACCGACCACATCCCAAAACCAGAAGCAGGGCCTGACGAGCAATCGTCAGCTAACAAGGCGACTGGTAAAATCATCGAGGGAATGAAGAACATAGACCTCGCAAAAGCAAAACCCCCGGGGGCTCATAGGCGAAAGCTTCTGAAAGCGAGAAAAATGGCAGTAGGGACATGGATGGCTGCAAAACCAAAACCTGCAAAGCAGGGTAGAAGCAAGGAGGCGGGCGGACCTTCAGACGGGGAAAAAATCCCCGATTTGACTCCCAGACCCCCCCACAATCCACCAAGCTGAAAAGGCGTTGGAACACGCAACTGTCGACTGGTACCTACAGCGAGGTGGTCAGAGGAATACGGCTGGCGGTGATCGACTGACACCATCCAGATGTCTTATTGAACCAGGAACATGCAGACCTGGTTCAAAACGCAATTGTGGAAGCACTCTTCCAGATCCCATCAGGAAGTAAGAGTGCAGCACCACAATTTCAAAGAGCTTCCTTCAGCACAGGGATCCTATCGATGACCTGCGCAAATGAAGGAACGGCGAACTGGCTCAGGGAGATGATGGGCTCACTTGGGGGACGATGGGAGGGTGCCCAATTGACGGTGGTCAACTTAACGGATTTCCCTGTCTTCGTCCCTGGGTCAACAAACACTCCGTTGGAGATCAGCCGGAGACTTCGGATCCAGAACCCGGATCTGAGGACTCGGGGATGGACTCTGATGTGCCAAAACACCGAGAAGGAAGGAGGACAACTCCTGGCCTTCTCGGTGGACGACGTTTCGTTCAGGACGTTGGAGCCTACAGCGGGCTCGGAAAAGTAATCTTCAGGGTCCTGGACAAACAAAGACAGGGGGGATAAGAGCACTGTAAGGCTACCAGCAGAACATGCAGGGGCTATGAGGGACATCGAAGTGGTACTTTTCCAGGAACCATGGACTCGACAGGGTGAAATCAAAGATCTGGGAGTGGTGAGCGGAGAGCTAGTATATAGGAGATCACTGGGTCCCCCTGGACCTGTATACTTATTGATAAAAATATTAACATATCGCCATTAACGAACCTATGCTCTAGGGATCTGACTGTAGTGAAGCTAAGGATCAGGGAAGACAATGGGCGGAGGGAGGTCATCCTTGCATCGGCCTACTTTCCTTCGGATGATCCTGAACCACCACCCCAAGGCTGGACTTGCAACATTAAGGAGCCAAAAGAGGATATAGAAAGTATTTAAGAGTATGTCAGACTCCAAAGAATCCTCTCGCAAGGACAAACATCAAGCAATACACTTCCTTGAAAATGAACAAGGAGGGTAAACAACTACAGAAGAACTCTTTAGAGTTCACTTTCCTAGGGCTCAAATTAAAAAAAAAACATTTTGCCAGATTGAGTTTTTTTTAAAAGGAGAGTTAAATTGTATTAAAATTTCATTCAGAGGTCATGGGTCTTGGGAAAGTATTTTACAAGGAAAGAGGGAATGGCTGGAGTAAATCATTGGTGTATTTGCCATAGTGTAGATGATGGGAGACTGTGACATCTCATTTCACATCCTGTATATATATTTTAATATTTCAATTTGAAACAAAATATGGTTGTTGATAATTGGGGAATGTGTCAGATTCTCTTGTTAATTTGTAATTTGGAATAAAAAGATTCAATAGAGAAAAAGGTTTTAATAAGCCAAAACATTGGTCTTCGAGCCCGATAAGCTAAAGTTATGGAGCAGGAAAATGGAATTAAAGATGCCCGACCAAGAAGAAAGAGTGCTGGTATGAACCGAAGTTTGGCCGCTGACTATGTGTGGCCGATAGGGTTTGGTACAGGAAACACAGAGTTTGGTAGTTCCTTACCAATTACAGAGAGCAGCAGTGAACCTCCTCTTAGTGCAGAAATATATTTATTGCCCGTAATTCCCGAAAATCAGTCCATTATTGTTGAAAGTGTCAAGAAAAGTGACAAGACAATTATTGAAACTGAAATTAAATCAGTTAAGTCACTGAGCCAACATTCAAGTAGAAAAAGTGTAAGGAGCAGAATTCCTGAACCATCTTCTAAAGCTTCTCAAGTCTCTTTAGCATTACAAAAGAAAAGACTTGCACTCCAGGTGGAAAAAGAAAGACAAGAACTAGAACGAATGAAGCATAACTTAGAAATAGAAACAGAGAAGAAACAGAGAGAAATCGAAAATAAAATGAAAATTCTGCACATGGAACATGAATTGAGAAATGCAGAGATAGATTTTGCTGAAGAAGAGGAACAATCCGATGATCAGTCCTTGCCGAGAAGTGAACTTGAGGGCAAAATTGAAAACGTTCACCCTTCTGTGGCTGAATGGGTCAGCAGAACAGTTCCAAACCCACTACCGAAAGAAAGTAATCCCGAAGTCCTTGAACAGCCTCGATATGAAATACAGCTGCTTTGTGAAACAATTTCGAATGTTGTGAAAACCATTGCACCATCTGGCCATGACAAATTATTGACCAGATATATTGTTGACAAAGACTTTCCAATATTTGATGGCAATCCCGCGGATTGGCCTCTGTTCTATCAGAGATTTCAACAAATTTCCAACATGTGCAACTACAGTGCAGATGAAATTCTCGTCAAATTGCAAAAGTGTCTCAGAGGTGAAGCGAAGTCAGCTTTTTCGGGAATGTTATTGACGTCCACTAATGTGAGTTTAATCATGGACACATTACGTATCCGACTTGGAAGAACCGAGTACGTCATAGAAGTTATGATTACAAAGATCCGAGCCATTCCAGCGATAAAAGACACCAACATCGAGAGGCTTATCCATATTTCAAATGAAGTTAAAAACCTTGTGGCGACCATGAAAGCTTTGCTGTCTCTGGACTATCTCAAAAACCCGCAACTGCTGAAAGACCTTGTAGCTAAGTTGCCTGATATATTGAGACTGAGATGGGGCGAAGTTATAATGAGAAAAGGTGGTAGTGTGTGTTTAGAAGACTTCTCAACCTGGATCAGTGGAATGGCTACGGCCGCGTCTTTTGTGAGTTTCCCAAAGCAATTTACCGCAATAGAAAACAAATTCGGTCCAAAAAGACAATTCAATCCTAGTAGAAATGAGACTGTTCTCAATACGGACTTCAAAAGAAAAAACACATGTTTTTATTGTGAAAATACTCACAAAGAATACGTCTGTCCTACAATGAAGTCAGATGATATTGAAAAAAGGTGGATGGTTATAACAGACAAAAGGTTATGCTTTTCTTGCCTTGGGAAAGGACATCATAAGTTCAAATGCAAGAAACGGCAGGAGTGTACGGTAGGCGGATGCAAATTTTTCCACCATCCTCTCCTTCACAAAAGTTATACTGAAGAAAATAAAGTCGTTAGTGAGACAGCTATACCTGAGACAAGGAATGAAGTGATTTGTTCCATGAAACATGAACCGGAAAAGTTTTACTAAGAATGCTACCAGTAAAAGTTTATGGACCTAATGGAGCACTGCAGACCCTGGCAATATGTGATGAAGCTTCAACAGTAACTTTGGTCGATGAAAGCATTTCAAAAAAACTTGGTCTTCGTGGTGAAAAAGAAGCACTCTGTATACAATGGACAAATGGAATAACTTCTACTCTCGACAAATCAGAAAAAGTTACCATGGAAATTTCTGGACTGTGGGAACACTCTGTTGTATACAAAATGAATAATGTCAGAACTGTTGAAAAGTTGTCATTGCAATCACAAACAGTGAATATGGAAGAATGGAAAAAGTTGGAACACCTGAAGAACCTTCCAATCAAGAGCATCAACAATGAGAAACCTATGATACTCATTGGACAAGATAACATCAACTTAATAGTTCCCAGACAAATACGTTGTGGTACAGAAATATCTCCAATCGCCACGAAATGCAAATTAGGGTGGTCCCTGCATGGTTCCAGTAGTTCAGAAATGAATGAAAGCTTCAGAGCCCATACTCTTCATATTTGTAACCATCAAGAAACCGACGATCAACTTCAGGAACTTGTGAAGGAATCATTTTCGACAGAATCTTTCGGAGTTTCAATTGTACCAACAAAGCCTTGTAAAGATGATATGATAGCCATGCAAATTATGAAGGAAACTTCCAAAAGGGTAGGAAATCGATATGAAATTGGTCTTCCCTGGAAGTCTGACGATGTGGTACTGCCTGAAAGCAAGTCAGTGACATTTCAACGCCTGAAATGCATGGAACGAAAATTCCGAAAAGATAACAACTTTGCTCTTGAGTATTGCCAGAAAATCCAAAGCTATATTGAGAAAGGTTATGCTAGAAAGGAAGCTGAAATTGAAAATCCCAGAACGTGGTATTTGCCTCACTTTTCTGTTGAACATCCTAACAAGCCAGGAAAATTCAGATTGGTGTTTGATGCAGCGGCTAAATCTAATGGAATCAGCTTGAATGACAATTTGTTAAGTGGGCCAGATTTACTTCAACCTCTAACATCGGTTTTGTGGAAATTCAGACAACGCAAATTTGGATTCTGTGGAGACATACGAGAAATGTTCCACCAGGTGCGAATTCGTGAAGCTGATCGATGTGCCCAACGATTTCTGTGGAGAGGCCTTGATTTTAGTCGGCCACCCGATACATTCGAAATGTTGGTTATGACATTTGGTGCCACATGCTCGCTTGTCTGTGCACAATATGTCAAAAATCTCAATGCTATCGAACAATCTCCTTCAGAAGAAATTTCCAATACTATAATCTCAAAATTTTACGTTGACGACTACCTTGATTCTGTTGATACTGAGGAAGAAGCCCTAAGCAAGATCAAGATAATATGTGAAGTCCATGAACTTGGAGGATTTCAACTAGTAAATTGGTCTTTCAATTCCAATTTGGTGCGTGAGAGTCTTCCTGATGAAGTTTTGGAAAAAAAGAAGTTGTATGATGACAAGAATGCAGCTCAAAGAGTTTAAGGAGTGGTGGAACTCCATTACTGATGAACTTCTGATAAAGCCAAATTTTGAAATAGATGTGGAGATAAAATTTACAAAACGGCAGGTTTTGCGGTATATTATGTCTGTTTTCGATCCCCTGGGACTTCTTGTATTCTTCACTGTCAGGGCCAAAATTCTAATGCAAGATATCTGGCGTGAAGGCATCGGTTGGGATGAATATCTACCGCCAAAACTTCAACAAATTTGGAAAAACTGGCTGACTGAACTGAAGAAAGTTGCAGAAATCAAAATTCCCAGATGTTACTCTTTAGAAATTCCCCTTTCAATGAAAAATGAGCTCCATGTATTCTGCGACTCAAGTCAAAAAGCTTTTGCAGTGGTTGTTTATTTGAGAGTCGTCACAGAACGTACCATTGATGTCAGTTTGGTGACTGCAAAATCCAGAGTTGCCCCTCTCAAACAGTTATCGATTCCTCGCCTCGAATTACAAGCAGCTGTAATGGCCAGCAGACTTTCTTGTGCAGTAAGAAAAAACCTAGAAATTGAAATTCACCGACAAATTTTCTGGACGGACTCGAAATGTGTGTTACTCTGGATAAGGAGTGATGGAGGACGATACAAGCAGTTTGTTTCACACCGTGTGGGGGAAATTCAAGAGTTAACGAATACAGAAGATTGGAAATGGGTACCAACGAACGAAAATGTAGCTGACGAAGCAACAAGGGAGACGACCAAACAGAAGTTTGAGGTTTTGAAAAGAAACTGGTTTTATGGTCCTGAATTTTTGCAGAATTCTGAAGAAAATTGGCCAAATGAAAAAATCAGAAATGATGAAGAAATTCACACAAGTATGTTAGAGGTAAAAAATGAATTTGTGGCTATCATATCTCGGAAAATTAGAAATCCCATTCTTGATATCAATAAATTCTCCAAATGGATTCGATTGATCAGGACCACAGCATGGGTGATGAGATTTTCGAAAATGTTGGTTCAGAAAATCAGGAATTACCAGTCAAAATCCGAATTCCAAGAAAATCTTTCAGTTGCTGAAATACAAGCAGCTGAAAAATACTGGATAAAAGAATCCCAGTGTTCGAGTTTCCATGAAGACATCCAAAGACTGAAGGAAGGCAAGCCACTTCATAAAAAAAGTCGACTGAAACAATTGAATGCAGTCCTGGATGAAGAAGGAATATTGATTTTGGATGGAAGAACGAACTTAGCATATTGTTTGGAATATCATACGAAAAAACCATTTATTCTGAGTCCGAAAAATAGGTTTACCGTACTTCTTCTGCAGTATTACCATGAAAAGTTCCGACATCAAGGAGTGGAAATGATCCTGAATGAAATTCACCAAAAATTCTGGGTGATCGATGGAAGAGCTGCAGTCAAGTCTACATTTGCTCACTGTCTGAAATGCAGAAAATTAAAAATCAAGCCTTCCGTTCCGATAATGGGTCAGTTACCTACTGTTAGACTGACTCCTGGAATACGTCCCTTCATCAATGTTGGCATGGATTATTTCGGACCACTTCAAGTGACTATCGGCAGGCGCAGAGAAAAAAGATGGGGAGTCCTGTTCACCTGTATGGCTGTGCGAGCTATTCATTTGGAGGTTGCACATAGTTTAACAACCGACTTAGCAATGATGGCCATAAGGAGGATGATGGCCCGCAGAGGAAAACCATCAACCATCATGTGTGATAATGGTACGAATCTGAGGGGAGCTTCCGAAGAACTTCGCAAAGCCTTAGCAGAAATGGATAAATCTACTTTGAATGATACTATGGTCTCTGAAGAAATATGTTCCAAATTCATTCCACCTGCTTCACCACACATGGGAGGTGCCTGGGAGCGACTGATTGGGGCAGTTAGGAAAACCATTGGAGCTGTTTTATATGCTCAATCGCTAAGAGACGAAACCCTACTGACGCTATTCGCAGAAGCAGAAAATATTATTAATAGCCGTCCATTGACCCACGTTTCAGTAGATCCGACAGATCCAGATGGGCTTACTCCTAATCATTTTTTGATAGGCTTTGGAAATCAAAATGGAGCACCGTGTGTTACGGACTCAGGGAAGATTCTTAGGAAAGAATGTAGGAAATCTCAGATGTTAGCGGATTTTTTCTGGTCTAGGTGGGCCAAGGAATATCTACCGAAACTGACCAAGAGATCGAAGTGGACAGATGATAATGAGCCGATAAAGGAAGGTGATATCGTCATTATTGTGGATGATAAAGCAGCTAGAAACTCATGGACCATGGGAAAAATTGAAAAACTGTTTCCTGGACCTGATGGGCGAGTGAGAGTTGCTGATGTGAAAACGAGAACTTCCACTTATCGTAGACCAGTAAGCAAGTTATGCAAGATGAAACTAGATGATGAAGAAAAAGAAATTTCCTCATCGGGGGGAGAAATGTGACATCTCATTTCACATCCCGTATATATATTTTAATATTTCAATTTGAAACAAAATATGGTTGTTGATAATTGGGGAATGTGTCAGATTCTCTTGTTAATTTGTAATTTGGAATAAAAAGATTCAATAGAGAAAAAGGTTTTAATAAGCCGAAACAGGAGACCTATGATTCAGTGTGAGAAGACTGTGAGATAGGTTGGTTTTATTTTGAATGTGTGGGATTATTTGACACTTCAAATGGTATTGCCAAAAATGTATTTTTTCCACCACTATACTATAATTTGCAAAGAGAAACTGACAATCCTAGCAACCAAAACTGATTTGGGTGCCAGGACATCAGGAATTTGCAGGGAATGAAAAAGCCGACGAACGCGCTAGAAGAGGATCGGAAAACGAACCAGGTCCAGGACAGACCCTCGGGGTACAGATCTTGGGGTACCGAAGCGCATGGCACGAGCGTCAGTAGAAGACTGGATCCAGGAAAAACACAAACAATACTGGAACAGACACGGCAAGGAACCAGAAACAATATCACACATACTGTGCAACTGCGGAGCTTTGGACCGCAGAAGACAGTCAGTTTTCGGGCATCCAATTGGTGAACTCAGACTGTACAGTACACATCCAGAAAAGGACATGTACAAAATTGTGCAGGGCACGAAATTACTGGAATGGGTGCTGTAGAAGGAAACAGCATGCTAGATACAATGGGCCAGAAGGTCCAAGTGTCGTCAGAAGTTTTTAACCAGACGAGTCTCCCGGGCGGTTTTTTTAGTGGATAACCCAGAGGAAATATGACATAGAGTGCGAGTCCCACACTACCATAAGGTGTTGTCCAATAATATTCTACACTCCCTCTCCACCCCTTGGTCACTATCACCCATACAATTTAAATAGGGAGAGTACTAAGTGTGACACATCATTGAAAAGGTAATTTGATAAAGAATTCAGTACGTAACTTTTTATTTCGGCGCCTACTTGCGGAAAAAAAACTGTTCCGTATTCCAAGTTATGATACTTTATTTGAAAGCTAGTTTGAACAATTCAGAAAAAAATAACAAACATTGAAAAAACGGACATTGTATGAACTTTGCATAAACTTAACTCGAATCATTCCAAACTACATATTCATAGTAGCCGCTCAAAGTGTTCTCCATTAACTGCATTACATGAGTATAAGTTAGCCTCGAAACGTTGTCTGGCGTTTTGGAGCAATTCTGGAGTTATTTGACGACATTCGGTAATAATACGTTGACGTAATTCTTCTAAAGAACCTGGCTGAGTGGCGTATATTTTCTTTTTTAAATGGCCCCACAAAAAGTAGTCTGAGGGGGATAAATCGGGAGATCAAGGGAGCCATTCAATGAATCCTCTCCTTCCAATCCAGTGTCTAGGAAATATTTCGTTCAGGTACTGACGAACTGCTGCAGCAAAATGTGGAGGAGCTCCGTCCTGTTGGAATATTAGGTGATCTTCAAGGTATCTGTTATCGTTTTCTATCATGTCTGTTAACCTTGGATCAACGGTAATTCCAAATACATGTCCTCAGTCAAATTACCTGGTAAAAAAATGGACCAATAACACGATCGTGAAATATTCCAGACCAAACGTTTAACTTTTCTAGGTGTTGAGTATGTACTTGATGAAACACTCTTGGATTGGAATCTGACCAGTACCGACAATTATGACGATTGACAGTCCCGTTGAGATAAAAACTGCATTCATCTGAAAGACAAATGTTGAAAAGGAAATTTAGATCTCGTTTAGCACGTTCACTCATGATTTTACAAAATTGTAAGCGATGATCAAAATCGTCTTTGTTAAGTTCCTGAACCAGTTTAATTTTATAGGGATGGAATCTGTGAGTTTTCAAAATTCGACCGGCGGTACGTTGACTTACTCCAGATAATTCGGCAAGCTTTCGTGTACTAAGAGTTGAATCCGCAACAACCTGTCCTAAAACGGCTACCTCTACTGCTTCGTTTCTTACTGGGTTTCCAATTTGACGTTTTTTATTTGCCACAGATAACGTTTGTTGAAATTTTAAAATTAGTTCCAAAACGTATTTACGATTAACGTTTTTGTTTGGTTGTTGCTCATTGAATATTCTACTGGCTGTGTTGGCACATTCATTATTTTTCAAATAATATTCAATTATTTCTACCCTATCCTGAATACAATAAACCATTTTTATGTTTTACTCGTTGATAGACCTGAAGTACTACTGACAATAAACTGGCACAAATAAGCACTGAAACAAAAGGTTTCTTATTTTACCAAAACATAGGCGTATTAAGTCAATTTATATCCAAAGGTACGAATGTCGTCGAATATTTCCAGAAATGCTCCAAAACATCAGACAACGTTTCGAGACTAACTTATACTCATGTATGGCAGTTAATGGAGAACACTTCGAGTATCTACTGTGAATTAATGTAGTTTGGAATGATTGGAGTTAAATTTATGCAAGGTTTTCCAATTTTAAAGTTCATACAATGTCCATTTTTTTCAATTTTGGTTCTTTTTTTCTGAATTGTTCAAAGAAGCTCTCAAATGAAGTATCATAATTTGGAATACGGAACAGTTGTTTTTACCGCAAGAGGGCGCCAAAATAAAATTTACGTAGTGAATACTCACACACATGGCTGAATTCCTTATCAAATTACCTTTTCAATGATGTGTCACACTTAGTACTTTCCCTATTTGAATTGTATGGGAGATAGTGACCAAAGGGTAAGGAGGGAGGTATGACAGTTGAGGTTATGATAGAAAGATGTCCCCCTTGGCTTACAAATCGACGTGTTTTGGCATTGTCTTCACAACACAAGATATTCGATCTGTTTCGTTTTCAGTGCCGCACCCTGTATACTAGAAAGAGACACAGAGAGAGAGTGTCACATGGAGGGGCATGACGCTTTTTTCTTTCGTGACGATTTCTATCAGTCAACACCTACCGCAAGCCGCGTAAAGGAACTTTGTTCCAAAAATAATAGCTGAACTTATTTCCATTGCGTTCGAATCCTGCCGGGAGATAAATGTTGTAGCATGGTGAATATGGTGTGCTATACATACCACTCTTCATGATTGTTGTGTCGAAGGAAATGTCAAAATCATCTTCAGGTTCTGAACGTGATTCTATTGCGTTGGTGAAACCAGCAAATTCTGGAAGAAATAAAAAAAATTGAACTAACTTGCGTTAATTAGAGAACAAAGACAATTTTACGGCTGTAATATTATCATCAATAATATTTCGCAACTATATGGAGATTGAATATAATTTATAAAACAATGTTGAGTATTTAACAAATATGGTTTCGTACTGATCTCATTCCATCATTTTTTTATGTTGATGATTCAGAAGAAAAGTACTTGAGGTATCTCCAAGTTCGGTTTCCTGACTGAATTCTAGTTGAATGAAACACCGCCTCAATATACTCTTGTATAGTTTTCCCAATATCAGTTGCAGAAGCATAAAAAAGTCTTGCGGCGAAATCCTGTGATCAGCAGTGGCGGAGATAACTAATTTTATTTAGATATTTTAAGATTTTAAAAATAATTCATAAATAATGAAAAATGAAAAAAAATTAAAGACAAGCTTTTATTTATACAAATACATTAAGAAAGAAAAATAATGTCTTTCATTGTTTGATGTAGGTTATAATTATATCCTAAAACGTATTTCGATCGGCACACACCAAGACCATAGACGCTACTGGTTTTTAATCTTTCAGAACTATTAAAACACAAACATAACGCGTGATTCATGACCTCCCATCGTATAGACACACCTGCCAGCATTGATGTCCGACTTGATTGGCCCAGACGAATCGGTTGTACAACAGACAGCCATCACTCAAGTCCACGTTGACTATCGGCTCTTTTGATCTTCGGTTTGCCGACGGAGAATGTGTACGAGCAGTGCAGATTATTTTTCGTTCCGTTTCTTCGCATATACGCTCGTGTTAGCGAAGTGAGTTTTCATTTGCTCCCTATAGAAAGAGCTTCTGCTATTGATATTGGATGGACTATAATGTCCCGCATTTTCAAATAATAAATCTGACAAACATACTGAGAGTTCTAAGCGTCTTCGTTACCATAGTAACGCTATTGTTCAACACCTATTGCGTATGTGATTACTGTGGATGTTGATATATTTTTTAATAACAATGACTTAGCTCTTCAAGATGGTTGCAGTATTTTATGTCCGTTCTCACCTGGACATATCAGCTCGGAACAACAGGTTCGATATCTGTGAAGAAGAATGCAGCCGGAAGGGGGCGGATCCGGGAATTTTGGACATACCCTGAGGTAGCACAGTAAAGCTCCTCTACTACAGGTACAATTGAGGCAAGGTTCGGCTGTTGAAACTTCTGTTCCTTCTTCGTACTTCTCGTCGTCATACCAACAGTCTGAAAAAAAATGCCAGATAAATTTCGAGTTATAGAAATGATTTTGTCCGTGTAAAAATGAATCAATGGGTCATTCATTTTGAAGATCACAATTATCATGTTAAAAAGTACATTCTTGATGTCTTTGGGTGGATAGTTATAGCCAACAAAATTGGATATGTGCCCATAAAACTGCAGTAAATTGCCATTTCTAGAGAAATGATCATGATTATCGCATTTCCCCACATAGAGGATAAGGTGTGGGTATATTGAGTGGAAGGTCACTATATCATTTTGGAGGAATTGTGGCTTACATCTTTCAGTCGGTTTTTAGTTCAAAATGATTCTTTTCTGAGATATAAAAATACCATTAGCATTCGTGAAGCAACCCTATAGTATTATATTATATGAACTGTCAGAATATACATTGCATAAAATACATTCAATAACTGATTTATCAGTCGAGGGAGTGCATAGTAGCCACTATTAATTTTTTTGCAAAACTCAATCAATATGAAGTGCCCAATTCATATCAGAATTGAGGTAGGTAACCGAAAACTCTGTAGAATTAGGCATTTCAACATTGATTTACATCGTTTTATTAGAATTCAAATTAAATAGTTTTTTGATTGCCAGATTGTGAATTCTAACATATATAACGAGTTTTTCTTTGAATTTTTCTACAAATTTTTCAGGGTATTCTGAATTCACAGCAAAAAACAAATCGGCAAATATAACAGTGCATTCTGTATTCAGAAATATTGTTGATAAAAACCCAATATGGAACCCTGGGGAATTTCTGGGTCAATATCATAGAAATATATATATATATATATATATATATATATATATATATATATGAAACTAGGGGTATTGCGGTAAGCAGCAATGAAAAAGTAAACTCTTCGAGGTTTATCCAAGCTTTCCGAAATGTTTATTTCCATCATCAGGAAGCAACTTTGTTGAGGTTGGTTTCAATGATGTTAAACATATTCATGTAACATGATGATACAAAAAAAAGTAGATTAAGGAATAAAACGAAGTTCAAAGTTACTACAACCACATTAGCGTTGTTTAAAATTATATAAATGTGTACTATGTGTGGTCAGTTTCACTTGTCACACCACATAGAGTACACATTTATATTTATATAATTTTAAACAATTCTAATGTGGTTGTAGTAACTTCGTTTTATTCCTTGATTTATGTTTTTTTTGTATCACTATGTTACATCATTGAAACCAACCTCAACAAAGTCTCTCCCTGATGATGGAAATACACATTTCCAAAACCTTAAAGAGTTTTTTTTTCATTGCTGCTCACCCCAATATCCCTAGTTTTGTACCTAACTATTCAGCCAATACTTCCCACACACTATATATATATATATATATATAAATTAGGTGATTGGTATTTGGGTTATGCAGCAGGCCAATAAGTGTACTCTTTCACACGGATTCCAAGCTTTCGATAATATTTATTATCATCATCAGGGATGCTACAAAATAGGAAGACACATAGGAATATATAATAGAGAAAAACAAGACATTCATAACTTACAGTGTAAGTGAGGTTATGCGGCGATGATGTTAAAATCATATATAAAGTTATATGAACAAAACTGTGTATATAACTCACAGGAATCAACTACAATCCACATTACATACGTTAACAATGTATTCTTATGTTGAGAATTATGAATCGTGTTTTACTTTGAAAGGGTTGTCAACTAGACATGTGAATGGATGAATTCTCAAATAAACCAACACAACAGATATAGACCACTGGAATTAGTATTACCAGAAAACATTAAAATAGCTAATACAAATGTTTTACCTCTTAGTAGAATTTTTTCAAAATTGAAAGACAAGACCCCATGCACCAGCTGTTCGGATGTAGTTTACTGTATACCGTGTCAACACTGTGATAAACAATACATAGGACAAACGTCCAGACAGTTGAAGGACCGCATCACCGCACACAAAAGTGACAGTAGACCTGAGAGATGTGCACTAAGTGAGCATGTCTATAAGGAAGGACATTGTATGGATTATAACTCAGTAAAAATTTTATCCAACGAAAGAAACACTACCAAGAGACTCTTTTTAGAGATGGTTCACATTTCCCAGGCAGAAAATCCTCTAAATAAAAAAACAGATTTAAATCATTTGAGTGAGATTTACTCTTATTTAATTTTTGTAGACAATCCTAATGTGAGGGAGAATCAGCAGATTACCCCGATGAATGCCAATAACATAGTTTGATTATTTCAATGCACATCATCCTATATTAACACATCTAAATTCTCAATAGTTAATAAACTTTTATTTGGATCTATATATGGAAATATTCCATGCCGTTGTAAATTTCACTTGGTAATACTAATTCCAGTGGTCTATATCTGTTGTGTCAGTCTATTTGAGAATTCATCCATTCACATGTCTAGTTGACAACCCTTTCAAAGTAAAACACGATTCATAATTCTCAACATAAGAATACATTGTTAACGTATGTAATGTGGATTGTAGTTGATTCCTGTGAGTTGTATACACAGTTTTGTTCATATAACTTTATATATGATTTTAACATAATCGCCGCATAACCTCACTTACACTGTAAGTTATGAATGTCTTGTTTTTCTCTATTATATATTCCTATGTATCTTTCTATTTTGTAGCATCCCTGATGATGATAATAAATATTATCGAAAGCTTGGAATCCGTGTAAAAGAGTACACTTATTGGCCTGCTGCATAACCCAAATACCAATCACCTAATTCGTATTCAGTCAGCAAATAAAACTACAAATTCTATATATATATATATATATATATATATATATATATATATATATATATATATATATATATATATATATATGTATCATTTTATTCTTTATAATGATAGTTAGTGATGATTGGATATTGAGTGTGACTTGGGTCCATACAGGAGAAAACGAATGCTGAAATGGCATGTTTTATTTGCAGAAACATGGGTAAAGAGTAATTCCGAATATTTTCCAACCATAAAAAGTAATGACAACTTCTTCAAATGGTATTTAATAAATAATATTAGATTTTCGGTCCTTTGGCGTGTTTATTTCCAATCTTGTGTAAAAAGTATTTCCAACTATGTCACTTTTATTACTGCCTCTTTAGTTTCCATTTTCTATAATTTTACATAGTTTTAGTGTCCAACCTTCTATACATACGGTGGTTTGACATATTTTACGTTTGATGGCGTTTTTTCCTTTCATGTGTATTTTTGTTGTCTGAATTTCATATTTTTCTCACGATTTGGGGTAGCAGTTCTTTAGTAACATTGTTTCAAATAATTTAATATTCCGGTTTTTGAACTTTGATTTAACAGTGTGATTCTAGGCTCGAAATTATTGATAGAATACATTTTTCGTGTTATCGGGCGCGAAAAGTGTTGATTGATGAATTTTTCTTAGTATGTTGGTTTGTGTTAGAAATCAATTATGATTTTATCATTTAATTTTATCAGCAAAAAAGAAATACGGCCATTTTCTTCTACTTTCATCGTAAATTGTATTCTGGGATGAGAACTATTGAAAATTGTAATTATTATTACAAGCCTTCATTTAGTTTCACCTGTTCCGATGTGTGTAATCAAATTTTACAAGTTGAATTTGACACGTCCATTGAGCTGGCATTGTCAACATAGCGGAATCAATTTTAGAATAGGTAATAATTTGTTGCCTTTTTTGTTGCTAATTTGTTACAGCACAACTGATTTTGTTGCTCCAGCCATTTAAAAAAGTATAAAGGCGTAGAGAGTGGATCTGACTAATTTCAAATTAGTTGCTAATTAATTGCTGACGTTTTGAACATTTAAAATGATAACAAAACCAAAACTTCTGAATTTTTTGGACGATAATAGATTGCAAACGAGATACGGAAGATAAATCTAGGAATAGTATTCCGCAATTAATATTCGATTGCTACAGCTGGATAATATTACGAAATTTCACATGGAGAGCTTTTATTTAGGAATGAAAGCTCTCCCAATGCCAGTTGAATGTACGCCCACAATATTTGATTCATATTCACTCAAGATAGGAATGATTAGAATTACTTATACCTATGAGGGGAGCGCCCGGTAGATGATTGTTAATTAGTTCTTAACACTGAGCCACATTATTACCAAAAAAGCTCTGTAAATGCTAGTTGAGAGTCGACATAGTATTTTCGGGATGATAATTGATAATGAGAGCCACACAAGTTCACAGCACTCAGTTAGCAATTAGTTGCCTACCATGGGCAACACGAATGTACCCAAAAGTTCATGTCAATGTTAGTTGGAGTCAATTCAGCATTGTCAGGGTAAGAACGAATGATAACAGCGCCACAAGCTCAATGGAGTTAGTTCTCAATTAATTGCTGATCTAGGACATTACGTATGTCCAAAAAACACGTGAATTTCAGTTTGTTGTCTACTTAGCATTACCTTAGTTGATGATAACAGCTGTAAACGCTCACTGGAGTCAACTATTAATTAGTTGCTGACCATGAGCAACACGTTTGTCGGAAAAAATCCATGTCAATGCTCGTGAAGAATCAATTCAGCATTGGCGGAGTAAGAACGAATGATTACAACGGCACAAGCTCACTGGAGTTGATTGTCAATCAGTTGCTGACCATGGACAACACGTATGTCCAAAAAAATCCATCAGAATGTCAGTTTGTTGTCTACTTAGCATAACCTGATTGATAATTGATGATAACAGCTGTTAAAGCTGACTGGAATTATTAATTAGTTGCTGACCATGAGCAACACGTATGTACCCAAAAGTTCATGTCAATGTTCTTACCCTCTCAACTAGCATTGACATGAACTTTTGGGTACAAACGTGATGCCCATGGTCAGCAACTAATTGCTAACTGAGTGCTGTGAACTTGTATAGCTCTCATTATCAATTATCATCCCGACAATACTGTGCCGACTCTCAACTAGCATTGACATTTATTTTTTTGGTAATAATGCGGCTAGTATTAGGAACTAATTAACGATCATGTACCGGGTGCTTCCCTCATAGGTAAAAGTAATTCTAATCATTCCTATCTTGAGTGAATATGAATCAAATATGGTGGGCGTACATTCAACTGGCATTGGAAGAGCTTTTATTTCAAAATAAAAGCTCTCTATGTGAAATTTCGTAATATTATCCAGCTGTAGGAATCTAATATTAATTGCCGACTACTATTCCTAGCTTTTGTATCCCTCGAATCTATTTTGAAATCTTTTATCGTCCAAATAAGTGGAAGTTTCGGAATTGTTATCATTTTAACTGTTCAAAACGTCAGCAACTAATGAGCAACAAATTTAAAATTAGTCAGATCCACTGTCTATGCCAATAATTTTCGAGACAATACCAACTTAATTATTAGCTAGCATTGTCCTCTTTTTTAACAAAATGGCTGGAGCAACAAAATCAGTTTTGCTGTAACAAATTAGCAACACAAAAGCAATATATTATTACTTATTCTAAATTCGATTTCGCTTTGTTGACAATGCCAGCTTAGTGGACGTGAATTGACCCATTTCTAGTTGTACGATTAACGTGAAATTTGTCAGGTGTTCATAGTTCTCGTGACAATGCATTATGGAAGTTCGTTAGAGAAAAAAACAAAATGGCGGCTCCAAGATGGCGGAAGAGATTTGTGTTTATGGTCCGATTCGATTCAAAATTGGTATGTGAGGGTATTCGTGGTCGAAGGTGTTATGAATTTTCTGTCAAAATTCATGAAATCAAAATATCGGCTCCAAGATGGCCGATGAATTCTGTGATTATGGTCTGATTCTATTCAAAAATGATATGTGGGGGTTTTTGGGGATGGAGATTATGATTTTTTTGTCTTATTTCATAAATTCAAGATGGCAAACGAGTTTTGTAATTATGGTCCGATTCTATTCAAAATTGGTATGTGGAGGTTTCGGGGTCGAAGATTATGAATTTTTTGTCGAAATTCATAAAATCAAAATGGCGGCCGGTTCCAAGATTGCGGACCATCTTTGTGATTATGGTCCGATTCTATTCAAAATTAGTATGTGGAGGTTTTCGGGGTCAGAGATCATGAATTTATTGTCAAAATTCACAAATTCGGCACAAGTGCGGCTACAAGATGGTGGACGAATTTTGTGATTATGGACCGTTTCTATTCAAAATTAGTATGTCGAGGTTTCTGGGGTCGGACATTATGAATTTAGTCGAAGATTATAGATTTTTAGTTTACATTTATAAATTGAAGATGGCAACTCCAAGATGGCGGATGAGTTAATCTTCAGATGGTCTCCTCATTGAAGAGCTAGATAGCTCAGAACTTACAGGAAAAATGCCTCATAATAACGATGCTTCAACAAAAAAGCATAGATTAAGGCGTACTTACTAAAAAGCACAAAATAAAATAATTAACGAAAAACCTTTTTAAAGACAAGCTTTTATTCAAATGCGCTAAAAAGTGAAATATAATTGCTTTGGATGTGTGACGTTAGTTATTTAATGAATTACAGATTCAAAAGCTTGTCGCTTTTGTATTCGAACTAAAAACTTCGCGACAAGCTCTGGAATCTGCAACTCACGGAATAACCTACGTCACTCATCCAGAGTAATTATCTCTTAGTTTTAAGCGCATTTGAATAAAAGCTATCTTAAAAAGTTTTTTTATTGATTATTTTTTTGTCTACTTTTTTTGGAAGCATAGAACAACATTGTCGACGTATTGAAGAAAATGAATATGAAGTTGTCTGATACGACAACCTTTTTTACTTGTTCGAGCCCGAAATCATGTATACGTGAGTTATTCCCAATAAATGTGTACATGGAAAGATTGGTTAAAAATTTGATTGATTTATTGGGTGGGTGACCTGATAAAACATGCAATGCTGTTTTTGTGTATCGTTGGTGAAAAATAAAATTCCGGAAAAACACAGTTTTAGCTTATTATGTTATTGCTGACTATTTCTCATCTCATATTTTTTTTATTAATTTGTTATTTTTCTCCTTAATTTGACCTGATAAAACATGCAATGCTGTTTTTGTGTATCGTTGGTGAAAAATAAAATTCCGGAAAAAAAGTTTTAGTTATTAGTTTTTTTTTTAATTAATTTGTTATTTTTCTCCTTAATTTGTTTTGTTGGGTCTCTTATATGGTATAAGTCGACTCATCATGCAGTAGTGAAATGCATTTGTTTAAATAATCATTCTTCATTGCCACAATTATATTTTCTCAATGAGTTGTTGAACAGTTTTTGATTCATTTTAAAATCAGTTAATTCCCTAAAAACGAAATTTTTGCTTTTGTTTGTTTTCAATTAAAAGTAGTGTTATCTTTAATATCCTCGTGGTTTTCATATTTTTGAAAAATATCATTGATAAATGGGTTGTAATCGACTGATAAGTATTGGTAAAAATGTTTGTGTTTTTCAATAAGTATTCTCGAAACTGGCTATTTTTGTGTTATTTGCCTATGACGTCATTATGTGTCTTTTCCAAAAGGATTACGAATGATCAATTTTTCAGACTTGTACAGCATGATGATTTTCTTTCTTTCTCTCTCTTATCGTCTCCCATACTTAACTGTTATTATCAGGACACATTTGAACTTTCACAAACAACATGGTGATTTTCCAACTGAAATATTTCGGCATTCATTGTTTTCGTAAATGTATCTGTTTCAATATTTCATTTTTTCCCATTTGATCTGATGCGTAAGGCGTATGTAGTAATCAACACAAGAGTATAAGATATACCTCTTCAATACAACACTTATTTTATACGCAAATTAAATCGATGTAATCTTCCTCTGTGCAATTCAAACATAATATATCCTGGTATGTAGGTTCTGAAATAATACTGTTTCATGAACTGAATTTCCGTTATAAATCATTCACCATGATGCGGGTATTGTAAACATAATTTTCTCACTTATATATGTATGGAGAAAGTTCACCTGATATCAAAATAAATAACTGGAGTTCATGGTATGGATAGTCGATAGAATGTCGACGCAAATTGAAATTTTAAAATTGAAAAAAAAATCATATAGAAATAAAGACATTTTAGCTAGCAATTTTGACACTTCATGTAGGTCTGTTATTATATCGCTTCTACTCAGAATACCCTTTTCAATGGATTGATTGCGCCACGATTAACAATACTCGATGATTACATATATAACCGTAATAAATTTCAAACCAAAAAAGTCTTGAAATAATGAGTCTTCTCCCGATGTATATCTCACGGAGATGAATATCTTGTAATGCCAATGTCAATTACACAAAAAGCATAATATATCACGAACTGAACGAAGATTTTCCCATGGATGAACCGAGTTTGTTATTTAAGACGATATTAGCTTATAATCTTATCGATTTATCGAGTTGCGGTTATGTGTTCTTCTTGTGGCTCGTATTTCTACGACTCGTCGAGGATAATCGTGGCTCTCATCTGTCTCGCTTTCTTATCGTATTTAGTTTTTATTCATTGAAAATGGGTGCAAACAGTACGCCAAGTTTTTTGTATTCGTGCTGCATGAAAATAAATTTCCATCTTTCATAGAGAGGAAGAAAGAAGTTATAGAATATAACATTATTTTCCATATTTTAATCATAATCATACAGTGTCCGTCATAAAGGTGGCTACATATGGGAAAAAAATTGTTATTGAAATTTCTGAAAAACTCTAATGGCGGTTCGTTTCTGCATGTCTTACAACTGAAAAATCCGTTGCGACTTATATCACGTGACCTCAGATTTGGCGGGAATTTGAAAAAAGTTGTTTGTGGTGCCGAAAAATGGGTCAAATTGGCAAGATATCGAAAAATTATAATGAGAAAATGTGTTTGGAATCCAACAAGGACCCCATGTAAAATTTTGAACCATATTAAAAAAAAATACAAAAATACCATTCTATTCCTTTACCCTTACTGAGAATAATTATACATTCTTGTTTTATCTGGAAACAACTTTAATAACCTAAATCACATAACTTTGGATCAAAACTAATTAAATATTTGTGGAATAGAGATTAATTATGAAAACACGATTTAGTATTGTCATTAGGTGTTTTGAATTTTATAAGGCGGCATTGAAAAAAGATCTACTTTTGTTGTAACAATAACAAATGTCACAACAAAAACTTGTAGACAATTTTGTTGGAGTTGTTGTTCATTATCAGTTTTTGTGTTTTTCAATCTATCAATAGAAATGGCTCCAAAACTGAGTATACAAGAAAAAAGAGAAATAGTATTGCTATATGTCGAAAATTATCATAGCTGAAATTTTCAATGGATGACATCTAGATCATAATTTGCATTTTACTACGGTGGCAAAGATATTGCAAAAATTTGAGGAAAGCCTGTTGTAAATAATGAAAATATGATAAACAATGTTTTACTGACAGTCACTGAGACACCAATTGTTTCGACAAAAATTATGGCAGAAAAGGCAGAAATATCTCAAACCTCTGTTCGACGAATTTTAAAACAAAATCACTTCCACCCATACAAACCAAAATTTGTGCAAGTTCTGCGAGACAGGGATTATGACGCTCGATTTTATTTTTGTGCATGGCACCAGGGAATGTTAGAAGACAATCGTGATTTCTCAAAAAATTGCCTATTTTCTGACGAAGCAACTTTTACCTCAAATGGTGTCGTCAGTTCTCAAGATTGTAGATGGTGGGCAGATCATAATCCTAATTTTATTATTGAAGCCAAGGACCAAAATAGTTTCAAAGTGAATGTATGGTGTGGAATTTTAAATGAGCGAATTGTAGGTTTTTAGACAAAGTTTAAATGGCGAACGGTATTTGAACTTTTTACGGACCGGGATATCTACATCTACCTATCAATACAAGAGCGGATTCGTTTATTCTTTCAACAAGATGGGCTTCTATTCATTCTACGAATGAAGTGCGGGAGTGGTTGACAGATAGTTTGGTGAGCAGTGGATAGGTCGATATTCAGGTAATCCTTGGCATGTTAGTTCTCTAGCACTAAAAAGCAATGTTTATAAACAACGCCCATTTCGAAATGTAGAACATTTACAAATTTGTATTAGGAATTGTGCAGCACTGATCAACAGAACTATGTTGGAAAATGTTCGCCGTGAAATATTTTTCAGAACAATTCTATGTAAGGTGGTCACGTAGAATATTGAAAATTAGTACATTGTTTGTTTATTGAGTTTTTTTATTTTTCCACATCCACCTAAACAATACTAAATTCAATTAGTATAAATAATGTATTATTAAGTTTTAATTACAAATATAAGTTGGTTTAAATTGTATTTACTGGTTGAGAATATTGCATCAATATACAGGGCGAGACTTTACCTACTGACAAGACTTAATCGTGTTTTCATAATTAATCTTCCGCAAAATGTCTATTCCACAAATATTTGATTAGTTTTGACCCAAACTTATGTGATTCAGGTTATTAAAGCTGTTTCCAGTTAAAACAAGAATGTATAATGTTTCTTAGTAAGGGTAGAGGAATAAAATAATAATTTTTTTTCAATCTGGTTCAAAATTTGTACATTGGGTCCTCGTTGGATTTCAAACACATTATAATTTTTCGATACCTTGTCAATTTGGCGCATTTTCGGCACCAGAGGTCACGTGATATAAGTCGCATCGGATTTTTTAGTTGTCATACATGCAGAAACGAACCGCCATTAGAGTTTTTCAGACATTTCAATAACAATTTTTTTTCCATATGTAGCCAACTTTATGACGGACATTGTATGATTATGATTGAAATATGGAAAATAATGTTATATTTTATAACTTCTTCCCTCCTCTCTATGACGGATGGAAATTTATTGTCATGCAGCACAAATACAAAAAACTTGGCGTACTGCGGGGTACTGTTTGCACGAATATTCAATGAATAAAAAATAAATATGATAAGAAAGCGAGACAGATGAGAGGCACGATTATCCTCGACGAGTCGTAGAAATACGAGCCACAAGAAGAACACATAACCGCAACTCGTTAAATCGATAGGATTATAAGCTAATATCGTCTTAAATAACGAACTCGGCTCATTCATGGGAAAAATCTTCGTTCAGTTCGTGATATATTATGCTTTTTGTGTAATTGACATTGACATTACAAGATATCCATCTACGTGAGATATACATCGGGAGAAGACTCATTATTACAAGACTTTTTTGGTATGAAATTTATTACGGTTATATATGTAATCATCGAGTATTGTTAATCGTGGCGCAATCAGTCCATAGAAAAGGGTATTCTGAGTAGAAGCGATATAATAACAGACCTACATGAAGTGTCAAAATTGATAGCTGAAATTTCTTTATTTCTATATGATTTGTTTTTCAATATTAAAATTTCAATTTGCGTTGACATTTCATCGACTACCATGAACTCCACCAGTTATTTATTTTGATATAAATTTTCCCGCCAAATCTGAGGACACGTGATATAAGTCGCAACGGATTTTTCAGTTGTCAGACATGCAGAAAAAAACCGACATTTGAGTTTTTCAGAAATTTCAATAACAATTTTTTCCCCATATGTAGCCAACTTTATGACGGACCCTGTATGTTTATCATGCTAGTTTCCTCTAAATCATTTTATGGCAAGGGTGCGAGTTATCTAACTAATATTTCCATCAATACAATAATGCCGCTTGTATTAGAAAGTAGTAGCTACTTTTTCATTTCAAATGGAATACCCCGTATATTATATCATTTTTGGAATGCTCATAGGATTCCTCATAACTTTCCCTGATAATTCATCACTAATACCTACAGTTTTTGCGACAAAAATTATTTTGTAAAATTTTTGTGCATACAGGGGGCTCAAAAGTGAGTTCCTTCAGGAAACTCATAAAAATGACTGAAACTCGTTTTTTTAATGAAACACCCTGTGTTTTATTACCCAATCGGAGAACTGTGACATTTTCTTATTTAGTTTTGTATACTTTCCCTTTACCTATCTCGTACAGTTTGTCAGTTGTGATCATTTATGTTATGAATTGTTTGAATCATCATGAAATGCAAAAACGTCGACGTCGAACATTTGAATTAATAAATCTAGGAAGAATTATTTCAATAAATATTCAAAATGTTGACCATAACTTTCTGTAGACTCGTGCTTGAGGGTACCCCACCAATAAAAGTCTAGGGTTGTTAAATCAGGGGATCTAGGAGGCCCTTTCCTGGACCCAAACGTCCAATCCATCGATCATCAAATATGCTGTGCTATGAGGCGAAGCGCAATTGAGTTGATACCAACATGATCGATATTCAGTTCTTCAATGAAATCCCCAATGTTGTCCGCAATATATTCAAATATTTTCTAGAGTCGAGGTTTTCATCATAAATCAAAAAGCGCAATTAACCACAAAAAGTTGGAACAAATTTTTTCTTGAATTCTCATTTCTCTTGTGACATACAGATTTTCGTTCGTCCAGTAATGAAGATTCCTTCTGTTGAAAATACCTTCTCGAAAATGTTATTCAACAGTCCATATTATCTTCTTGAGAAAACCTTCGTCTACTTGTGTACGTACCATCAACATTTCACATAGCTCGATCTTTTTGTTACGCTACGCATAAGTGCAGAAAAATCTAACAAAAATAAGTCATTAATATAGACTCTGAGAAAGAAATGAAGGATGCATTTCAAATAAAAATCACTGCAGTACGGCGTTCCTAAAAGTCGTCACTCTCTCACAAAGGAGCTATCAACAAATCGTTACCCTCCTAAAGAATTTCATAGTAAACAGAGAAACTATAAATTAAATGCGTGACAACTCCATTGAATCTCGCAGAGGCCTCAACAAAAGAAATAAATATTTTTTTTAACACATTTTCTTAGACCCGCGGTAAAGAGCCATCAATTACTCAGGAAGATGAATAATGATGACAGGCGACAAAAAAACTAAATGATTTATAATGACATTACGTATGGGCATGTTAGCGGGTATTACAAAGAACAATACATGGAAGGGGATATCATATAAAAAGCGCGAGACAACGCGAAAAATGAACGAGAAGTGTTTAAACTTTCATTCGATTAACATGTGGTACAGAATGATGAGAAGTGCTCGAACTTTCACATAGGGAACATGTTACAATGTAACATATTGATGTGCGGTAGCTATCAACCAGCAAACAGCTCACTAGACAGTCATCAGTCATGAGTTCAGTGAAATTGCGAAATTATTAATAAAGATAATTCCAATCAAGTCAAACAGAAACTGCACGAGTAATGACTTCACAAAGTGAATATCCAGTTGAACAGTATTTACTATTAATAAAAATGATGTTATCAATGCATCAAGAACGAGATAAGACACCGAAAACCTCTAACCGATAGTTCATGCTCGCATAGAAAAATAAGGGTAGCTCTAGTATCACACACAGTACGAGAGAAGAGTTAAATACGCCAACCTCGCGGAAATAAATAATTTCTTAATTCAACCAAATTGAAATCGTGTAAAACAAATATCGAGTGAATGAGGGATGAAACCTGATGGTCTGGAGTAAGTTCATATATTTTTCTGGATTTATGTTTGGGAAAATTGAATAAATTAATATTTTTATATGTTTTTGAATGTATCTCCATATTTTATGTTCCTATATTTTTCAAATAATATTTACCAATAGTCTAGTTAACAATTGATGGCATTTTCACTTATATTCAGTCCACTTGAATTTGAGAATGCCAAAAAACTGACCACAACCGTTCTTAGACTATTTTCATCTTCCATCAGTATATAGAACTGATGACAATGCTATGTAACTATTATGAAATATATATGTATATTCTTATGCTTTTCCAGGTGCATTATTTGAACTAACTTTCTGAGATCGGTACATGCTTCTATCTGAACGCCCTACATTCCCCTGTATTAAGAGAAAGAGATATTTTCCCTGTAGGCCGCTCCAGCGAAATAATCTCAGTTCGACCATCCTCAGACAGTCGATGCTCTTTTCACTCAAAGTTTTAGCTTTCGAGCAAACCTAACAAAACAGGAGTGATCAAGTAAAGTGATTTATCATAATGTTTGAAAATTCCTTAGCTTTTCTTGGTCTTTCTTGATGGAGATTTCCCACCATAAAAGGCCAGTGGCGTAACACTTTGTGGAGTGTCTTGGGGCTTAGGAGCTTGAACTTTATGAAATTTGTAGTAATGCATGTTCCTTCAGAATCCTATGAACTGATGAAAGTTTCACACCTAAATCATGAACTGCATTACGATTGGAAGCTTGACGATTTTCGTAGAAGTATGCCAAAATATTTATTGCGTTGTCCTCATTACCTGTCACAGGTCTAGGCAAGTTTCGTGTTGCTTTCAAAGATGATTCAAACATTTCAAAAATTCTAATCAATCTAATGAACTTTCTCAAATTCATTCGAGGTGAATCAGGATACTTTTCATTGAATTCTCCGCATTTTCCGAGGATATTTCTGTTACATTGATGAATAAATCCATCAAAACCACATTTTTGTAATTATTTTGTAAATTTGCATTATGAACAATTTGTTATTTCTCAATGGTCAGGTTTTACACAAAAGATTGACAAAATAATTTGAAGTTATGAGAAATCCTTCGAAGATTCCAAAAATGATGAAAAATGTTCCATTTGAAATAACAAAGTAGCCACTATTTTCTGATACAAGTAGCAACACTGTATTGATAGGCCAGTAGAGATAGACATGAGTTTCCCAAAATTTAATAATAATTACAAAAGTTTTAAAACTTCAATAGAGTGGAGAGTACGTTCAAATGATATTTAGTCTAATATTGCAACCCTTTTTTTGAACGGAAGATGTTGGAAAATCAGGATTCAATGAATTTTTACATTATTAGCGCGAAAAAATTTGCAAAAGTTCTGCAAACTCTCGAAGTTTAGAAATATGGCAATTTACATCCTCCGATAAATTTTCATCCATTCAAACAAAATGGAAATGTATGTTTTATCGAAAAAAAAATTATTGTTAATCCCAATTTTTCGATAAAAATTCCAAAAGTTCTGCAAACTCAAAAAAATTACTAAAATAATGTTCTTGATAAGAGTATTAATTTTCAACATCTGGCGAGTTACATTCACCTTTTCCACGAACACTATGGGAATAGCCAAGTCACCATTTTCGCAACTCAGCATTTCCATGGGAAGCTTGCAGAGTCGACATTTTTCCAAGAACTTCATATCATCATTTTTAGTTGTTAGACATGATCTTGTCTCATTATTGTATTCAGTCTAGATTTGATTCTTGAATTGTTCACATAAAAATATTTTTCTATTTGAATAAAAGTTTTCAACGCGGATAACTTTTCTATTTCAATAGTTAAGTAACAATCGTGAAAAGTTCCTACGGTTCCATTGAAGAAAACGTATGTTCCCTGGAGACGAAGCTGGAATACTGACAATTCAGCAGAAACCAGGCCAGTACCAGATGCCGAAAAGGATCGTACTGTGAGTCATTTTTGATTTTCATGTCAGACTCCTCTAGTTTCTCTCCATCCTTAAGTGAACGTGAAGTAAACTCAGAGCTAGATATAAATTCATTGACGAATATTTTAAGCAATTTTTCCCTGAACGAAAGTACAATTTCAAATCCAATTGGAATAAATAATATCGAAAAAATCATGCCAGCAGTTCCGAGTTTCACAAAGGTTCATGCTGAGACCATTCCGGATTTTGACGGCAATGTTAATGAACTTAATTTTTTCCTCGAAAGCGTGAACAGCATTGTTAAGCACTTTTTTGATAATGAAAATTCAGGAGATTACCAAAATGTAATAATATTCAGAACAATCATTAGCGAACTGAAAGGTCCAGCACGGGATGTTGTGAATATAAGTTGTGTTAATGATATCGATGAAATTAAAAAGGAACTTATTCGTAACCTCAGTGATCCGAGAAATGAAAACTGTCTGTCTTTGGATTTAAACAATTCGAGACAATTACCGAACGAAACTCCATACCAATTCCATGACAAAATGAGGAAATTGCTAAATACAATTTCAAATTATCTTGATATTCACGAACCTGATATAAATATTAGGAAATTCAAACATGGCATGTATAACCAAGCCCTTGAAGTATTTTTAGCGGGGCTAAGAAACCTCATAGGTGTAATGGTTAGAACTAAAGAACCTGAAACTATGCTAGAAGCAATCAATTTCATAAGGAAAGAAGACAATATAAAATATTTACAAGATTTTTTTTATTCGAATCAATCCAATTCACATTCCAATGTACAAGTAAGAAAACAATCTCACCCAATACATCAAAACCAAAGCTCTCCTAGGCCATTTCAAACCAATCAACAAAGAACATTTCAAAATTTCAGCCAGAATTTCAGGTACCAAAACCCTCGATTTTCCAATACCCCTCAGCAAAATTTCTCATCACAATATAAACCTCCTTTCCCGACGGGACTAATCGATGTCCAGCCGAGGCCAAATTTCAGTCAAAGATTCTCAAGTAACCAACAAGTTTTTGGCTCACCAAAAAATGTTTGGAAACCCAATTCAAAATCAAATCCTAATCAATACAAACCTACCCCGATGAGTACTACCACTAGACAGTTCAGTACAAATCAACCCATAAACCAAAATCGTAAATGGGTTTCCGAAGAACTATACAATATCGAATATCTTGATGTTTCCAACCCCGATGAAGAATGTCCCTTAGATCCCTCATATGATTATTCAGAGAATCCCTCTGTGGAAAATGACGAATATCCATCTGAACACACAAACATGATCATCGAACTCCACAACTCATTTGACATAGGACAACTACCGTTCATCAATATCAAAAATCCAGCCCTAGAATTGCTCATCGATACAGGAGCTACTAAATCATTTTTAGATCCCGAAATAATTGAAAATTATTTTTCAAAATACAAAATTCGTGATTCTTTTGTCGTTTCAAATTCCTTCGCTGCTTCAAAGCATGAATTTTCAGTAACCATACCTAGTTTTGAGGAATTTAACGAAGATAACATTATGAAATTCTGCGCTTATAAATTTCACAATGTTTTTGATGGACTAATAGGAATCGATCTCATCCAATCACTAAACGTACAATAAGACTTCTCAAATTCAAGATTTATCACGCCTAATTCGAAATTGATTTTCGAATATATGCAAAATTTCAATGAAACATTTTCATCACAGAAACCCCCTCCATCAGATAATCAAACCAACAAAGATCAAGAAATTGACACAGAATCGATAGATGTAAACATTGATGAAAATCCAAATCTCGATGACGCTGATTTACGAATTGACAAAACTAATCCTGAAAATAGAGACGAAGATGAAAACAAGACTGTACATACAAGTAACGAAAAACCGACTCTCGTAATTCCAATATCAGAAACTCCTATCAAGTATTTCCAAAATCAGTTGTTTCTGAAAATAGTTTTTCATTCCCCAGGGTTACCGAAAATAAAACGCCTATTTGAAAACAAAATAAGAACTTCAATTCAAATATCCGAAGACAACTTCGAACACGATATTATACAGACATTCAAAGAATTTACCTCCATAAACAAAACATTTGCAATAAATTTGGATAAACAGGCTTTTATTCCAAAATTGTGTAAAGTACTTAGTGACACATTCAAAAACTCTGCCTTCAAACTCATTCTTTGTAATAATGTAGTCGAAGACGTTAAATCCACAGAACAAGTCGAAATGGTAAAATTGTGCCACGAAGGTAAAACTGATGATCATAATATCAACGAAACTAGACAAGAACCACTGATCTACGAACCGAAAAAACTAATTTACCACAAGACTAGGGCGCGAATTGAAATAAGCCCTCGAATTAGAACTCACCTTGTACTTAAAAATGAAGAAATAACAGTAAAACTAATAAACCCTCAAATGAAACCCTACGAACCTATCATAAAAATAATCTTAGAAGACCCCTTCTTAATCAGGATAAAATCACTTTACAGAATTCTTCTCGCCCTGGCGGCAGTCAACGAAGCTCAAGAAATTAAAGTCACCAGCCTCTCCTCAAATCCTGGCATCCTACCCTACCAATTGGGAAATGCAAAATTACGAAATTCCTTTCATACATTTATTCATTTCTATGATCTGGAACCCATAGAAAAATAATTTCGTAAAATTAGTAAACAATGGAACTTTCAATAATTATATTTCTTTCCAGTTGACTCTTGCAGAACAAAAACTTAGTTTTCTGAACCCAAACAAAAGATCAAAAAGGGGTATATTCAATGGAATTGGTACAGTTTTCAAAACAATTTCTGGTAATTTAGATGCCGAAGACGGCAAAAGATATGATGATGTAATCAATACTTTAAAATCAAATCAAAACAATATTGCAACCACCCTCAACAGGCAGATTTCATTGACAACAAAAATCATCGATGATTACAATACCTCTCTCTAGCTAATTAAGCGAAATGAAGAAATGATAACATCCAAAATAATCGAACTCGATGCTGCACTTGAAAAACTTAAATTTGACTTTAACGGTTACATTACAGCAAAAACTTCTTTGGATCAAATAAATGCAATTTTAAACATTCTATCTCCAATTAATCATTCAAATACTTCTAAAATATCATTCACATGAAGAACTATTATTTGGAAACGATAACTCTAGCATCCATAAATACTATGAAATTTTGGAAGTAGAATCATATCATTCTGATAGTCGAATAGTCTTTATCGTTCATTTCCCAGTAATGTTCCCAGAAACCTATTCATACTACCACCTATACCCTGTACCAACCGAGAACAAAACCATCCTTATTCCCTCCAAACCTTATCTGGCAATGGAAAGCAATTTTTATCAGTATGAAGACACCCCATGCCAAAATACACACCCATTGTATTATTGTACCAATGGAAGGCCAATCGAACAATCGAGGCAAATCGATTGTACATACCAGCTACTCCATCTGAAGAACGAAGAGCTGAACACCTGCGGCCCGTCCCAGTAACAATCGAACATGAAATCGTCGAACAGATCAATGCTGCCCATTACATCGTGATATTTCCTGAACCCACCAAAGTGAAATTCAACTGCCAAAAGAGCGACCTTGCCACCTTCAGTGGTCCTCATTTCATCGAAGTACCCATTGGTTGCAGCTTCCAGACCCCAAGGAGTATTTATTCCAACAACAAAGAAACAATAACCGGACAACCCTCACTATTGCCAGCAGTAAAAACTTCCAAAGTCATCCAAAAACATCAACACGAACTGACCATCCACAACATACCTCTACACCAAGTACATCGACTCCAGAGGGACCAACAAGAAATCCACCGAATCACCCTGAAAACTTCCACAGGGACCCCAGCTTACCTTTGGACGGCCCCAATATACATCCTATTAGTCGCATTATCAATTATCCTACTGGGTCACTGCCTGAAGACCAAATATTGGAGAGGGGGCCAAATAAGCCAACCCACCATGAAAAAGTCGTCCACAAGGAATTCCCAAAGACCACATCCATTTCCAAGGACCACCGATGAAGACGAATGAACCGATCCACCCCATATATGGATCTTTCTGAGAAGGGAGGAGTTACATTCACCTTTTCCACGAACACTATGGGAATAGCCAAGTCACCATTTTCGCAACTCAGCAGTTGGGAAGCTTGCAGAGTCGACATTTTTCCAAGAACTTCATATCATCATTTTTACTTATTAGACATGATCTTCTCTCATTATTGTATTCAGTCTAGATTTGATTCTTGAATTGTTCACATCTAAATATTTTTGTAATTCTATTTGAATAAAAGTTTTTTTTAAGTTGATTCCGGCTCGAGTTATAAAATTTGCGGGAAATATATTTTTTCATAAAATTGTTTTTTTTTTTATTAAAACAAGTATCGGAATTATTACAAAAGTTTCGAATAATGGTTGCAAGTGAAGATGTCCTGACAATGTTTTCATTCATTTGCAACCTCGTCTGCAACACGGAAATGATGGTAAAATTGAAAGAAAAATATTTTCGTATTTGTACTCTACCAGTACCAATAATTTGCAAACTATGCGGAACATTAGGAATTGGAAAAATATTTATTTTTGCAACACCTGTGTTGTCTGAATAATGAATATTTTTATATAACAATGACTATCAAACTGGTATCATTGACATGACACTTCTTTTTTTCCACTGATATCCAAGTTTTTTTGGCAAGTTCATCAATGTTAATTGGGATTGTTGGATATCAATCTCTTCTGAAGTCTATTTGATCAACTAGAATGTTTCTCTTTGCGTATCGTAGTAAATACAATTGTAACTCGTGTTATTCAATAATTGGGTTCTTACCAGCTCAGTGTACATATGTGAATAAATAAGTAATTTCAAAATAGAGCGAATTCCATTTTTTTTTATCATTGGTTTCAGTAATATATATTTTTCCAGTAAAAATTTCATGATGCAATTTAAACTCAAGTCTTTTGTCGAAATTCAATATTGAATGATACTTAGAGAATCACAGTTTTATTCTGAAAAATGTCAACCAGTCGTTCGTACAGTCACTGCCCAGAGTCGCTTGCATGTTAGAACGGCAACACTTTGTCAGTCCACTGTACCAAAACCTATACAAACATAAGATTTGTTCTGTTTGTTCACCTTATGCAATTCTAGAGTAGAAATTATACCGCGTAGGCCACTTCAAACTATCCAGCTCCATATTCTTATACATATAAACGAGAGTAGAAATTCCATTCCCCTTGAAACGTTGTTCACGTTACCCGTAATTTTGAGTGCCTCTTGAAGTTTTTTCAAGAAAAAAATTATGTACTTACTGCATTTTCATAACCACCTCAACCATTGAAGTTTGAGAGCCTTTATGAGTGGAACAGTGGTGAAATAGGTGGTTTAGTAATAAGATCCGAAATACGCGGAGGAAATTTTTTATACGAGGCCGTTTTGTAAGAAAATATATATTAAACATTGTAATCAAGACGCAAGTGAAATCAAAATGGTTGAATGGTAAGTCTACAAAATAATTGGAGTATTGGTTGTTGGCTAAGAGGCTGTTTATGTTTTTTTTACACGCTTTATATTAGCTTTACTTGTATGTTTGTAACCGACTCCTTTGGACTTGATTTTCACCCACTTCCAGACCTCCGAATGATTTAAAATTTGGCAGGTGTACATAATTCCGGTGACAATGCATTGAGAAATTTTTGTGTGAAAAAAAACGAAATGGCGGCTCCAATATGGCGGACGAGTTTTGTGATTATGGTCTGTTCGGCTTCAAAATTGGTATCTGAGGGTTCTCGTGGTCGGAGATTATGATTCTTTTGTCAAAATTGAAAAATTCCAGATGGCGGCTCCAAAATGGTGGACGAGTTTTGTGATTATGGTCCGATTCTATTCAAAATTGGTATGTGGGGGTTTTTGGAGTCGAATATTATGATTCTTTCTGAAAATTGAAAAATCCAAGATGGCGGCTCCAAAATGGTGGACGAGTTTTGTGATTATGGTCCGATTCTATTCAAAATTAGATGGGGGTTTTTGACAAGTAAAATTTTGAATTACTTCTAAAATCGAGATTTTATTGATAAAGTGTCCCCAAAATGGTGGACGAGTTTTGTGATTATGGTCCGATTCTATTGAAAATTCAAGATGGCGGCTCACTGTATATATTGACAACGTTAAAATCTTTGAATTACTTCTAAAATGAGATTTGACTATTGATACAGCTGTAACATTGATAATTTGAAAAATAATTACAGTTACTAATAGTAATCACGGAATTAATAGTAGATTGGAACAAATAATAGTTTAAAAAAATTAAAATGACACGCTTTCATAAATAAACCAAACTAAAAAGTAGAAAATAAATAATACTTTAAAAAAACTAAAAAACACGCTTTTCATAAAAAACCGAACTAAAAAATAAATAAATAATACTTTAAAAAAACTAAAAAATTTTAAAAACTAAATTTTAATTGAATTAAGAATAGTGTAAAAATGTTTAATAAATATAAATTAATAATAATCTAAATATATTTAAAAAAAAAGCGTGGGGTGCTTAATCTGAATCTTAAAATACCCCAGTTTTTTTTTAAAAAAATTTTTTTTGATTACATTATTATTGATTTATATTTATTAAATTTTTTTACACTATTCTTAATTCAAATTTATTAAAATTTATTTTCTATTTTTGAAGTTTGGTTTTCCATAAAAGCGTGTTTTTTAGTATCTTTAAACTATTATTTATTAATTTTCAGTTCGGTTTTTTATAAAAAGCGTGTTTTTTAGTTTTTTGAACTATTATTTATTCTCATTAAACGTCAAGGTAATTACGAAGTTGATTAAAACTGAATAATTCGCATAGTTCAGGGGAATATTAAAAATGCAGCAGAGAATGGCGACACTTATACCAAAAACAATTGAAATATTCTTTGAATCGACCTGTACAAATTTTGAAAAATTGTGTACAAAGAATATTCTACAAAAGGAAGTTTCAGCATATTTTTCGTATCCACTGTATATAAGCCTCTATCTATCTACTTTGAGGCGATTTATTCAATGCTCCGAACTATGTTACATCGGAAAGGGAATTTGAATACTACAAAATAATCAAATAGGTTTCCTAAAAAGAAAAACCATCGCATACAAACCAAAGAGATACCCAACATACAGGAGGCCGGAAATAGTACGTTTCCCGGAAGAAGCGTATGACTGGCGGAGTTGTGATTTTTCAGAGATTGCCCTAGAGAGGAATAAATACTTTCGATTGGTATGAATACTATTGGTAGCATGCCCAAAAGCACTATCGAGTTCCTCATCCTTTTTCAATTCAATTGACAATTCGACGGCGCAGTTCATCTAACGACCCACAAACCGTCTTCAAAAATACACACATAGCCCCAAACGAAGTAATCAAGAGGTGCGAGGTCCGGTGAGCGAGCTAGCCTACCCGGAAACCTTTCAAGTAAATAATTTCTGAGCCCCCGAAAATAGTGCGGTGGGGCTCCATGTTGCTGAAATGTTACATCCAAGTTAAATCCATGTGGTTTTGCGCAATAATCTCATTGATACTGGTGGTGATCGTGTCTTTCAGCATTTGGAGGTATCTGGGACCATTTGAATTTTCTTCTGATAATATGGTACCCATGATGTGGTCACCTAAAATACCAGCCCAAAAATCTTTTGGGAAAATTGAGTATGTTCCTCGCGGAATTCATGGGGATTCTCATCACTCCAATATTTACAATTCTGGGTATTTACACTTCCATTTAGGTAAAAAGTGCTTGGATCGCTAGAACAAATTATTTCTGTAATGGTCTCACAAAATTCAAGTCGCCGGTCCAGATCATCTTCAATCAATTGTCGCAATTTTTTTATTTCGAAAGGATGGAATTTGTTTTCAAAATCCTCTTTACTGATGTTTTAGAAATATTACGTATCTCAGCTACTTGCTTAGTTGATTGTTGCGGGTTATTTACCAAACTGGTACAATTATTTTACTTCCGATTACACTAGCCCATACGTTTACTCCGAAACTTTCCTGAAAATTACTTTTCTTCATCATATGCTGATTGCCCAATATATGCAATATTGTGTGTTAAACATTCCATTGTTCGTTAATCTTGACTCGTCGGAAAACAATCACGATAGACCAATCACGATAGACTAATCTTCGATTTCCATCATTTTCATACAAATGCTTGTGCACCTGATACTATAACGACCTCCGATACCTATGATCTTAATTAGGTAAGGTAAGGTTAGTTAGTCAGAACTTACAGAATTTGATCGTGTAGAATTAGAATGCGATCATACAGATATGTTTGAAATGATACATTATCGTACATATTGTTCTGGTTAACAAGAACTTTGCTCTGTAACTACCGCCACAAATTTTCTTTTTTCCAAACTGCATACTTCATTTCCAAAGTTTTCTTTTGGCCATTGCTCTTCTGGTTTTCTCAAGAAGGAAGGTCCCGTCAACCAGTTCTGAATATCTTCAGGTTTATTCCATTTAGTGGCTTCATCGGCTATGTTTTGTTTTGTGTTCACCCATCTCCACATTCCATTCTTAGATTTCTCTAGGATCTAGCCGTGCTCCCAATACTGCGGCTAGAAGTTCCAATCTCGGAATTAAAATTGTTTTTAAAGGAGCCACCAGAAGCTATGAAAGGTGTTTCAATTTTTCCATTATTTTCTGCTCGAAACTATGCTATTGCTGCATAAGCTTTTTCACTTGAGTCACATAATACATGAAGATCAGTGTTGGTACATCTCAAGGTAAAATAACATTGAGGAATTTCTAATTTACTCAAAATAATGCAATTTTTATTAATTATTGAACATTTTCAAAAATGGTTCAGGGTGAGTTTTCACATATTGTTTTATGTTTTCTTCGTTGATTTATATTTCTGATGTTTCTTATATCAACAGGGAGCAGATTATAAAGTTTCGGCCCATAGAAAGTTATAAATTTTTTATTTTGGGTAATTTTTTTGAATTATTTTTAGTGAAGTATGTTGTATAACTTCCAGATTGTGCACCGATGTTTTGAAATTACCACCCCAAACAATAAGACAGCAACGTAATAAAGACTCTGCTAGTGCGTTATATACCGTTATCAACATTTTTTTTATTTAAAATGTTCTTCAGCTGGTAGAATTTATAAATTAATTTCCGCAGTCTATTGACTGTGTAGCTGATATGATCATCCCAACGTAGATGTTGTTCTAGAAAACACCTAGGTATTTAATAGATTTAGTCATCATTATAGATTGACAAGAGCAGTGAAACAAGTCATGGCAATTATATGTATGGAGTAGTAAATTATTTGGATTATCACGGTCTCTAGATGTGGAGGAAAAGGCAATTAATTGTGTTTATGAGACTACTGCTGAGTCATTTATAAATTAATTTCATTCCGCATTCTGCATTTTGGTAATTTTCTGCCCAAGTATTTCCAACAAGCTGCTGTGTCCTCAGCAGAAATTAATTTACTTTCGAATTTATTTATCGATAATAAATTATTGAGGTATAGAATAAATAATATCGGTCCCAATAATGTACCCTGTGGGACGCCCATTTTTAGAGGTAGTGGGTTTTTTTATCTTTTATTTTGACAATCTTGAGTTCTGTTGGTCAAATAGTCTTTCAGCAAATCCAAAGCAATACCTCAGATTCCAATAAATTCGAGGCGTTCAAAAAAGAGTGTATGGTTAAGGGTATCGCCAATTCCAAGAATATTATGATTATTTTTTTGTTTTGGAAGCCGTTCAATATATTATTCGCGAGGTTCTTCATTAACTCAAATACAGAATTTTCGGTAGATAGGATCTTTCTGAAACCGTTTTGTGAATCAGATAATAACTCGTTGCTATTACAATAATCCATTATTCTGTTCTTGATGCATTTCTCAAATATTTTGGGAAAATTGTTGATCACTGTTATAGGTCTATAATTCGGAGCGTGTTTACGGCTTCCAGATTGGAAGATGGGAGTTGTTATGGAATCCTTGAATGCTGCAAACACTTTATCTTTTGTCAGTGTTATGTCATAAGATGTGACACGGAGGTTCTATAAGAAACTGATCATATTTTTTAATGAAATTTACAGATATTTTGTCGGGGCCCGAAGATGTATAATTTTTTAAGCTTGAGATGATAGAGATTATTTCATTATTGGTCATTGGGTACAGGTACGTTTGTTTGTTGAACGGGAGTTTTTGTGCATTTTGGCTCCAATGTTAGAAAAGAAGGTGTTGAAATGGTTTATTATAGCTTCATCACAGGATAATTTCTTATCATGTTCGTCAACTATGACTAGGTAATCAGAATACATTTTTTGTTTGACGTTAGCGATTTCATTGATATCTTCCCACATTTTTTTAACATTTTTTGTACACTTGGTTATACCCTGTTCGTAATAGTTATGTTTTTAGAAGGAGTTCATCGAAATTTTTCCTTAAACTTCCTATATTGAGATGTAGTATATTGTAATAAGAATAAGCATAAGAAAATTTGTGGCTATAATCATTTATATTTTCACACTCGGTTGTTTATCTTTCTTCGTGTAGTTCTAATTCATTCATGTAATCCAACATTTTAAAACAGCTGGGATAACACCAAAAGCAGATGAGATATATTAAACGTACATACAAATAATTCCCAAAAGTTGATTGTATTTTATGCCTCGGAGATTTCAATATAGATCTCATGAATTTTGAGTCCAAAGAAGCCAATGATGCAATTTCTCTTTTTGAGAGTCTTAATCTCACCCAACTAAGTGAGCAGCCTACAAGAATTACCAATTAAAACGCCACTTTAATTGACCTAATACTCACCTAAAATAAAAGTGTTGCCCTGGAATCAGGTATAATATCAATCAATGACAATTTTAGCGATCACGAACCAATTTTTTGCCAACTCGATATTATACAAGACAAAGAGAAATTTGTTACGAATCCAAGAGAACCCACCAGCCGCCAACAGCTGTTTCATGGTTTCCCAATCATCAGGACGGCTTGTGGTCTCTCTCAAACTCGTATCAAATATCTCGTAGTGTTAATACCCACCGGCAAGTACAAAAATATGGAAAGCATCAAATTATAGGTAGTGACACCTATAATATGTGCGGTGAAGCTTAGACCTGTTGTCGTGGGATTTTAATGGCAGGATATTCGTGCACATTGATAGGTCGCCAACTATGTCAGCATAGGCCTACCCACGACATCAATAGTCGTACTCCTAGTGCGTGCAACCGCAAAAACAAATTACAAGAGAACAACAGGTCTAAGCTTCACCGCACAGATTATAGGTGTCACTACCTATAATTTGATGCTTTCCATATTTTTGTACTTGCCGGTGGGTATTGACACTACGAGATATCTGATACGAGTTTGAGAGAGACCACAAGCCGTCCTAATGATTGGGAAACCATGAAACAGCTGTTGGCGGGTGGTGGGTTCTCTTGGATTCGTAACAAATTTATTTTTCTCTTGTAATTTGTTTTTGCGGTTACACGCACTAGGAGTACGACTATTGATGTCGTGGGTAGGCCTATGCTGACATAGTTGGCGACCTATTAATGTGCACGAATATCGTGCCATTAAAATTCCACGACAACAGGTCTAAGCTTCACCGCACAGATTATAGGTGTCACTACCTATAATTTGATGCTTTCCATATTGATATTATAGTTAAAGAAAACAATACGAATATAATTACGCCTTCTGCTTCGGACATCTCTTTCAACTGGCGAACTGGAGCGATGTACTCACTGATATTCCATAAGCGATTACTGGTAATTAGCACTTCATGAGACTAGAAGGACCAATGTTTGTGCGTTTGCTGCTATTATGCACTTTTCTCTGATATTATTTAATATGAAAACGCAAGATGAAATGAATTTTTGATTAATATGTAATTTTTTTATTCAATCTTGCGTTTTCATATCGAATAATATCAGAGAAAAGTGCATAATAGCAGCAAACGCACAAACATTGGTCCTTCTAGTCGCATAAAGTGCCAATTACCAGTAATCGCTTATGGAATATCGCTGATATTCTATAAGCGATTACTGGTAATTAGCACTTTATCCGGCTCGAAGGACCAATGTTTGTGCGTTTAATGCTATTATGCACTTTTCTCTGATATTATTCAATATGAAAAATTGAGTGAACACTATTCGTCTTCGAAACTGAGTAGTTCTACTTGGATGTTTGCTGAATTGAAAAATGTATAATTATACAGAGCGTTTCATCAAGAATTTCAAAGTTTGGCTCAGTTCCGAGTGAAGGGGCTTTCGAAATGTTCGACTCATTCATTCACATTATACATTATTCACCTGGAGACGCCAGTAAGTAGCACCTAAGCTTGTCAGTATTCACCTGGAGACTATTGCAGGTACAAGCGATCGAAACGTCGTGATAAACCTTCAAACCCATTAGCAAGATGAACGTCCGAAACGAAAGTAATCAAGATAGCACATCAACAACCTTCAAACACACTATGATGCAGAAATTGTCACTACGATTGTTTCTGATATGTATTCCATAGAATCGGGCCATAAATCACAAACTTCAATTCTATAAAATTGTGGAAATGTATTGCCACGCGAAAGATACAAATACCTTTTGCGTCAATCGGTTTAGTGGAAGTGTGTTTCATTTGGGTTACAAATTTTCAAGCGTAGGAATATACACGTGAGGTTGAATAAAAGCTTGTAAAAAATAAAAAAGAGGAATAACTTATTCTCGATGAGCTTTAAATTTCCATAAAACAATACCAAGGCCAAGTTTACTAACAAGATACGAGATAATAAGTAGTAAGGAGTTGTTACAAATGTCATTTATCGATGGGACAGGAATCTCGCTACCCCATTAAATCCACTTATTGAAACGTTCGTCGCGACCTATGAATAATAATTGCCGAGATTTCAATTCAAACGAGTCGTTGCGAGCGAAGGGGACCACCCGTATTTCTTCGTTCGCAGAAGAGAAAGAGCAGAATGAGAATGAGTCGGCATCGGATATGTTTCTCACATGTGCATCTTGCACATATCTTCATTAGTTTGTGTGGTGTCATGACTCAATCGTTGGAGTTATTATCGTTTAGGTTGAGGAATGTGAGAAATTCACACAGACATATTTTTGTGATTACTTGATATGTATTGCTTGTATTGATTGAAAGCCTTTGTGTTTTTTGTTATTCTTATTCCTGTTTGACTATTTTTTGTGATTAGCTATTCACTTCAAAAAAGTTCAAGTCATGTGTATGAAATACTGAAAAACTCGACCTTATGCTTCATAACAAGGTGCCTACTTCCATAGTGTCAAAATATTTTTGGAATATCTGTAAATATTGATCATGATATTTATCGGTGTGGACTGTGATATGTTTTAGATTTCAAAGAAATACTAGAGCTAATGGCGACAGGCTTATATGCGCACTAGGCCAAGTGGGCTGTGTTGCGGCATCGAGAGAGACGATTATCCGCTTAAAAACACGTTGTATAGAATATACAGTGGCATAATTTCGCAAGAAATGAAATAAGTTATTTCAATATCAAAACGCAAGTATGTTCTATAAACGATGAAAAGTAAAAAAACCTTTATTAACGTTCACATCACAATTATGATGTAACTTGCAGAAAAATATGTCAATGAATATTTGAGAATTAAATGATAATATTATCGGATTCTAGAATCGGAAAAATGACATTTAACACACTTTTAATTACAATGTAACCTGTAATATCTGTACCTCGGCAGTAAACAAAAAATCCACCGGTCTACAGTGCAGAAGTTTTTGCGGCAATTTTCATCATGCCAAGTGCGCCGGCCTTACAGTAGACCAAATGAATTTATTAAAGTCGCTCAAAGTGCATCAAGACGGAATCCGAATCCAATCCTGGAAGTGCTCTTGCCTATCCTCTAAGCCCCAAGACGATAGGTACCGACGACAAAACATTGTTATGGTGAAGATAGTTTCTAATTCAACTTAACTGTTTGTCATCAATATTTATGTTCCTCCCTATCTGTCAAACGACAAATTCTTTATCCTTTTCGAAACACTCACCAACATCCAAGTTGGCTATAGCAGTAGTATTCTTGTCACGGGTGACTTCAATATACCTTCATATGTCTCGTTCATACAGACTGACCAACTAAATGCAACAAACAATATTTTAAAGGACTTTCTGGAAATCAGTAATCTGTCACAGTATAACTGCATCCTTAATGATCATGGGAGAATACTTGACTTTGTACTATACGGTAGTAATGCTGAGTGCAGTGTCGAGAGATCATCTGCTCCCTTAGTACCCGAAGACAAACATCACCCCGCCTTGAATGTTTATTGTAAATCGAATATGGCTCTTAATCTGAAAAGAAACTTCGCCGCCTCTTACAATAATGAGTACAACTGGAGAGCAGATTTTCCCCGGTTGTAGGATCTTATAGCTGGACTGGACCTTTCTGGAAGCTCTCTATAGATCAAATGATGCTTGTACTCACTTTTACGGAAACATTTATAATGCATTGGATCAATGTGTACCCCTACGAACTGGTAACGTTAAGCGTAAATATCCGCCGTGGTTTGATGGGGAAATTATTCGTCTAATATGCCTCAAGGCTAAGCATTGGCGTTCATTCAAAAACAGCGGGGACATTGCTGCCCGGGATAAATTACTCGTTTGAGGGCAAATGTCAAGTCTGACGTCGACAATTCGTTCAAAAAATATGTGAAATCTGCTGAAAATGACGTAAAAGACAAACCAAATAAATTTTGGGCATTTATAAACAACAACAAAGGATCAACTGGCATATCTGACAGAATGACATACGAAGGACAATCTTTTGAATTCTCAATAGCTTTGCTATTTTCTTCTCCAAATCATACATTGTCAGTTCTCAAACTGAATTAAGTGATGGTGATCCGCATTCTCAAATCCTGAACATTCTCTATTTCGAAGAAAATGAAGTGTTGGCAGCTTTGAATCAGCTGAAACTGAGAATGACTACGGGTCCCGACAGCATCCCTGCACTAATGGTCAAAGACTGCGCTTATGCCCTGGCTAATCCACTGGCGAACCTGATAAATATCTGCGTCAAAACTAGTACCATCCCAGACCTATGGAAATTGTCCAAAGTTCGCCCAATATATAAAAAAGGGGATAAGTCCGGTGTTGGAAATTTCAGAGCCATATCAATAATATGTAATTTCGCTGAAGTGTTTGAAATCCTCATGTTCAGCAGGTTATATCCTCATCTGAGCAACCAAATCTCATCACTTCAACATGGTTTCATGAAAGGTCCCTCGACAACCACCAACCTTCTCAACATCACTCAATATATAGCAGAAACTACTGATAGGAGATCCCAAACCGATGTCATTTATACGGACTTCTCGAAAGCGTTCGACAAACTTGATCATGGAATACTACTATCAAAACTGTACAGGTATGGCTTTTCTCAGACCCTAATCGAACTCTCAGTGTCATACCTCACTGACAGGCGTCAGTATGTCATATTCAATGGCTTCAAATCTATTGAATATGCAGCTACCTCAGGTGTACCTCAAGGAAGCAAGCTTGGTCCACCCCTCTTCAACGCTTTCATAAATGACATAGTTGAGGTCATTGACCTCAACAGCTTAATATACGCGGATAACCTGAAATTATTTTCTTAGATTAATGGGATAGAACACTGTATTCAATTGTCCCTTAACCTGAAACGCATTGAGCAATGGGGCTTCCGTAATAAGCTTCCTCTTAATGCAAGTAAATGTAAGGTAATGACATTCACTTTGAAAAATCAGCCACTTTTATATCAATATTCAATCAACGACATTCCTCTCCAACGGCCTGTCACATACAATGATCTTGGTGTTATTTTCGACACGAAATTATCTTTTGCCCCTCATATTGAAGCCACTCTGTCGGCTGCAAACAGAATGTATGGATTCATTGCGCGTATCTCTAAACATTTCTCCGACCCATCAAAAATGTTATACTATGCCTTCGTCAGGTTAGGAATAATGGTATGTTCAATAGGAATAATACAAGGTATTGGGCTCAATAAAATTCTAGGTTGCTGAGAGAAGGTGATTTTCAAGAAAGATTTGGATTCAACGTCTGGGTAGGCATCATAGGGACAGAAATCATTGGACCAATTTTTTTCGATGGGCCTTTGACGGGCCAAAGATATCTACAATTCTTAGATAACGATATTCAAAATAATATCAACGATTTACCTGAGAACATCAGGGAAAATATGTTTTTTCAGCAGGATGGTGCAGGACCACATATTGCTAATATTGTTCGGCAATATCTTAGGGATACCTATGGGCAGAGATGGATTGGAACAAATGGTCCAATCAGATGGTCAGCCAGATTGCCCGATTTAACCCCTATTGATTTTTATCACTAAAAATCCAAAGTATACTCGAGGAGACCAACTTCTTTGGAGGACTTGAGAGATAGAGTTGAGCGCACATTTCAGGAAATTCCTGCTCACGAACTGATAAATGTGATGAGGTGTACAATAAATAGAACTAGTCTATGTGTTAGGGAAAACGGGCAACACTTCGAACATTTCATTAGTCATCAATAAATAAAATGACTTTTCGATGGTTGTGAAACTCTTCTATGGAAAACAGGATAATTTGTACGTTGAATGTTTTACTGTTTCAGTCGTTAGATTTATTCAGTTTGATTATATTGAAGTTATCTTTTCTGTAATGGGCTTATGATCATTACATATTGTCAAGTCGATTATTTTTGGTAATTCATTATTACCATTCAGAAGTAAAGTTTGAAAGAACGAATAGATGTCATGTTACCTTCCAATTTTTTCAGATCGATTTCATTTTGTTAGATGGCTCTCTACGTTTTGAACAAAAAGAAAGTGGTACATAATGTATATCGTTGAATTGGCAATTGAATTCTCTATCGAATGGCAAGATGGCCCTCGGTAGGTACCGTTTGAAAAAAACTATTTTTTCGTTAAAAATGCTTTCAGAAAATTTCAATTCCTGCTGTAGGATTTGTTATTGATCTTATCGATGAAATGACTATTACCATGAGTTACTGATGTAAATTAGTATAGATTTCAACCTGATCAAGGCCTCCTGGGCTAAAAAATGAGATATTAGTATTTTTAATTTTAAAATAAAAATTTGGCAACACTGTCGTATGTTATTTGAGCCGTAGAATCCGAAAAACATCCAACATACAGGGTGTTCCATTTGAAAAATCGAAGTTGGTGGCAATTCTGACGAAACCGGAAGTCTGATATTTTGTTTTTATATGTCTGTCAATCCGAAATTGTGTCTCATATTCATGTACAGAATTTCATTCAAATCGGTTGATAAGTGAAGGAGATATAGGCATGGTCCTAGTCCCATTGTCACCCGGTATGTCATCCACAATGGCAGAGCGACGCAGATGATGTTTGTGTAACAATCTACAACAATAGTCAGAAATATCACTTTTGCTGTGTACCGGGTGAGTCTGAGAGATGGGGCACCTCTATTTTTGAGAGAAATAATCCGATTCAAAGCACGAAAATTCAGGGGGCTATTGAACAACTAAAATGTGATTTTTTGAGATAAAAATTCATTTTGTAGCACTTCCGGTTTCGCCAGAAATGATCTGAGTATTAGTTTTTCAAATGGAACACCTTGTACATTTTCACATTTTTGAAATCTAGAGCAAATTCTGAACATGATAAACTAAATTTTTTATTAATTTTTTTTTGTTTTTTTTTCAAAATTTTTTTTTTAAGGATGATGATTTTTTACATGTTGAACGTTCCTCTCCGATGCCATGTTGTCCGAGAAAATGAAATTTCAATTACAATACTTTGCCACCAGCCGCTGTTTGAATGTGGCAAAATCACTTTTTTTCGATTATCTCATGTTTTTCAAATGGCATCTCTATGGGACACTCTCTGCAACAGATTGTTTCGAAAGAAAGGAATCGAAAATTTTGAATATCTGTCAATTATTTTCAGATTTATTACTATTACAAAAAATGTACCTAAAAGTATTGTGGCCGCTGGACTAATAAAAATCCCAAATAATAACATTATTTGAAATGTCACTTACTATACCAATAAGAATAGTTGGCAAATTTGATGTATGTATTTCTAACTGATGCATACTCCAGAAAAATGAAATGAAAATTCTGGTTTGCTACCAGCAGATATTTCATTACGTCTATAATTCACATTTTGAAAGTAATTCGTCTTCTAAAAGACTAATTACTAGTATTTCCATGATGGAACACAGAAATTACACTAGCCATTTTCACAGATTCTGAAAGTGTTTAATAGTTTAATCTGTTTCAATAAAGGAATGTGTTTCCATCGTCAACTCCAAATTTTGTCAAAGTCGCCTTTGGATAAAAAAATAAATGAATATCTGCTGTCGAATAAGTATCAATACGAAAAAACTGTTTTTTCAGTCCAATCATTAGAACTGTGTCATGGATAAATTCAGCCAAAATGAAAAAATTGACATGCTTTTAATTTACGGTGAGTGTCTGAAGAATTCTACGGCTGCATCAAATTTATACAGACGGAGGTTTCCTGGTAGAAGACATCCGTTTGGGACATACTCCGTGGAACTTGAACGTCAGTTGAGACAAGAGCCAAACAACCGACGTATTCGAAATGTAAATGTAATAGTCAGCGAAGATAAAGAGATAGACGTTCTAGGATACGTTGAGGTAAATCCGACTTCTTCAACACGAGAATTAGCTAATGAATGTGACGCAAGTCAATCGACTGTACAGATAATTTTAAAAAAGCATAAGTTTCGCTCGTATAAATATCCGATACATCAAAGGCTTTATGGTGGAGACGATGAAAGAAGACTTGAATACTGTCGATGGTTTCTTCATAATGTTCGCGAAAATCCTCAATTTCCTACGAGAATTTTATACTCAGGCTTTCACATCAAGGTAATCCTCAAGAAAGGTTCGGATTTAACTGTTGGATGGGTATACTTGGAGATCGATTCATTGGGCCAATTTTTTTTTATGGATCACTTACTGGAGCGAGGTACCTAACGTTTCTTCGGGATGCTATCGAGCCAATCATTGACGACCTTCCATTGGTTCTGCAAAATTTCTATTTTCAACAGGACGGTGCACCCCCTCATAATCATGGAATGGTAATCAATTACCTGAATAATGCTTACAGAAATAAACTAATTTCTACACATGGTCCCATCAGATGGCCACCTAGGTCACCAGACTTAACCCCCTTAGACTATTATTTATGGGGAACAATAAAAAATGATGTATATGCAACTTCTAGTGGGAAACGCGAGGAACTGCAACAAAAAGTCATCACAGCTTTCAATAATATCAGCCCAGCAGAGTTAACTAGAGCAGCAGTCAGAAGGGTGCAATTGTGCATGGAACATAATGGCCAACAATTTGAGCAATTTTTATAGTAAGAGTATTAGAGCATTGTGCTACGTATTTGTTGTTTTCAAAAATTTGTAATAAATGTTGATAATCCTCAAAATCGCGTATTCAAATTCAAAATAATAAATTTAACGTATGATAATTTTCAATGTTGAAAATCGTTATGAGACAATTGAGTAGAAGTGATATTTAAAAATTTCCATCATTTTGGTGTTGTTTAGTCCAGCGGCTGCACTATTTTGTGGTACATTTTTTTATAATAGTGATAACTCTGAACATAATCGACAGATATTCAAAATTTTAGTATCATTCGATTCCTTTCCTTCGAAACAATCTGTTGCAGAGAGTATCCCATAGAGATGCCATTTAAAAAACATGATATAATCGAAAAAAAGTTATTTTGTCACATTCAAACAGCGGCTGGTGGCAAAGTATTGTAATTAAAATGCTAATTTCATTTTCTTGGACAACATGGCATCGGAGAGGAACGTTCGAAATGTAAAAAATCTTCATCCTTGAAAAAAAAATTTTTTGAAAAAAAAAATAATAATAAAAAAATTTAGCTCATTATGTTCAGAATTTGCTCTAGATTTCAAAAAATTGGAAATGTACAAGGTGTTCCATCTGAAAACCTAATACTCAGATCATTTCTGGCGAAACCGGAAGTGCTACAGAATTAGTTTTTATATAAAAAAATCACATTTTAGTTGTTCAATGGCCCCCTAAATTTTCGTGCTTTGAATCGGATTATTTCTCTCAAAAATAGGGGTGCCCCATCTCTCAGACTCACCCGGTATATCTTCCGCCAAATGACGATTATGCGTATTCTTGTTTCTCAGAGAACAGATAATAATCCTTTTCCGTACCAAATGATGTAGACGATTGCCCATACAAAATACTAGAAGAACTGATAGAAAAATTTGTTTCTCGAAGAAAGGTGGACAACAACTTCCCAGAATATTTTTAATGAGTATAGTATAATAAAAATTATGAAAAATAAAATAAAAAACACAAAAACTCAGAAAAACATCAAAACAACTTATTGTATCCGATTATAAAAATCACGTACGGTCAATCGAAGATGATATACCCAACAACACAAAAAAAATCTGGAAATTTATATCCGTCAACAATAATAGTAATTACAGAATACCAAATTCGGTCTCGTTCAACAATGGTTCAGCGGGGGAGGAGAAACATATTTTTAACCTTTTTTCAAACTTCTTTCAAAGTGCTCACGAGCCTTATAAACAATCGCCCACAAAATTGAGAATCAATACAACAATAATCTAATATGTGATGTAAGAACCACAACTCACCAAGTCCTCGACATCATGTCCAATCTGGATGAAAATAAAGGCCCAGGTACAAATGGAATTCCCTCTATACTCATCAGAAAATGTGCCAACAGTCTAAGTGTCCCACTCACACTAATTTTCAATAAATCTCTCAAAGCATGCACGGTCCCCCAACTATGGAAAATTTCTCACATTACACCCATTTACAAAAATGGCGATAAACATACTGTAACAAACTTTAGGCCAATTTCTAAACTCAATATCATGGGAAAAGTACATGAAAAAATTGACAAAATTGCTTTGATGCACGCCATAAACCGAAGCATTATCCCCGAACAGCATGGATTTCTACCTAAAAGGCCCGTAGAATCGAACCTGGTAACTTACTCAGAATTCATCCTTGAAGCCCTTGATTGTCGAACACAGGTTGATTCAGTCTACACTGATTTTAGCAAGGCTTTCGACAAAATCAATCATAACATTCTCATATCGAAATTGCTAAAAATTGGTGTACATGGAGACCTGCTCAGATCTTATCCATACAATAGGACACAATTAGTATCAATAAATGGCTACAAATTGCCTTCTTATACTGTAACATCTGGAGTACCCCAGGGCTCCCACCTGGGACCAATAATCTTTCTAATCTACATAAACGACATATCAACCTGTTTTCAACACTGTAACTACCTTCTCTTGTGCAAAATGTAGCAGACTGTTCACTTATCCAATAAGACTTGGATAGACTCACGACCTACTGCACCGAAAACAAGCTATTCCTCAATCATGAGAAATGTTCTTTCATCTCTTTTACTAGTATTGAAATACTCTTTTGATTATAGTATAAAGCAAAATAAACTGAAACGGGTCAAAGTTATTCAGGACCTACGACACAAAACTACCCTTGAATGACCACATGGACTATGCAATAACAAAAAGTAACCGCATAAGAACCTGTAGAGATTTCAGAAATATTAACTATTTTAAATGTTTATATTATTCCTACGTCCACAGTAAAATTACCGATTAGAAGTGGGTCAAATTTAAATCGCAAGATTTGATTACCGAAACACAGACAGACACCGGGACAGGTGAAACTTAATAAAAGCTTGTAATTACATATCCTGACTAACTGATTCACTGATTGGCTGAAATTTTGAAAGCATATTTTTTCATATTCCATGCCTGAAGGGGTGAAAAGGTGGGTGAGAAGGGGGGTGAAAGTGAAGGTACAATGGTTTTGAAATAAGAGTTATGGAAATTAGTATTTGGGCTCTTCTTCAGGGTTTTTGAAAATTCAACCCTAAAGGGGTAAAATGGTGGATGAAAACCTGTATAGTTAGTTTTAAAGTTAGGATCATGAAAATTGGTATTTTGTGACAAAAAAAAATAAAGGGGTGAAATGGGGGTTAAATTGGGATTGGAAGTATGTAAAGGAATTCCGTTAGATTTCAAGTTGGGGTCATAAAAATTGTTATTTGAAGTCTTTGTTACGAATAGAAGAAATATATATTTCAGTGTTTTTAGAAATTCAACCCCCAACCGGGTGAAATGGAGGTGAAAGTTTGTATAGGAGTTCCATTCGTTTTCAAGTTAGTGTCCACAAAATTGGTATTTGAGGTCTTTGGAAGGATACAGAAATACATTTAGTGTTTTCATAAATGCAACCCCTAGGGGGAAAAGGGGGGGGGGAGGTGAAAGTTTGTGTGAGGGTTCCGTTAATTTTGAAGTAGGACATAAAAAATTGTATTTGAGGTCTTTGTTACAAATAAAGAAATACGTTTCTGTTGTTTTAGAAATTTAGTCCCTAAAGGGGTTTTTTAAAAAAAAAAAATTAAGGAATTGGCCAAATTAAAGTTGAAGTAAGGTGGGTAAGTAAGTATTTTGAAAGTAATCCAAATCAAGTGGGTAGCAATTGGTAGATTTTAGCTACAAAAAAATTAATAAACCGACGAAAAAAGAAACTGAAAAGCAAAAAATAAAATGAACCTTCATAGTATCAATGGATAAGCTCATAAACTAATGTCAATAACTAATTTTGAGTCAAATTACTTTAAAGAAATGACCAAAACAAAATATCATGAAAATGCAACGTGAAATCTGCAGCGATAAACAATAAAATTCAAAAAATCCGCTCCCCGCACGACCACTCGCAATGACATGTGCCCTCACGTGTGTGCTCGTTCGGATAGCTGTCTCGCTGATCTTGACCTCGAGATCGCTCGGCAATTTCCGGCGAAGGGACGCGCCGCCGCCATGCCATCATCTTACGCTTTACGTAATTGATTTGATTGTTTGTTTGGCGACGACTCAAAATTTGTCACTTACATCAGTTTAGGAGCTTAGTTATCAAGACTGAAAAGGTTCATTTAATTTTTGCTTTCCAGTTTTTTTTTTCGTCGGTTTAATTTTTTGTTAAAAAGTTTTTATGTATACATACCAAGCTGTATGAAATGAGATCGTAATATCTAGAGAAACTAAAAATTATGTCACAGTGTGTTCCATTGAAAATATCAAAGATGACGTCACTCGTAGTGAAACTGAAAATGCCATAGGAACTGAACTTTTTTGCTGGGTACACTAAATGTCCTGGTAATATCCTTCAGAATCACGCCATGTTCAATGGTGTTAACTCGTCGAGATTTACCCAGACTATAATCTCAAAATGTGTATTTCTTGGTTCTTCTTGTTGTGATACTGGCACATCCCACAGCGTGTGTTAAATATCTCTTACCACTACACCATTATTAGCGATGTGAAAAATGCATGATATATGGTGCGAATATAGTTGGTAGGAGTTACGAACCTGCAGTAGATGGTCAAGATGAAGAAATAATGCCGATACATGCACATACTCTTTCAGGAACGATTTCTTCCGTGATTTGTTCATTGTTGTACAATACCAAGAGACTTCAACGGGTTACATTATCTTGTAATGATGGAAAAATCAATGAATAACTTGAGAAAGTAATTCCGATGGGAGCGTATTGGTCATTTCACAAGTTCAATCTATCAATGCCATTTCAGATGGATTTAATAAAAATACTACTTAGTGCAGACATCAATACTTTCAAAAAATGTTGATACATCTTCGCCGACCATGTTAATCCAAACTCAAGAATACCTTCACTATAAAAATTATCTTTTCTACTCTGCCGAGCTTTCGACAAACTTTCATGTCGTTTTCGAAGCTACAAATGAAATATGGTTACAAAAATAGGGTATGAATTTTTTTTTGTAAACATTCAGGTAAAAATAAATCAAATCTATACATATATAATTACATGTCCTGATTGACTGAATGACTGACTAAATGAATGACATACGATCAACGCTCAGACTTTGCCAGTCGAGTAATAGAATGATATGTTTTTAACATGTTAGTACTCACAGCAAACATAAGAAAATAATGTGCTGCCTGTGCAAACGTTGTGCATAAGTTTTGTGTGGCCTTTTTTTCGAAAAAAGCAACCATACCAATGTAGCAACAGATTGGTCGAGCGGTCTAAGGCGCCAGATTTAAACTGGTTCACGGAAGGGAGCGTGGGTTCAAACCCCAGCTCTGGCAATTTTTTCAAATTTTTTCCTTCGAAATAGTAAAAATGATTTGTTTGGGGCGAATATTCGTCCCAAAATAAATCATTTCTCACGTCTAAGAGCTGGCTGCAGAAAACCTGGCTGATCGAGTAACAGAAGGAAATGTTTATACAATCGTTTATTTAATTTCACATCTTCTTCTCCTATGCACGTGGTGGGCTGGTTCCGGAGAACTCGGTGCACGTAGGCCTCTTTGATTGGGCCCATTGTGCGCCCACGTGATCTAAGAATCAGCTGGGCATGCCGATTTCTCTGGCGAAACTCAGCAGTTTCCTCACCTGAATCTTTTAATGTCACATATGTATGTATGTTTAGTTCAAATCTTGCAAGTGAATTTTGACCCACTTCTAGCTGTCCGATCAAAGTGAAATCTGGCAGGTGTTCATAATTCCGGTGATAATGCATTATGCCAAAGAAAAAACAAAATGGCGGCCCCAATATGGCGGATTTAAATTTAAAATATCTTTCTGGCTGAGAATCGAACTCGGAACTGTCAGTCTCGAGTCGGAAGCTAAACCACTGCGCCGCCTTTCCCCCCCCCCCCTATCTGTCACTCTTCATACTAGTTTTGTACAGTGACATTGACATCTTACAGTGATGCCAATTGTTTTATACGAGGCGCTGGGCTGGGTCCATCATCAGGTATTGGGAGTTAGTGTGTTATGAATGTTGAGCTTACCGTTAGATAAACCGAGACAAAAATACAAATAAAATAGTTATAATTCATCGAAAAATACTCTGTGCGGTATTCTCAAGAGGGTCTGATTTATGACTCTTCTGGCTCTCGACATGCCGTAGTGCTGAGTTTGGTCATATTCGTCATATGTGTTCTCACTGGTGTTCATAAAACCGCGAGTAACATTGGTAAAAAAAATGATAAGATAACAATAATATAATAATAATAATGTTTATTTAGTTCGGACAATACAATTATTCAGATAGATAAAAAGAGTAAACTCAACTTAATAAATCGAAAGGGTAGGATTACATTGAACTTATAATTAAGTGTATATACATATAATTTGATCAGTGCAAACCATTAAGACCGTCAAGGTTGAGCATGGGCTCGTGTATGGGGTATACTGACCCGTAAAGAGGTTATATATACAGGCTGTTTCATAATTGAATGCTGATTCTAAAGGGCGATAATCCTTGGATGATTTTAAGAAAAAATCTTCATATGAACATAGGTCCGCAACCGCTTTATTTCTGAGATACAGGATGTTGGAATTTAACAAAAAAAATCAGTTTCTCCCCAATATCTCTGAAAGCGCTTTGGCTTTTTTTTGATCAAAATAATGATACGCCACTGTCTTTTCTCCAAATAAATATTATTTTTGTAATTGTCCTCTATCTTCTCCTGAAAATGGTCACTTCCCTTTTTTTTCGTCCGACGAACGGTTTTTGGGTTAGAAAATAAAATGCATTAATTTGCTTGTCACTATACGAAATCAGCCGTTGAAGAGTAGTAGGATTATCTTGTGGGCTAGAAACATCTAGTAGGTATGCTAAGAACACATTTCGCTGTTTTCAACATAAACAATTTTGACACATCTTTAGCTAGATACGTGATATTATTTACGTTATAAAAACTTGTTTGTTGAAAAAATGGTAAATATTACAAATACCGAATTAGCAGACATGCATTACTTGTATGGGCTTGCTGACGGGAATGCATATGAAGCCAGGCGACTGTATCAAGAGCGCTTCCCAAATACACATGAGGTTATGTGAAACAGGAAGTTTTGAGCCAAATCATCACTTGAAAGGAGCACATCGGAGTGCAAGAACTCCAGCAATTGAGGTAATTGTTTTGAATTCACTTGACGAAAATCCTGAAATGAGTATGAAGTTGCCAATAATTTGAATATCGCCCACAATCTAGTATGGATTATCATCCATGATCATTATATCCCTATCACATTCAACGGGTTCAGGCTCTACTTCATCGAGACTTTCCATTACGATTGAATTTCTTCAAAAATGGTTTCTCCAAAAAGTTACCGAAAATCCTTTATTTGACAGGGAAATTTTATTCACGGACAAAGCTAGTTTTACTAAAAACAAGATCAGAAATTTTCATAATAATCATTTTGGTGCCGAGGAAAATCCGCATGCAATCGTGGAATCTCATCACCAGGAGCAGTTCTCATTAAATGTCCGGGCTGGAATTATTGGAGATTTTTCAATTGGACCTTTTTTTTTACCACGCAGATTAAATGGACATAATTATCGCCGATTTCTTGAAGATAATTTGCCAACTCTGTTGGAAGATGTTCCTATTTTAATGCGAAATCGCATGTGGTTCAAGCACGATGGTGCACCTGCTCATTTTAGTGCTTTGGCACGCGAATATTTAAACCAAAACTTTCATAATCGTGGGATAGGTCGTGGGGGAACAGAGTTATGGACAGCTAGATCACCAGACTTGAACACTCTTGATTATTTTTCTTTGGGGACATCTCAAGACTTTGGTGTACAGACAACGAATTCTAACTGAGGAAGAATTGCGAAACCGCGTAATAGTTTCCTGTGAAGCAATAAGGAATACTCCAGGAATTTTCCAAATGGTACGCGACTCAATGACAAGGAGGGGTGAAGCGTGCATACTTGCAGGAGGTGGACATTTTGAACAGTTTATTTGATTTTGCTATTTTTTGTGCATAATAGTTATGTTTTTAAAAATAAAAAATGTATTTTTATGCGTACTTATTACAAAAACTAAATAATAGTTACCATAAAATTATAAAAATCTTGCCACAATTGTGAAATTGAGACTAAGAGAAAAAATCGAATAGGGACAAGCAAATGAAAGTATTTCATTTTCTAAATCGAAAACCGTCCGCCAAAGCGCTTTCAGATATATTGGGGAAGAAATGATTTTTTTGTTAAATCTCAACATCCTGTATCTCAGAAATAAAGCGGTTGCGGATCTATTTTCATATTAAGAATTTTTCTTAAAATCACCCAAGGATTATCGCCCATTAGGATCAGCATCCAAATATGAAACACCCTGTATATTAGACACGTGTATATTTTTTTATTTTTTCAATTCGAAATTTTTATCATAGTTTTCGACAACAAAAATTTTCATATATCTTTTGAAAATGGTTTTTAAATATAATGGTGAGTTTAATTTTCTTATATAGGTTTTATACATTTGGAAGAAAGTTAAATAAACGTGGTGCTATAAATTTAAAATATCTAGTTCCTATATATTATTCAGCTACATTTGTTTGTACGAAGTCTTAGACTTATTTCTAGTTTAGTAATGATGGTCAAGGGTATGCAAGTCAGAACCGTTTTTACACGCTTTATATTTTTAATAGGTAAATTACCAAACTAAATATATACAGTTGCCTCAAACTCATAACATTCGCTTCTCCAAACGGTAGCTCTGTGCTGTTTTTCATATTTTTGAAATATTCCAGAAAAAATTTTTTTTTCGGAATATTTCAACGTGTTCCAAATGACTAGGCATGGTTCCTCCCCAGCTGGCAATACCGTATTTTAGACGAGATTCAAAAAGTACGAAGTGTACTGTTTTAAGATTTGGTAAATACAGTATTTTTCTCAGTTGTTTGAATTTATATAATAAAAATCTTAGCAACGTCTGACAAGTGAGCAGTCTAGTTTTATCCCAATATATTTTATTTCGTTTTTCAGAGAGATATCGATGTTGACAATTAATGTTTTTTATGATTAACTGTTAATATCTTGTGATTGAAACTGTCGAATATATTTTTCAAATCATACTCAACTATATTTTTTAAATCTTCTCATGTTTCAGAATTATATATTACGTCCGTATCGTCTGCAAATCCAATTAGTTTTCCTGTAGAGTTGTAAGACAATATATCATTTAAATATAAATTAAATAATATTGGCCCCAAAACAGTTCCTTGGGGATCCCCAAATGACACCGGTTTTTCAGTACTAAGTTCATTTTTTATCCTCACCACCTGCTTTCTTTGTGACAATTAACTCTCAAAGAATTTATGTAACAACCCTCGTATACCTGCGTCGTCCAAAACACCCAACAACTGTGAATGGTTCACAGTGTCAAACGCCTTTGCCAAATCAAGAAATACTACTGCTACTGGTTCGGTCTTATCAATAGATTTATAGACTGCGGAAACCAAGCACTGAAGGGCGATATTAGTTGAGAGTCCTTCTTGAAAACCAAGTTGCCGCTCCGAAATGAAACTATATTTATTTATAAATTTTGTTAGCCTTTTCCATTAATTTTGGTCTTTTTTATAGATAGGAGAAATTAGAGCTCTTTCAAAGTTTACTAGACTAGCAATGGTTGGACATAATTCACTTTCAAATTTTTTTAATATTTCGGTTTTTAAATAATCTATTCCAGATGCTTTATTCAACTTCAATGATACCACATAGTCTCTAATTTTTTCTACAGTCACAGGGATTCAATAAAAATTGTGAGGATTTTTATTTCGTGTTGGAGAAGGATTACCCAACAAACATTTTAAGTAAAATATATGTCAGTCATCTCGACCTTCAAATAGGTCAGCGCACAAATTGGTGAAGGTAATTCTTACGTTATAATTACCTTAAATTTACCAATATGGGAAAGACAATGGAAGTAATTCAGAAGTCGAAAATTGGACAATCAAGACATTTTGCCTAATAAGTCAAAGGCATAAATAAGTAAAATTGCCTTCAGAATAGTCGACTGATGGTAAAAATTTAGTCATTTCCACCTATTTTAGGTTATAAACACTATATTAAAACAAACAGTAGAAGGTTAGAAGAAGATAATAAATGTTTACTGCATATTGTGTATCTTAACCAACATGTTTATTCGTAAAAGCTTTGAAGATTAACATGGCGTATGAAAAAAGAACTGTCAAGAAACGTACAGCAGAGAAAGATGTATGCAAGTGATGGTTTCGCATTCACATCTAGTTCGGATTTTATTTGCGATACAAACTTTTCTGTGATAATGTTGAATTTTACTTATGTAAAACAAGTGGTCCCCTTCAAAGTATCAAATTTGTATGTGAAAAATTCATAAAATTAAGTGTACTTCCTCAACTTTTTTCATCAAACACTGCGAAATTCATTTCATAGATGAAGTATGTATATACATATTATATACACCAATTTTTTGACTGTCTATCATTAAAATATAGTCGATTCAAGAAAATTATGGATCATTTTTGCAATGGCGAACACGCTTCAAGCCAAAAAAATGGCGTCTATCCCAAATGGGACCTTTAAGTCGCATTTTCCTAAAATTTCAACTTTGAGAACACTGCAAAGTCGAAAGTAACCTTTATTCCTGACTTTGAAGTCCATTCTCCTTATTTTGGGATTTTAGACCCTTTGACATTGTGGTCAGTGATGAAATACAAATTTGTTATTGGATGTTTTTTCATGCGATATGTCTTTACGTTCCGTTCTCTGGTTGGATTGGAATCGTGGATAATACATTTATATTGTTGTTTTTCGATATTCTAAGCAGAAACACTAAAATGATCATTTTAATTCCTAATACGGAGAAAACATAAACATTATTCTCTACTTCTTGTTGATGGTAAAACCATCTCTGTCTAGCCTATATCTAGTTACTCAAAGAAAACGATATATATACTACAAAACCCCGTAATAAGTTTTTATTCTGAAATTCAAGTGTTTATTCTGGAATTGAACATTAAATATCAGTGTTATTGAAAATAGTACGCGATAATTGTATTCAGTGCACATTTTTCCATAATAATATCCATCCGAAGAAAAATAGCCAATCATAACATTTCAAATATCAAAAGGTGTATAGTGATTGGCTCAAAAATTGTAGTTTGACACAGCCGCGTTCCGCATAGTCTGAAAGTTCGCTTAGAATGCTAACTTTGCAGAATGCCGTGCTCAGAAAAATCAAATTCAATTTGTTTGCCAATTGTGACTACCTCTAAAAAAATCGAGATATTATGGTCTGCTTAGAAACTTTAATTCAACGTTTTCGGACGCCACAATGATTAGTGTTGAAATTTTCGAAGTCATCGTTTCAACCCATCAATCTCTTATTGTTTTGCTATTTGCTTTCGTTTCTTGCACTTTATTCAATACTTTATTTTTACCCATTTGCTTCAGCTGGACCAACTTCATTGAATTTCATTTTTTCGTTGAAAACGACTTCACCGCTGGCGACAGACGAAGCTTGTTGAACGCAGCTCATCTCTGCATTCATCCTGTTCGTTCTGTCAATCCATCCATTACCGGCATAACCTAACATAAGGCTGTTTTGTATTGCCTCCGTCGATGGTAAACACTTATTTGCTTTCATATTTTATTCATAAAAATGGATGATGAATGTTTTGAAATAGTTGAAGTCATTGAAAGACGTGGACACATAGTATAATATTCTTATGTGCCACATAAGTAACATGATGGCTCTGATCTTTCGACTTTGGGAAGTGTAGGTTCGGATTATATTCCCATTCTGGCAGCTAATCGATAGTAGTTGGTGGTATACTTGTATGGTTTCTCAATTCTATTCGAATCTCTACTTGGCATTTTATAGATTTCTAAAATTCAGATCCAAAATAAATTATTTGAGCTGAGTAAATTATATCGTGTCATGCTCATCCGAATCGATTCGGGCTTCAATATCTGATAATAGACCAAGTTACTTTGAGGAATTCATTTTTGGTCATTTTGACTTCGTTGTAGACATGTAGTTTTATTAGACAAATATTGTAGTAATCTCGCCCTCATTGTGAAACGGTAGGTATAAACTAGGACAAAAAAGGCCCAGGCAACTCAATTGGTGCCAAAATAGGTAATGTAGAGTGTATAGTAGACCTGTTTACCGACTTGTTTATTCCCTGACTATGTGAACATACATGAGGTTATAATTAGGTTAATATTTACTAGAACGTATTCCCTGAATGTTCAAGTAATTTGAACACACTTTGCTGGTCACCTTCAGGTGAAATTTAATCCAATAAATAACTCTATTGACCCACGAGGCTGTGAAGGTATTTTTGAAGTTCATAACAAGTAATTTCATGAGAGATAAGTGCCATGTGAAGTGGAATGAATAGAAAAATCGAATTTAAACGGTTTTCTTCACATAAAGGATTCAATATAAAATTGAACCAGAGAAAGGTAGATCTCAGGTGAAAAACAACTACTTTCCTGGCAAATACCACGCAGAACGTTGAATGATATTCACCTGAAAATCCATGCATACTTCCATATAATATCAATGGACATTGAATGCAAATGTTTATTTCTGATAAGCTCGATTATGTTTAATTTATGTCGTGTTCACCTAACAATCCGCATACCGGTTTCAGGCTTCTTGGCCCTCATCAGTACGGAGTAGTCAACCAGCCAAAGGTCAAAAGAACTCTGGCTGAAGTGAGACACAACGTAAACAAACCATCATCGATTTTGTAACACCTATAGGTACGCCGGAAAAGATAAACTTTAACTGGCGGTACCTAGTGACAGAAAGAAACACTCGAAAATCTCCACCTCGATAGGTTTCTAAATAAAGATTCCTTCTCAGTAGGAGTGGCAAGCCCGTCTAGCATATAGTGAGAGATAAGTGCCATGTGAAGTGGAATGAATAGAAAAATCGAATTTAAACGGTTTCTTCACAAAGGATTCAATATAAAATTGAACCAGAGAAGGTAGATCTCAGGTGAAAACAACTACTTTCCTGGCAAATACCACGCAGAACGTTGAATGATATTCACCTGAAAATCCATGCATACTTCCATATAATATCAATGGACATTGAATGCAAATGTTTATTTCTGATAAGCTCGATTATGTTTAATTTATGTCGTGTTCACCTAACAATCCGCATACCGGTTTCAGGCTTCTTGGCCCTCATCAGTACGGAGTAGTCAACCAGCCAAAGGTCAAAAGAACTCTGGCTGAAGTGAGACACAACGTAAACAAACCATCATCGATCTTGTAACACCTATGGTACGCCGGAAAGATAAACTTTAACTGGCGGTACCTAGTGACAGAAAGAAACACTCGAAAATCTCCACCTCGATAGGTTTCTAAATAAAAGATTCCTTCTCAGTAGGAGTGGCAAGCCCGTCTAGCATATAGTGAGAGATAAGTGCCATGTGAAGTGGAATGAATAGAAAAATCGAATTTAAACGGTTTCTTCACATAAAGGATTCAATATAAAAGGATTTTTTTTGTCGTGTTCACCTAACAATCCGAAAACCACGCAGAACGTTGAATGATATTCACCTGAAAATCCATGCATACTTCCATATAATATCAATGGACATTGAATGCAAATGTTTATTTCTGATAAGCTCGATTATGTTTAATTTATGTCGTGTTCACCTAACAATCCGCATACCGGTTTCAGGCTTCTTGGCCCTCATCAGTACGGAGTAGTCGGAGTGTTTCTTTCTGTCACTAGGTACCGCCAGTTAAAGTTTATCTTTTCCGGCGTACCTATAGGTGTTACAAGATCGATGATGGTTTGTTTACGTTGTGTCTCACTTCAGCCAGAGTTCTTTTGACCTTTGGCTGGTTGACTACTCCGTACTGATGAGGGCCAAGAAGCCTGAAACCGGTATGCGGATTGTTAGGTGAACACGACATAAATTAAACATAATCGAGCTTATCAGAAATAAACATTTGCATTCAATGTCCATTGATATTATATGGAAGTATGCATGGATTTTCAGGTGAATATCATTCAACGTTCTGCGTGGTATTTGCCAGGAAAGTAGTTGTTTTTCACCTGAGATCTACCTTTCTCTGGTTCAATTCTTATATTGAATCCTTTATGTAAGAAAACCGTTTAAATTCGATTTTTCTATTCATTCCACTTCACATGGCACTTATCTCCACTATATGCTAGACGGGCTTCACTCCTACGAGAAGGAATCTTTTTTAGAAACCTATCGAGGTGGGAGATTTTCGGAGTGTTTCTTTCTGTCACTAGGTACCGCCAGTTAAAGTTTATCTTCCGGCGTACCTATAGGTGTTACAAGATCGATGATGGTTTGTTTACGTTGTGTCTCACTTCAGCCAGAGTTCTTTGACCTTTGGCTGGTTGACTACTCCGTACTGATGAGGGCCAAGAAGCCTGAAACCGGTATGCGGATTGTTAGGTGAACACGACATAAATTAAACATAATCGAGCTTATCAGAAATAAACATTTGCATTCAATGTCCATTGATATTATATGGAAGTATGCATGGATTTTCAGGTGAATATCATTCAACGTTCTGCGTGGTATTTGCCAGGAAAGTAGTTGTTTTTCACCTGAGATCTACTTTCTCTGGTTCAATTTTATATTGAATCCTTTATGTGAAGAAAACCGTTTAAATTCGATTTTTCTATTCATTCCACTTCACATGGCACTTATCTCTCACTATATGCTAGACGGGCTTGCCATCTACTGAGAAGGAATCTTTATTTAGAAACCTATCGAGGTGGGAGATTTTCGAGTGTTTTTTCTGTCACTAGGTACCGCCAGTTAAAGTTTATCTTTTCCGGCGTACCTATAGGTGTTACAAGATCGATGATGGTTTGTTTACGTTGTGTCTCACTTCAGCCAGAGTTTTTTTGACCTTTGGCTGGTTGACTACTCCGTACTGATGAGGGTCAAGAAGCCTGAAACCGGTATGCGGATTGTTAGGTGAACACGACATAAATTAAACATAATCGAGCTTATCAGAAATAAACATTTGCATTCAATGTCCATTGATATTATATGGAAGTATGCATGGATTTTCAGGTGAATATCATTCAACGTTCTGCGTGGTATTTGCCAGGAAAGTAGTTGTTTTTCACCTGAGATCTACCTTTCTCTGGTTCAATTTTATATTGAATCCTTTATGTGAAGAAAACCGTTTAAATTCGATTTTTCTAAGTAATTTCATACTATGCACTACGCCTATTAAGTTTATGGTTTTTGAAGGAGATCCAGTGGTCTCGGTTACGGTATTTATAACTTGAATTATAACTTTGGAGTTAGTTAGTAGTTGAAGGTAGAATATTTGGTCAGAAATAGGTAAATTCGGACTTCTTCAAGCCATTTTACCCCTCTTCTTGGTATAATTCTCCTATAATGTTAGTTGGGTAGTTGGTTGTGATATCTTGCGAGCTAGGTTTTCTTCTACCTGAGTGAAATAATTGTTAAACTCTTCTGCAATTTATATATAAAGTTATATCGTTTACGTTATGATTAGTTTTATCTAGTATATCATAATTTCTACTTTTAATTTTTATTATTCAATAATTCTATGTATCTCTTATTCTTTCGTAAGCTCATGGCCCACGCCAGATGATTCCGAAACACATAACTTTTCCGGAATATTAGTCTGCTCTATCCACATGTTTCTACTTTGTATATTCCTGTAATTATCGTTCGTGTTAATTTGTACCTACTAAAGATGCTACGAATAAACAGTTCCATTCTAGCGATTACAGCGGTGTTGTAACTCTATCGCCCACATACATCCGTTCGCGCAGAACCACAGAAAGTACCAATACCGACAATAAGTGATTCCGAGATAAAATCGGAGTGAGCGGGCCATCAATATCCGAACAAGTGAACACCTGTGGCGCAAGATTGGCCATCGGATAGCGCTGGTACTTGGCGTTGGTACTTGCCCTGTCACCTCGCGAGATGTGCACGTAGCGATAAAAGTCTTATTTACAGAGTGCGATTGTGGTTTATAGCTTTTGCTAGGGTGAGGATTCATTGAATAGATCCAACTCTAAAAAGCTTCTTAACAACGCCTAGAAAGATTTATTTGACAACGTATACAATTGCAATTGTTTGCTGTTCATATATGTATAATCAAACATATAGGGTGGCCACTTTTCTATGGGTTTGTATTGGTAACTTTTGAACTACGATCTATACAGAAACTCACTACCATGAATGTCCTGTAAATAATACACACAGAAAATATCTTGCTTGAATCTAATAATATTATATTCAATCAAGATATCAATCAATCATTCAATCAGTCTTTATTTCCATTTTTGACATGGTTTACATGTTTTGGAATTATCAGTAAATAGATAAAACAAACAACAAGATAAAATAAAAACTTTTTAACAAAAAAATAAACCGTTGAAATACGGAACTGAAAAGTAAAAAATAAAATAAACCGTCTTAGTCTCAATAACTAAGCTCCTAAACTAATGTAAGTAACTAATTTTGAGTCGGCGCCAAACAAACAAGCAAATGAATTAGGTAAGGCGTGAAATGATGGCATCGAGTTGCGCGGTGACATTCTGATAATTTTTTTGAAGTAATTTAATGATCGTCGGTTTAAGTTTTTGTTAAAAAGTTTTTATTTTTAAATTTTTTGTGGCTGAAATCTACTGATTACTACCTACTTGTTTTTTTATTACTTCCGAAATACTCACTTACCCACCGTAGCCCAACTATTACCAGTTAAATAATATGATTATCTACTTTTACTATTTTTTGTAATACAAATTATTTTTGTTGTTCTGGTTAGTTCAGTTCATTACTTTGTATATCATTCCATCCTCTCATAGAATATAATGATTGTGACTGATGTGAGAGAACAAAAATAATGACAATAGTGATCTGTCATAGTCAACTACATATGTGAGCCCATGTTCACAAGTGAAAATCAATTATTCCCTATTTTTCTACCCGTAACGGTGGATAATTCCATTGGAAATCCAATTATGATCAACTTTGAGGTATACCCTATCTAATAAAAAAATAATCATCCAAATCGAAAAACCCAGTACAAAGTTATGATAGAATCGGTTAACGGACCAGAATTCAGAGGGTGGGTGATTATTATCCTTCATTTTGCTACCCTTAGGGGTGGATTTCATCTTTTAAATTCAAATGGGACCAACTTCGAAATACACCCTATCCACTGAAAAAAAACTTATCGGGATCGGACGTCTCAGTAAAAAGTTATGAGTGGTCATACATAAAAAAAATATACGTGTCGACTAGAGAACCTCCTCCTTTTTGGTTTCGTCGGTTAATAAAATACAATAAATATGAACATAGAATGGAAGGAAGTTTGTCACATATACGCTTAATTTCTATAAAATCACTATAAAACACTTCTTGATTAAAAAACATCTCAATTCATATTCAAAAGATGGCATTTCAGTTATATATCTCAGTTTTTGTGGAAGGTTAATGAATAATTTAAGACCAACATAATTAGGACCATTGGACATAATTTTTCTTTCAGCAAAATGAACATGAAAGTGGTGCATTGTTCGTGTTTGATATCCGTGGATATTAGAATTTCTTATGAATATTGGACACATATTTCAAAGATGAAAAGACTGGGAAGTGTCATAACATTGAAACTTTTGAAAATTGTTTTAAATGTTTCCGTATTGGATATTCCAAAGATACATCATAAGACCCGATTTTGGCCAATAAAAACTTCTTTTGAACCAGCCGAATTGCCCCAGAGGCAAATGCCATACCTCAGTCTCGATTCAACTTGACCGTAATACATGTTCATCATCTGATCCAGCTCTAACACTGATCGTAAATTGACGAATAGAAAGTTCAGGGAATTCAATTTGGAAGACAGTTGTCGACAATGGGATTTCCAACATAGGTGTTCGACCAGTGATGTTCCTAATCTCACTGTGTGTATTGCACAAAATATTTCCATCAAATGAAATTTCAAGGTCTTCAGTATTTTTCTGCTCATAGTGCATTCACAACATTTGTGTCTTATGGATATTAAAAATGAGTTCCTGGAGTTGAAGAAAGATGACACCGTCCGAATTGTTTCAGTGCATTTTGTCTGTAAACTTTCAGTTTCGGAGGCGGATAGAACTAACGAGAAGTCGTATGCATACGAAGTATATTCTTCATTGCCAACAATCGCATCCAAGTAGTTTACATACAAGATGAAAATAATAGGACCCAATGTCGAACCTTGCGGTACACCCATTTCAAGTTCCCTGCTAACCGAACGTATTGTTTTTATTTGGCTGTCATGTTCAATGCAATATCTCTATGCACATTCGGCTTGAGAATGACACAATTTATAGCCTGTTAAACTAAAGCTATTACAAACGTCATCTCTAGTGTAGATGAAGGCTTAGAATCAGGGTTAGATCCGTATCTAACGCTCTGCGACCTCACCCTATTCATTTTATACATAAATAACCTGTATGATCATATTTTACCCACTATTAGTATTCTTTTTGCCGATTACACAACTTAAATCGATCGTAACAGTGATATGGAGGAACTTTTGCTTGATTCTGAGAAAAACCAGAATATCCATTATATCTTCCAATACAGATGGGCATAGTGTCAAGTTACTTGGTATATATATATATATATATATATATATATATATATATATATATATTGACGACAAGCTCAACTGGAAGTGCCATGTTAACAAATTGGCGATTAAATTATCTAGTGCGGCGTTTTTGATTCGTAGACTGCAGAATTTAGTTGGTATTGATATTCTTAGGTCTAGCTACTTTGGACTGTTCGATAGTCATTTGACCTATGGAATAATTTTTTGGGGCAATTCGAGTCACGCAAATAAAATGTTCATTCTTCAAAAAAGGATTATTCGAGCTATTTTGTGAAAAACACTGAACCATTCGGGCTTCGATTTATTTTATTCACGTTGAATTGTGTTTTGTCTTTTGATAATAATGTTAACTTGGTGTTATTTGTGCTTCGATTTATTTATTCAGATTGGATTGTGTTTTGTCTTTTTAATCATAATGTTAACTGGGTGATATTAGTTGTAACTCTTATAGAATATAGAAATACTTTTTATTTCAGAAGACCTGCTACAAATGTATTCAAAACATGTAATGTAGTCAATAAACTCTTTTCTAATCTACTCTACTCTATTATTGAGGAAGTGGAAGTACATTTCTCTGCATTTTTGATTTTAAAATAAAAATAAGTATTTTTACTTCCAGGAGAGAAAAAAAACCTGCTTATCACTGTTAAAAAAGAAATATCAATTCCCGAATATTATCACTTTATTGATCCAGTATAAGTATGTTTTCCAAATTTTGATCCACTGCCGGAATATTCAGATAACTTTTTATTGAAATAACATACCATACCCATGAACCATTTTACCAAACGTTACTGTAAATTGAATGGACATGACCGAAAACATTGTTACTTTGGATCTGATTTTTTTATCGGATTTCAATAACCTAACTCATGTGGTTCAAAAGTTACCAATACAACCCTATCAAAATGGCATACACACTCTTTTTCGTGCAACCGTCAAAACTATTAAACTAGATAATTGCAAATAAATTTATTATTGCTTCAAAATCAACAGCAGTTGAATTTGATTAACAAAGTCACAACGTTGCTATCGAAATGAATATATACAAAATATTTTGATAGTTCTTGATAAAACCCAAATATGTCTGATACTGATAGTGATATTTCAGTATCTTGCATTCCTCCAGAGCTGAAAGGTATTGTGAACTCGGCGCTTTCCGTTTTAATACCTGAAATACTAAACGGCAGTACGAAAAATGTTACAGCGAGTTTAGAGATTTGTGTTATGAACAGAACGTTGAGACGATGTCTGAAAACATTTTATTGGCTTATTTGATGCAGAAATCAAAAGTTGTAAAGAGTTCAACTTTATGGAGCATTTATTCTACGTTGAAGTGTATGCTGAATGTACGGGAAAGGACCGACGTCAGAAAGTTTTCAAAATTAGTACCAATTAATAGTCCTTCAATGAGGAGGCCATCTAAAGATTAACTCATCCGCTATCTTGGAGTTGTTATCTTCAATTTATGAATTTTAACTAAAAATCAATAATTAAACTAAAACACCGACATATCAATTTTTAATCGAATCGGGCCATAATTACAAAACTCGTTCGCCATCTTGAATTTGTGAATTTTGATAGAAACCCCCACCTACCAATTTTGAATAGAATCGGACCATAAACACAGAGATCATCGGCCAACTTGGAGCCGCCATTTTGATTTGATGAATTTTGACAAAAAGTTCATAATCTCCCACTCCGAAAACCCCCACATAAAAATTTTGAATAGAATCGGACCATAATCACAGAACTCCTTTGCCATTTTGGAGCCGCCATCGTGAATTTATTATTTCTGAAAAAAATTCATAATCTCCGATCCCGAAAACCCCACATACCAATTTTGAATCGAATCGGACCATAATCACAGAACTTGTTCGCCATCTTGGAGCCGACATCTTGAATTTTTGGATTTTGACAAAAAATTCACAATCTCCGTCCCCGAAAACCCCCACCAATTTTGAGTCGAATTGTAGTATAATCACAAAACTCGTCCGCCATCTCAAACAAAAATTTCATAATGCATTGTCACCGGAATTATGAACACCTACCAAATTTCAGCTCAATCGGATGTCGGTAAGTGCTCCAAAAATGGATTACTAATTTTGAACTGGAAAGGATGACAGAACGAATGACACACGAACAATGCAAGTTGAATAAAAGTTCGTAAAAATAGTTATTATTAAAGGCAAATGTTGAAAGATGTCACTTGTTTTATTTATTGTTCTGATTGTTGTAGGTAGTTTTGATAATGGGAATATCAGGTGCCTTGCAACGAGATTAATTAGTGAAAATGCCCATTGAAGATATTCAGGAAGAAACTGCTGTATTAATAGTAACCGGTCCTGATACCAATACGGATGAGAAGCGCGTTTTCACTGTTACTAATTTTGATTTCATAAGAATTTATCGGAATATGCAGCTCTTCGACCAAAACATATTGTTGATAATCGTCGTATATTCTTGAGATACGTAATCGGAAAGTTCACTGCACATGTTCTTGGAGTGCATACGATTGGGAAGGTGCCCAGTATAATTGCTAAGTATCTCAGATTATCAAACCCTGAAACATATACGGGTCACTGTTTTCGGAGTTCTTCTACTCTGCTTGCCAATACCGGGGCTGATATGTCAATTCTTAAACGTCACGGTAGATGGAAGTCCACGTCAGTAGCAGAAGGATATGTAGAAGACTATCAAAAATAAGAAACAAATTTCCAACTCAATTTCTGGCGCTATAGTTTCTAGTAGTAGGTAATTGCAATATGTTATGTCCCAAAGGAAATAATTTGATGTCTAATGTCAATAGCCATTATTCAGAAACACTAGTTGTAGTTGCTCCAACTTCTGGAGTAAATATAAGTATTAATGGGGTTTAGAATATTCTGGAACAATAGTATGCTAAATAAATTTGATGGATGCGTTGTATACATAAGGGAATCATATTTGCAAAATCAAATCCTCAACAAAGATGAATTTATAGGAAATTTAAAAAGTATTTTAAGGAGATCATTGCAAGATCAAAATCATATACATATTATCACTGGAGATATTAACATTGACCTCCTAGATCAAAACTCCGAATCAACAAGCGAGTACTTGACTGTTTTTCAAAGTTATGGATTTGCAAGCTGTATCAATAAAGTTACTGGGAGATCAAAAAAAACAGCAACATGTATCGATAATTTTTTTGTGAAATGTAAACACGAAAAACTCAATGATGTTAATCCTCTTATTTTAATAAGGGACTTCACCGACCACTATCCCATTTTGCTCAACATAAAGGGTAATGCAAACCTAGAAGCAGGAAAAAATAAAACTTCTTAAGTAGTTAATTACAATAAACTCAGAAACCTAATTTCGCGAGCAGAATGAAATGATGTTCTGGGAAGTGTCAATGTTAACATATGCCAATCCACAATAACTAACAGAAAACAGAGATCAAAACCCTGGATCACTGATGGCCTCCTGGTATCAATTCTAAAAGGGATCGGTTTAGAAGAGAATGTGCTTTGAACAGAAATTGTACGGATACTGAAAACAGATATAAAACCTTTAGAAATATGCTCTCGAGACTAATAAAAAAATCCAAATATACCTATTACAAATCCCTTGCTGAAAAAAGTTTGAATGTCCCACGAAAAACATGGAAGATGATACGAGAGGCTACGGGTGAGCAGGTGAACCAAACGGAAATCAGGGGTATTCTGGACAGCAAGGGTGCAAAAATTCATGTACCGAAGCAAATAGCAACTGAATTTAATTCTTATTTTAGCAATATAGGGGGACTATCAGCACAAAAATTCTGCCAAGGAAACAATATAAATGCAGCAGTAAATGATTTTATCAATCCCCACTCCTTTTACTTCACCCCTATTACTGATGCCGAACTGGTGACTCGAATGAAAAGTTTGATAGACAGAGTTAAATGTGGGGAAGACAATATTAGTACAGAGATCATTAAGATGAATCACATCTACTTATTGAAACCGCCAACACAAGGTGATAAAAACTTAACAAGCAACAACAGACCTATTGCACTCTTGAGCTCAATAAGCAAATTGATGGAAAAATGTATTAAATATAAACTAATGCCATTTTTGGAAAAACATGTCTTATTAGATAAAAACCAATTTGCCTTTAGGGAGAATCTCAGTACCGAACACGCTGTGTAGAGTAACAAAAAAAATTCTTCAAAATTTTGATCAGGGAAAGAAGGTTATTGGAATATTTCTGGACCTTATCAAAGCATTTGATTCTGTGGCACACCCAATCCTGATAGGCTAAACAACATGGGTATTAGAGGTATTGCTAACGACTTATTTAGATCTTACTTGAGTGAAAGAACGCAATGTGTGAAGATATGCAACGTTTAAAGTAGCCGCCTAAAGGTAGGATTTGGTGTGCCACAGAGCACGGTACTGGGGCCGCTTCTCTTTAATATCTACGTAAATGGTCTATCACTGTTGGCGGAAGATTCTATCTTCTATTTCGCCGATGATACTCCGGTCATAATAAGCGGTCCCACATGGAGAGCTACTGTGGAAAATGCAGAAAGGGCAATGGTAAAAGTAAAAAAGTGGTTAGATAATAGCCTTCTTTCCCTGAACGTAGGTAAAACAAAATGTATGACCATCGCTCTCTCAATCAGATCCCTACCCACCGATGTACAAAACATAAAACTACATGAATCACATTGCACCTTAGAATAACAACAATGTACATGCACACACAAAATTGATAGAGAGACATGTGTTAAATACTTGGGCAGTTTTGTAGACGAACTTTTTACTTGGAAGGAGCACATGAACTAGGCACGTTACAAAAAAAATAAGAAAACTAATTTATAAATTCTATGAATTGCGTAACTTTTTGCTCCATGAAACCATAAAAGCAATATATTTCTCACTTGTAGAATCTATCATAAATTATGGCATCGTTGTGTGAGGAAATGCTTGTAGTATATACTTGTCAAAGCTTGAAGTATCCCAAAAATGGATAATAAAAATAATTCTATTTAAAAAAAAGCGTTACCCATCTCAATTAGTATATGGAGAAAGTGGATTCTCACTCCAAACCAACTGTACCTTAAAGCAGTCGCAAGATTTATGTTGAAAATTTCTTATTATAGAAATAATCCCTGTCATAACCTAAACACGCAAAACGCAGCTCAACTAAATGTCCTTTTGAAAAACCCCAAGCATGTTGCTTGCCAGAAACATATATATTGTACAGGTCCCAAAGTGTACAATGCTCTACCGCAGAACTTTAGAGTAATGCCATATAATAAAATTAAAAAATACATTATAAAATGGATTATACAAACAAACTCCACCCTTATTTACCTTGAATGAAAAAAATTTAAAAATAAATAAATAAAATAAGCTACCTAATGTATTTATTCACTTAAAATAAATTACACAAATCAAACTACTTTTTCTTTCTCAACTAAAGTACTCAATATATTGTGCCTATGTAAACATTGACATAGTCAGTAGGTACCTCAGTATCTTAGAATACCATAGTGCGCCAAATTCCAGTAATAGTTAAGGTCAAATTGTCTAAATGAACACTCTTTTATAGATATATTATTTTAGAATAGAGTTGATTTTGTCAAATAACTGAACTACTGTATTTCAATTTCAATTATAATACAAAGTGTACGATTAATGTTAATATTTATCCCAAATAATTTAAATATGTATTCGTTGTTAATTTAAAAATTAATGCTGTATTCAATAAAAAATAATTCTTGTCATTGCCGTCACTCAGAAATGTCAAATTCGGAAGTGACGTTTGGTTTGGCGGCCATTGCTATGGGTAACGGCCGCTGAATTGAATTTCGCGGATTGTGTTGAGAACGCGAAATACTCACTTCGCGTGCGATTGCACGAAAATAGTTATTTGTATGCCAAGGCTGCGAAATATTTTTTTAGCGTGCCGAAAGAAAAATTATCCCCGAGGTCGCTTGCGGCCGAGGCAGGATAATCTTGAGGCCGCTAAAAAGTTTCGCGGCCATGGCATACATACTAATTTTCGTGCAATCGTCAAAATTATTAAACTAGATAATTGCAAATGAATATATTGTTGCTTTAAAATCAACAGCAATTCACTTCAATTAATAAAGTCACAGTGTTGCTATGGAAATGATGTGTTAGAATATATAAAAAATATTTTGACACGCAAAGTGATATTTTAGTATATTGCACTCTTCCAGAGCTGAAAAGTATTGTAAACTAGGCGCTGTCCGTTTTAATACCTGAAAAATAATAAAGTGAGTTTGTATTTGTAGATAATTTAAAAATTGACACTGTATTCAATAAAATGAAATTCCGCGGACTGTGTTGAGAACGCGGAATATCACTTCGCGTGTGATTGCACGAAAAAAATATTCAGTGCGTTCAAATAAAAGTTGTTTTTTCATATTTCTCAGTCAATATTTTTTTATTATTCACAGTTCCTGTTTCGAAGTTCAATAGTAGCATCACGTCAATTCGAACATTCGAACAAATCTATCGCGAGTTGCGGGATACAAGCATACGTAATCAACACAAAAAGTTTTGAATAATGGGTCGATGTCTCGTCGGTCTCTAGCAGATGCCGACCGATAGTACTTCAGATGCTATTGACATCGATAGCGAAACTTTGTTTATAAACGAAAAGTGAGCGTGTGGCGTTCATTCAGTCTGCTGCTATACCATCGTGCAGAATTCATTGTTGCCAATTCAAAACATCGATCGATTGCGAGTTTATTCTGGAAAAGTGATTCGTGATTCTCGTTCAGAAAACTAAAATATTCAATACTCCTGCCGGATTCCCATTCCTCTTCTTCTCTTCACTTTTGCCAATTTTTTTTCTTGACAATTCAATAATTTCATACCTATGTCCTGGTACTCCCACTAAAATCGTCAGAAATAATCATTGACATTACGAAGATATGGTGAACGCGCTGGCTGGTCTTGGCATTTATTCATCAGAAAATTAAATGGAGCCTTCTATGAAGTCCAAGGTATGATAAAATCAATCCAAGAGATTGCACCTCAATAACCAAATAAAATCGTATCTCGAATTTATTCTTTCTCGAGTTATTTCTGCATCATTTATCCCCTTTAGGGATGAATATCGACATCGAAATATCATATCAATCGTCATCTACAAGCTATTTATTAATTTTTCAGTCAACAAGTTGAAACTCAACTCAAAGAAATCTGCAGTGATGTTTTTCGGACAAAAAGAAACAAACTAGACGCACAAAATTTACAACAAATTCGTAAAGAAAATGACATCCTACCTTATGTATCCGAGATAAACAAATTAGCCGGCTTGATGCCGAGCTCCGCTTCACTAGGTACGTCAATTACCTGATTCAATCTTCTCAGACGATTGCTTTCAAACCGGGATTTACTCACTACTAAACTCAAACTCAAACAATCTCAATTTTTTACTGCGTCAGTATTTATGGACCCACCAGCCTTAAGGCAATCTGATTCGCTGCGCCTGTAACGCATTCAGAATAGCTATTTACGCGTTTCTTTCGTGTGCGCCATTATGACCATATATCCTCTGCAATGAAGGAATCATGTTGCTAAATCTAGAAAAGATCAAAACTTGACACCTATTAACCAATACCCATAAAGTTTTGATCACCTGCAAGCCTGAATATCTATACGAAAAACTAATAACTTTTTCGAATATAAATAGGTTCACCACACGAAACAGATCACTCCTAGTCATTCCTAAGTACAATTCTTCGATTCACACACGTGGTTTCTCGTATAATGCTACGAGACACTACAACTCACTTTCCAGTGATTTTGAGTCCTACACAATAAATAATTTCAATAAAACATTAAAATTGCACTTTTATTTACCCAAAAAGTAACAAGAAATAGTTTATTACATGCATGGAAAAACAAGTACAATATGGTACATAAATATATACTACTCATCAAGGCAAGCCTTGGTAGCCAGAGTAAAACTAGCCTAATAATATTTTTTTAGAATGATATAAAACAACACTACAAATAATATCATATCACGATATAGAGAGGATGATAATGCGCAAAATGTCGAAAGTGCGGAACATTTTATTAACTTCTGAGACCTAGTCATAGTGGGCAAACCACCAAAAGGCGAACCTTGTGGGAAGTGAAAATTGTCTATATAGTCTATGGGTCTCGACATCAAGATACATGGATGAGTAAATTGGGAAAAGTTGTGTTGGAAAATATGGAGAGTGCAAGAAGAATTTGTAGAGTAATGATTTCTATGTATATGCAAATGAGCATCTTGTGTCAACAGTTTGCTATTGTTTTTTAGCTTTGTCGATATATCGATGAATGACAAGGCGTGGATCGTAGCTCATCCATTTTTTTATTTTCGATGAGCTACAATTCACGCCTTGTCATTCATCAATATATCGACATGAAAAATTCATACCAAAGTAAAAAACTTACTGAATTAGATTCCCTTCTCAACTCCGATCATAGCTTACTTTTCTTGGTTTGCGACTATTCTTTGAATAAAAATTGTAGTGTCTTCATTACTCGATTAAGATTGAAGATTGTATTTTTCACAATTTGTATTGTAAAGGTTGAATTTAAAAAAGCGCAACCTGACACTTCGACTATCTTTTCTCAAACTAATACTGAATAATTATTTAAATATTTTTTTTACACCACGTTTTTAAAACGGACTAAAAAGTATAAAATAATCTCTCCTAGCCCCCTACAGAGTCGAAAATTTGTGATTATGAATTTTTGATAGCCTTGAAAATAGTTGTGAGATTTCTTTGTCAAAATTCATGAATTCAAGATGGCGGCTCCAATATGGCGGCTCCAATATGGCGGCTCCAATATGGCGGCTCCAATATGGCGATGAGTTTTCTGGTTATAGCCCTATTCCAATAGAAATTGGTATGTGGGGTTTTTTGGGGGTGAAAAATCATGGTTTTTTTGGCAGAATTCGAATTCAAGATGGCGACGAATTTTTGTTATCCTTTTTTTGGTTCATGAATTCAAGATGGCGGCTTCAGGAAGGCAATTTTTTTGTTATCAAGCCGGTTTAATTCAAAATTGTTTGACCTAAATTATTCTGTGAGTAACAGTTTCAAAATCTTGCCATGCAAGAATACCCATTTTGTATTCGCGGCAAGCTTTTGAATCTGTTACTCATAGAATAACCTAGGTCAAACATTTGAAGAAATTATTTTTTCATTCTTGTATAAAAGCTTGTATTAATTTTATTTCAATCATTCTTATTTAATTCTTTTTAGTCCTTCATGAAGTCCGTCAACTTATTGACTTCTAACAAAAATTGATAATCTACGACTCCAAAAAAACCCACATACCAATTTTGAATTGAATAGGGCTATAACAGAACACATCACCTTCCTGAAGCCGCCATCTTGAAATCATGGAGCCGCCATCTTGAATTCGTGAATTCTGACAATACAATTATGATCTTCGGCCCCAAAAACCCCCACATACCAATTTCTATTGGAATAGAGCTATAACCATAAAACTCATCGTTAAATTTGAGCCGCCATCTTGAATTTTGACATAGAAATCATGATGTTCGGCCCCAAAAACCCCCACATACTAATTTTGAATAGAATCGAACTATAATAACAAAACTAGCCCGCCATATTGGAGCTGCCATTTTGTTTTTTCTCTGTCAAAAATTCCATAATGCAAAATCACTGGAATTATGAACACTTGCCAAATTTCCTGTTAATCGGACAACTAGAAGTGGGTCAAAATTAAGTTGCAAGATTTGAACTAAACACATTCATATGTGAAATGAAATAGAAGCTTGGAAAAACATTTCATTCTGTTAGTCGATCGGACAGGTTTTCTGCAGCCAGCTCTTAGACATGAGAAATGATTTGTTGTAGAACGAATATTCGCCCCAAATAAATCATTTTTCAATAGCGGAGGAAAAAATAAAAAAATGCTGCCAGAGCTGGGGTTTGAACCCACGCTCCCTTTCGTGGACCAGTTTAAATCTGGCACCTTAGTCTGCTCCTCCAACTGGAAAGATACTTTATTTTGAAAGTATTAACAATCTGTTGCTATATTGGTGTTGGAGTTGCGATACTTTAAAACATTTTTAGTTATGTTACATACATAATTTGTTTATGATTAGATTATTGATTTGACAATTTGTGAAATATAAAACGTCAGAAAAAAGTATAATTTTATTCCCGTATTTCTCCAAAATCCCCACATCTAACATAAATGGCGACTGTGACAGGACTTACTGTGGAGAATCTATCTAAGGTGAAGAAAGAACGGGATATACTGAGAAAATTGTTCACCAAGTCATGCCACGAATTAAAAATTGAATTGAATGCCCAGCCGTTGAGAAAGGACAATATTGTCACCCGATTAGCCCAAATTGAATGTAAGGGGTCCAGATTATTCATTCTTAGAAAAATCGAATTAAACGGTTTTCTTCACATAAAGGATTCAATATAAAATTGAACCAGAAAATGGTAGATCTCAGGTGAAAAACAACTACTTTCCTGGCAAATATCACGCAGAACGTTGAATGATATTCACCTGAAAATCCATGCATACTTCCATATAATATCAATGGACATTGAATGCAAATGTTTCTTTCTGATGAGCTCGATTATGTTTAATTTATGTCGTGTTCACCTAACAATCCGCATACCGGTTTCAGGCTTCTTGGCCGTCATCAGTACGGAGTAGTCAACCAGCCAAAGGTCCAAAGAATTCTGGCTGAAGTGAGACACAACGTAAACAAACCATCATCGAGCTTGTAACACCTATAGGTACGCCGGAAAAGATAAACTTTAACTGGCGGTACCTAGTGACAGAAAGAAACACTCCGAAAATCTCCCACCTCGATAGGTTTCTAAATAAAAGATTCCTTCTCAGTAGGAGTGGCAAGCCCGTCTAGCATATAGTGAAAATAAGTGCCATGTGAAGTGGAATGAATAGAAAAATCGAATTAAACGGTTTTCTTCACATAAAGGATTCAATATAAAATTGAACCAGAAAATGGTAGATCTCAGGTGAGAAAACAACTACTTCTCTGGCAAATACCACGCAGAACGTTGAATGATATTCAACTGAAAATCCATGCATTACTTCCATATAATATCAATGGACATTATGCAAATGTTTCTTTCTGATAAGCTCGATTATGTTTAATTTATGTCGTGTTCACCTAACAATCCGCATACCGGTTTCAGGTTTCTTGGCCCCATCAGTACGAGTAGTCAACCAGCCAAATGTCCAAAGAACTCTGGCTGAAGTGAGACACAACGTAAACAAACCACCGAGTTTAAACCTATAGGTACGCCGAAAGATAAACTTTAACTGGCGGTACCTAGTGACAGAAAGAAACACTCTGAAAATCTCCACCTCGATAGGTTTCTAAATAAAAATTCTTCTCAGTAGGAGTGGCAAGCCCGTCTAGCATATAGTGAAAGATAAGTGCCATGTGAAGTGGAATGAATAGAAAATCGAATTAACGGTTTCTTACTAAAGGATTCAATATAAAATTGAACCAGAAAATGGTAGATCTCAGGTGAAAAACAACTACTTTCCTGGCAAATACCACGCAGAACGTTGAATGATATTCACCTGAAAATCCATGCATACTTCCATATAATATCAATGGATATTGAATGCAAATGTTTCTTTCTGAAATGAGGGCCAAGAAGCCTGAAACCGGTATGCGGATTGTTAGGTGAACACGACATAAATTAAACACAATCGAGCTTATCAGAAAGAAACATTTGCATTCAATGTCCATTGATATTATATGGAAGTATGCATGGATTTTCAGGTGAATATCATTCAACGTTCTGCGTGGTATTTGCCAGGAAAGTAGTTGTTTTTCACCTGAGATCTACCATTTTCTGGTTCAATTTTATATTGAATCCTTTATGTGAAGAAAACCGTTCAATTCGATTTTTCTATTCATTCCACTTCACATGGCACTTATCTTTCATTATTCATTCTTGATGACAATATACGTATGCTGACATTGGAAGATGGTGAAGAGGAAGAATTGGAAAAGGAGTATGAAGCAGTAGAGAAGTTTTGTGAGTATTTGATAATGTATAGGTCGAAATGTGAGTTTGCCTTAGTAAATGAGAAGAATCGAGGTGGAACAAGTTTCAACGTAGATTCTGGGACAGAGACGTCAAACGCCAAGAGACATTCCAAATTGCCAAAATATGAGTTGAAAAAATTCAATGGAGACGTTCGAAATTGGATAGGATTTTGGGGTCAATTCCGCAAGATTCACGAAGATAATGAAATTGACACAGAGGACAAATTCCAATATCTGTTACAGTCTATGGAGATAGGTAGCGCAGCGAAAGCTTTAGTTGATAGTTTTCCACCGTCTGCATCAAACTATGAAAAGGCTGTGGAACAACTTAAAATCAGATTCGCTAGAGATGAATTCCTCATTGAAGTTTACGTAAGGGAGCTATTAAATCTTGTCTTGAATCAAGCCACAAATAAAACAGGTATGTCATTAGCTTCTTCATTTGATAAACTACAAACACAATTGAGAGCTTCAGAATCATTGGATGTAACTAGTGATAAATTTGCTGCCATATTTTAACCTTTAGCTGAATCTGCCTTACCTGAAGAAACCTCAAGAGCGTGGGAGAGACATAACATTCACACCAAAGATCTGGAAACAAGTGATAAAGACACAAATATTAATCATTTGAATATTTTACTAGATTTTTTTCGAACTGAAGTGGAAAGCGAGGAGTGCATAAGTCTAGCCAGAACAAGTTTTGCTGCTGAGAAGGAATCCAAGAGTTACAGCAGAAGTAAACCATCCATGGAGGAAAACAAACACGAAGGAGGTGAGCCAAATCCATTTACTGCTGCGACAATTTTTTCTGCGGATAAACATGATAAAAAACCTAAAAATTGTATATTTTGTGAGGTCAAGTCACACTCGAGCCAAGACTGCATCAAGGCCCGAGCACTTTCTATAACAGAAAGAAAGGAAATTGTTACAAAAAAGAATGCTTGCTTCGGTTGTCTGAAACCCTATCATAGTATAAAGAGATGCAAAGCATTCATAAAATGTATTATATGTGGTAGAAGGCATTTTCCAATACTGTGCGTTGACTTATCAATATCATAGCCTAAAGAAGAAGAAAACAAAACTCCAGAACTTCCCAAATTTCACGAACATAATAATCCGGAGAATATAATGATCAGTAATGATACTACAGGTACTCTACTACAAACTGTGGCTGTCAAACTTGTTAGTGATTCAGGTACATAAATTGTCAGAGCATTACTTGATTCTGCATCTCAACGTTCATATATCCTTTCTAATTGCGCTAAAAATATGAAACTGAGAAGTGTCAGAGAGGAAATTATTGTACAGAGTGTTTTTGGTGGGAAACAATCAGCTCCTGAATATCATGCTTTATATAATATCACTATTGAGGATTTGAATAGCACTTTTCGATTGAAACTATTTAGAACAGAATAAAATATGCAGTTTCGTTTCTAGGTTAGGAAACGCTCATATTATCAGTTTGTTGAAAGAGAAAAACATATTGGTATCTGATGCTGAGATAGAAATAAATGACATCAGTTTACTTTTGGGGCCGATTTTTTGGTAAACTTTAAACTGGTAGAGTAGAACAGATTGATGACCTAGTTGCAATAGAAAGCTTTTTTTTGGGTGGACAGTAATGGGATCATTCCATCAGAAATACACTTTGTTGCTTTAATGACATAACAATATCTGATTTGTGGAGCTTAGATGTTTCGGGGATCGAAGATCCAATTTCCATTAAAAAGAGGGATATTGTAGAAGCAGAAGCAATTGAATATTTCAATGAAACAGTAAAATATAACAATGAAAATAGGTACAAAAATTGTCAGAGCAACGTTCATATATCCTTTCTAATTGCGCTTAAAATATGAAACTGAAAAGTGTCAGAGAGGAAATTATTGTACAGAGTGTTTTTGGTGGGAAACAATCAGCTCCTGAATATCATGCTTTATATAATATCACTATTGAGGATTTGAATAGCACTTTTCGATTGAAACTATTGGCTTTAGAACAGAATAAAATATGCAGTTTCGTTCCTAGGTAAGAAAACGCTCATATTATCAGTTTGTTGAAAGAGAAAAACATATTGGTATCTGATGCTGAGATAGCAATAAATGAAATCAGTTTACTTTTGGGGGCCGATATTTTTGGTAAACTTTTAACTGGTAGAGTAGAACAGATTGATGACCTAGTTGCAATAGAAACCTTTTTTTTTGGTGGACAGTAATGAGATCATTCCATCAGGAATCTACGTTTCAAACACTTTGTTGCTTCAATGACATAACAATATCTGATTTGCGGAGCTTAGATGTTTTGGGGATCGAAAATCCAATTTCCATTAAGAAGTGGGATATTTTAGAAGCAGAAGCAATTGAATATTTCAATGAAACAGTGAAATATAACAATGAAAATAGGTATGAAATAAAATTGCCTTGGATTGAAGTACACCCTGTACTACTGAACAATAAAGGAACAGCAGAAAGTAGACTTCTATCTACAACAAAAAGGTTGATTAATTTAAGAAAATACCAACAGTATAATGAAGTTTTCAACGAATGGAAAAAGTTAGGAATAATTGAACAAATCACAACAACTATTACGAATAGTAGAGAACATTACATACCCCATCATCCGGTGATGAAAGAAAATAGTTTAACAAATAAAATTAGGCCAGTTTTCGATGCATCGGCAAAGGATAAAAGTGGTAATTCTCTCAATAGTTGCTTGATGAAAGGACCCAACTTGATCGAACTCATTCCTATTATTCTCCTCAAGTTTAGAATCGGTTTAATCGGAGTAATTTCAGATATAAAAAAATCTTTTCTACAAATGAGTATAGCTGCAGAAGATAGGGATATACTCAGGTTCCTCTGGTGGGAAGATTTGTCGCCAAAAAAGCAAAAAATTTATATACACACCAAAGTAGTTTTTGGAATATCTTCAAGTCCATTTTTACTAGCTACACTTGCATATCATTTGGAAAGGGCACCTGAAACATGAGAGAAACTGCACAAACATTGAAAAACTCTTTCTGTGTAGACAACTGTGTAACTAGTGTAAATGATACGGAAGAGCTTTCACAATTCATTGGGGAATCTAGACATTTGAAGTCATCTGCAGGATTTCATTTGAGAGCGAATAGTGAGAATGGTCAGAGAACTTTCAAGAATAAATCTAGCAAAAAAGGCAGTTGATTACGAGGAACTGATGACAATACTTTGTGACTGCGAGGCTGTCATAAATTCACGACGCCTTACATATGTGTCGGATAATTCCTAAGAACTAGTCCCCATAACACCCTCGTCTTTCATACAAAGCATTCAATGCTCTGAAGTGCTAGATTTAGATGAAATGAGCCGGACAAGTATGAACAAAAGATTGAGATATCTACAAAAAATTAGAGAAAACATCAGAGAGAGATTCAGAAGTGAATATCTAGCAAATCTGGTTCACTTTGGTCGAAGAAGAAACAACAAGTTAACTATCGGTGATGTAGTTTTCGTGGGATCTGATAACACGAAAAGAATAAGTTGGCCAATAGGAAGAATACCCGAAATTTACCCTGGAAATGACAACATTGCAAGAGTGGCGCGAATGAAATTATCAACAACTGAAATATTGCGTCCGTTCCAAAGAATATACCCACTGGAAATATCGAATAACAATGAGGAATCAGATATTTTTCTAGGCAGACTCACAAAAGACAAATGCATTTCAATTGAAAACGGAACTTCTAGTGAATACCAGCCCAACAAACAACTTCCAGGCGAGGAGAATCGAAGAACCCGATCGTCACAAAATGAAGAAAAGGTTGAGAAAATTACACCGGTGTCAACCAGGTCCGGACGTTTGATCAAGATTCCTGATCGTTATGGATAGATAATTTTGCAATTGAACATTGCAAAAGGTGGTAGAATATTGGAGTCGCGATATTTTAAAACATCCTGTATTTAATTCTCAGTTATGTTGGATACATAATGATTAGATTATTGATTAGACAATTTGTAAAATATAAAACGTCAGAAAAAAGTATCATTTTATTCGCGTATTTCTCCAAAATCTCCACATCTAACAATTGGTATGGTTGTTTTTTTCGAAAAAAGGCCATACAAAACTTATGCACAACTTTTGCCAAGGCTGTCAATGATTCTTCTTATGTTTGCGGTGAGTTGGTTGGTTGGTTGGTTGGAAGCTGACGAGCCAGAGACAGGGTTGGCACTTAGCTTCCCTTGACACTGCGACCAGCTGGGGTCTATTGTATCACTCTGTCGTCAGTGGTTCCTCATTCAAACAGGTTTGTGCCTTTAATTAGGTTTAGAAGCCTGTTGATAAGGTTCTTCGGATTCATGCCTGTTTCCGGGCTGATCTCTCCAAAGGTTCTGTGTCGCCTACTACTTAGGGCGTCACAGTCGAAGATTGAAAGACAAGAGTTAGACCCGAGGCCGCCTTTTGTCTCTTGATGACAAGCCATTCTTCAGTATCTATCCCCATGTCCTGGGTTTTGATGAGCTGAAGAATCTTTTTGGTTTCCATTTTACCAAATGGCTATGGAATCCACTCTGTTTCCGGGAGTTTCTCAGTAGGTGTTCGACCATCTGCTGATCCCTCCTCGGTTGGGTTTACGGTTTCTGGTGCCAAGTGTGATTCAACTGGAATCTCCTCGACTTCCATACCCGCTATCGGTGTTGGGTCTTCTTCAACTGGAAGTTCCCCAGGGTTGTTTTTCTGTGTGGTTTCCATTTCGTTCCCACGAGTGTAGGGGAAAGGGTCGTCCACACCTGCGGTGCCCCCTGCGCAGGTGTAAGGCAGATTACTCTGGGAGGTCGCCATGTATCCCAGAGGCTCCGTTGTGATACCTGACTGGCTCAGGTATCATCCATCCCTCGGCACGGGCGCTTAACGCCTTGGATTAAGCCATGTTGTGGTGGCATTTGGTTTGAGATTGACTTAGAGATCCGCAGGTTTTGACCATTTCTGGTCATTCCCACTGGATTTTCCTTGTCAACCCCGTTATCCAGCGATACCACTTGGAGGTAGCCACCTAAGTTTCCGCAACCCATCTTCATCTCTCGTAGGAGGTGAACATGTGTTGACGCAAACTACTTGCGGTGAGTACTAACATTTTAAAAATATTTCATTCTGTTGGCCAGGTTTTCTGCAGCCCGCTCTTAGCATATTAGGTGAACTATCCATGCTTCAATTATTAATTACATGCGCCCCACGTTTTTCGTTTTAAATCTTACAACTATTTTCATAGCTATTAAAAATTAACAATCACAAATTTTCAGGACTATTTCTAAGGGGTTAGGAATCTATATGGGGATATAAATCTGTATGGGGTTAGGAGAAATTATTTCATACATTTTAGATCGCAAAACAACGTCCGCTCGTCACCGGTATGAAGATATTGTGTGATCCTAACTTAACTTTTTGTGGTCCGTAAAAATAACAAATAGATAGACAAGAAAACGAGTTAATATTATATTGTCATCCAGTTCTGAGCCAATTCCGAAGTTTCAAGTCTCTATTTCATCAAAATCTATTGCAAGATTTGTATCGGACAGGCTAATAAAAACGTGAAAATGAAGACGGTTTATCATCATTATTATTATAAATGATGATGGAAACCGATGAAACAAATTTGGGATGAACGCACGATGTTTACATGATCAATGAGTTGAAAAGTTATTTATTTTTTTTCAGGTCGAAAAGATCGCCGCTGTTGGAAGTGTGGCAACGCTGGAAGAAACGGGTTGTGGTTAATCTGCCAGGTGAGTGCGGATTGGATACCGTATTATTTTATCGCCGGCTAGAGCTATTGTTCGTGTGAATTTGATGATTGATAAAATTGAACGAAAAAAAATAGATTAAAATTTATATGTATTCTTTGTTGTTAATACACTTTTGCATTATCAGAGTTTGAGGAAGGCTATTTTCCATAGGTATAATCAATCGAATCAGTTCTATTATAATAGTAAAGTCTTCTTGCTGTCTATACTGATTAATACATAGTATTTTTGCGTTAAAGCCACACTGGCACCTGTCAGAGTTATCAGTGATCAATACAATCAATTTGTATAGAGAAATACAAATATGATTTTATGTGATATTGAGCTTTCTGCGTATAGTGATTTGATAATTGAATTCAACAATAGCTTTTTGTTGAATGAGCGCGAGTCATCACGTACAATCACATGATAAACATCTCTTATTTATCCTATCAACATATCGACATGTTAAATAAACATCAAACTATAACACTGGCACCTCGATATAGTCATAGCCTCAGACTACTTCGCTGAAGATGGGCAACTACCACTAGAGGAAAAGGTGAATTAATTTTTGAAACCCACCATTGTAACTAGAGCTAGACAATAGTTAAAGGACATATCACTCGGTAGGGTATCAGACAAGCCCTCCCTCTCTGACTAGAATAATATCCACAAATCATAGGAACGCAGATTCGGACACACCACCATTCTAAAATATAACCTAGAGCAGATCAAGTTCAGAGGCAAAAATCGCCTCCAACTAGAATCAACTGTAGATGAAGAAGTCAATGGACCAATACGGACGCATTTTGATCCAGTTACCATATTGAAGAAAATAAACACATAGTTGAACGGACAGCTGTCAAAATCAAGATCGGAAGTACGTCAGCTTTTCAACGAAGTCCCAAGCGAGACATAAACTGGCATGGATACACCAAAAGGTTGACCAATTACAATAAAGAATTAGAAAGGCAAAGCGGAAAAGCTTCAGGAACTTATTTGAGACAATGCCATCATCAGCCGACTCCACAAGACCACGGCAAAAAGCAGAGAACAAGACCCGATGTCACTTAGGCGATCGGATGTCAGTCACACAGGATGAAGAGCAACTGGAGAAGAGTATAAACAATTACAGCAGACCTATTGCACTGGAGAGAGTGACATTTTACCGAGGTAAGTATGCATGCAGGATGGGTAAATCAACAGAAACTGTACAATTCGAACTTACCGAAAACACCCAGAAATTATTTGGGCAAGAAGATACAGTGAAAAACGCATAATTGTGAAATGCAGTGGACAGAACTACTTCCAGACGGATGAGCCAGCTGCTGGCGACATGCATAGCTGAAATGAAGGCGGGCGACCAAAGCATCAAAATTAATACCACCAAAGGCCGTCCATGGAGAACCTTGATGTGGAGCTTAGTGGTGAACGAACTATTCGAACTGCTGACTGAACATGGTGCTACATGTTTTGAGTACGCCAACGACTTTGTTATCAACTTTGTTATCATGGTCAAAGGCAAGTACGAAGAAACTCTCCGTGATCTCAAAACAGAGTTGATGCCTCACAGTGGGGTTGTTAAACAACTCATCTAAAATCACAATGGTAACAAGAAGTGGAGTATTGGAATCACCCTAGACTCTGTACACATACTTACAAAAAATGCATTCATTCTAGCTGTACTCTGGCCTTCATTTCCAATTCTTGGCGTTCCAGTGGACATGCGTGAAGGTTTTAATTTCCGTTGTTGACATCGATCATAACGTACAGTGCCCCCCTATGAATACCCCGACTTCTTCCAGAAAACTCAGTCGCCGGGGCGTAACGACAAACAATACTCATAGTAGTATATTTCCAGTATAGGTAATTTTTTTGTCGTCAAATTTTTTGAGTGGGTATATAAATATATAAATACCATCCGGAATATAATTCAGATTTATAGAATGATAATTATCTTTTCATACCGGAAGAGGTTTGCCCTGATAAGAACGTAGCATAGAGTGAGTAACATTTGTTCGATAGTTCCTCCTATATTTCTGGACCTGAGTCAAATAAAAGCATAATAACTAATAGCAGATCTAGGACTCTATGAAGGGAAGAAGATTCCGAATCCATTCGCAAAATTATAATATTAGACCCATCAATAGAAATTTTTCCGTGACAAAAATACTACCAGGAAACCGACTGTGCCATCATACGAAAGATAGTCCGTAGTCAAATATATGTTTCCTACTCCCAACTGTCATTGCCAAATTTGTTATAAACATTTAAAAGCATTTTTTTGATTTTTTATCATTTTTGACTTGTAACTTGAAAACTAATGAAGCAATCTCAATACTCTCAATGGGCGAATTGTAGACAATCTAAATGCAAATGCATAGGCTTTCCCGCGTCTGCTGCTCTACCCCCACTACTCAGCCGCTTTCACGCTCTCGCCCATTTTCGATCATGTTTGCAAGTATTTTTCACCTGTATTGCAGCTTTTTAACGCAAAATGAGAATATACGTATTGTAGTACCTACTATACTTCTACTCTCGAAATCTTTTTGAAAATTTTGGAATTGGACCACCTATGACGCATCCAGGTCTGCTGCAATAAAGTGAATTAGAAAATGCAGATTGCAATTATGCCAAAACTAATGATTCGACAGCGCCTGAGTTTTTCCCACATAAAGTACATATTAATCACTACTATGTCCTGGAAAGTTTGCACTACAACTTATAAAGTGGTGGAGTTATGAATTAAAACAAAAACTGATTTTTTACTGTTTTTACGGTTACAAGCCAAAAATAAAAATAAATGCCTTTAAATGTTTATAACGAATTTAGCAATGACAGTTGGGAGTAGAAAACATAAAAGGATATAACTACGGACCTTCTTTCGTATGATACCACAGTCGGTTTTCTGGTAGTATTTTTGTCACAGAATCAATACAGCAAAACATCTCTATTGATTGGCCTACATTGGCATATTGACTGGAGTCAGAGGATTTGGATTCCTTGGAAACAAAGTCAGTCAGCCCAGCCTAGATCTTAGTTGTGATGGCGTAAAGGTACTATGGAACTAGTCCCAGACTCGTCGTGAAACTAGTTTGAAATGTAGATTGCAAGGTCTGGACAATAAACAGTATTTTCTACTATGTTTGATGATGTAACGCGCTTTCAGTTCAATATTTTGTCAACTAAATATAGGGAACAAAAACTAATCTATTATTGTTATTATAAGCAACCATAACTAATCAAATCTTGAACAAGAGTTATGATCTTGTAAATGCGTTTGATATCTAGAATTGTTAAAGAGTTTTTGAAACAAGTTGTGATTATGATTCAAAGTTTCGGTACATGTATCAACTTGTGTCCTTTGTCTTTCATTTCTCTCCAGTTGAGCAGAACTTTGTATCCTAAAAGAAACAAAAGAACCAGAAATTACACAACGTGGGGAAATTGAGCGTCTTACTATTTATGAAATAATGTATCTATATAAGACTGTGTACCAAGTGGAAAAAACTACTTTCTGATATCAGGCCGATTATATATCGCCTACCCGATCTTGTTACCTGAGGACTGGAACTGGCTGACTAGAACATCACTAACACAATAAAAAAAGGAACTAAACAAAAACAAAATAAAAATCACCTAGAATTAATCTTCACTCGGTAGCATTCGGTTACAGTCGATAATAAGGGATTTTATTATCATTCTTGTGGAGTATAGTATTGAACCAAAATTCTCAAACTATATTCTATATTCCCATAAAAAGTACAGTTTTGAAAAAAATGCCGCAGAACTTGAGTTAGTGTATTGAATAAATAATAATACGAGCCTCAAATCTTACCTTGATTTGAATTCTCATCTAGGCAGGAAATACTGGAAAAGAAGACTAGCCAGACCATTTCGCGCATGTGTTAGTGAGTTTTGTTTGAATAGACTGCCTAAGTCGGACGTCACAAAAGGGAGGAGCTTTATGGCTCATTTAAAAGAGATGAGGTTATGTCATCGTTTTGTTCTGATTGTTATTTGTATCTGTATAATTTGCTCAAATATTTCGTTTTATTTTCAGAATTCTAGCTTGAAATGACTCCAGAACACGTTTTAAAGCTTTCTAGCATTAATGAATTACTGGAAAATGACAATAAAATGACAGTAAAAAGTAGAAAATGTAGTGGAACCCAACCATTTCAAAATAAATCAATTTGATGCTGATTTCATGATTATCAGAAGGGAAATACATGCTAGTATGAAATATGAAACATATAATGTAGAGGTAGGCATTAGGAACTTAAAAAAAAATTGTTTTTATAATATCATGTCAATATTGTCGATCACACTGAGTAAATCAGCTGATATTCCCTCTGCCACTTGTAGTGTTTGGACAGAAACAGTCTTAAATTCAATTATTTTTGAATTAGAACAAAACAATGACATAACCTCAATTATCTTAAATAAGCCACAAATATCTTATAACCCTTAGCTCTCTATAAAATATAATGGAAAATCCTAAATTTAGCCTCACTACAACAAAATATTAATATTTCCACCCTTATTTGAAACACAATCAAGAATAAACTGAAAAATCAAAATTCCTCATGGGCATTTAACATTCATTTGCTTTTTCGATGGAAAGATTCGTAAGTTCCGCCCATCGTGTCTGACGTCACGAGTTAGACAGTCCATTGCGGGTATTTCACGAGAACGGACATGGGAGTGTTTTTCTCGAGAAAAAACTCATCTTGTCAAAGTTTTTAAAAAATTTATAAAATAAATATTTTTACTTATTTTTTTTATCTACAAGGTTACAACATCTTGATCTTGAAGTAAAGATTGAGAAATTCTGGGGCATCTCGCAGAAACTGTGAGCGTTATCAACATGAATACATACAATAAATAACTGAAAGAAAAAATGTACAATGAACGCATATGGAATGGAAATGCGACAATAATTATTCTACGTTATATTTCTTCTACTCCAATAAATCCCATTGGTAATATTCATAATGGTAAACGGCAATAATTTTTTTCAAGGATATAGTAAATTCAAATGACTCGCTTTTATGAGGAATAGCAACGAAATTACATTTCATTTCCACCTCTAATAGGTCGTTACATCTACTTCTCTTAGGTGGCTTTGTAGATTTTTTTTCGGGTTCTCCACAGCTGCAATAGAAATCAGTCGCCCTGTAGAGCAACTGACAAATACTAGTAATAGTCACCCCTTTCTCGGATAGACAATGCTTTTGGGGTTTACTATTTCTAGTTAATTATGGGGAGTATTATTATTAGTCAAAGAATGTATGTTTCTTCTACTACAATAAGGTTACACTCGATATAATCACAGGAATGAACGTTAGTCATGAAAGTAAACTCCAATTAATTAATCCAAGAAAATAATTATATCAAACGAATCACTTATGTGATAGCAATGGAATTGCATTCCATTACCACATACATGCTATTACCTCCAATGGGTCATTGCAACGTGCTCTATTAAAGGCTAATATTTCATAATATTATACTACTGGTTGAATGTTTTTCTTTGAAAAGCATTTTTTTAGTACTGATTGAAGATAAAATAGAATAGTATCCCCTCTCCGCCATGTTTGAAACATAATCAATGATTCATCTATTCCCAATCTGGTCGACTACTTTCAGTCAGTCCCCGAGGAATTCGTTCATATTGAAAAACAACAGTAGAAGAAACCAAATCCCCACGGGCGTTTTCTGTTATCAGGCCCCTCTTTTTCAACGTTATTGACTTGCTGTTGTATAGTTTTGTCGTCACCTTTTCCGGAAAATATTTCATTTCCCTGTGAATTTTGAAATAATGCAGTTTCGTATGTGTTAAAGACTTTTGACGGGTTATTCAAGATATAATTGTGGTTGTTTGATTTCAAATAATCACATACCTCCTCAAACCAATTTGCCAGTTGTTGCGTTACGTTTGCTCTACAGGAGGTCATATTTCGAGGTATTCTCACACTAATTTTGGGATGTCTTTTCAAAACTTTTATACGGACGATTATTTTTATAAAAGGAGTTTCAAATGCTCAGCAAAACTCTCTACACTATTCAGTAGAACAGGAAATTCAGTTAACTAGCACATACTCCTCGTCTTTATTTAAATATAATTCAGGTCCCATTTTCCGAAAATCTGGTGATTTCCCTCTTGTATAATGAACTGATCCTTGGTATATTGTGGAGTTTTGCTGCTGTTGCCACAGGATCACCACATAAATCATCTGCAAGCGCATTTTGCATTTGTTTTTTACTATATTTCAGCATTTGTCCTTCGACTTTCACGTGGGTGTCAACTGTTGGGCCGAATGGCTAGAAAACTTGAAAAAAAATTTGTTTGATCATTGTTCCAACCTGAGCCTAATATCGACCTTACTACTCGCAAATAAATTGAATTGCTCTCCAGCCAGTAGTTGAAAGTTCCAAAAACGCATTCTCAAACGACAATATCGTTGGGAAAATGTTTTATTCACGCCAAAAAACAAAAACCCCTACTGATCTAAAATCAAACATCTTCTATAAAATCAACTGTAATAATTGTACAATATGCTACCTCAGTCAAACAGGCCGACATTTGAAAAATCGCATATCTGAACACGATAGGGACACAAAAAACTGGCCAAAATCCCATTGCTCTAGTAGAACATACTAGAGAAAATTATACTTTTGATTTCACAAACCCCATCATCCTTGATACATAAACTTTCCTGTAAAAATACTTCTTAGCGAAATTCTACACTAAGACACCATCAATACCAGAAAAGACATAGAAGGATTAAACACGTCCTATTTCAACTTGAAAAGTCAGATTCTTAAATGATTTGTTATCGTTACTTTTTGACCACCATTGTTTTTCTCCGTTGTTACAAGAAGTATATGGTTCACGGATATAATTTGAATTTCATCTCAGTATTCGTTTGCCTCGTACTCAATGTTGAACCTGTTGTCCCGTGAAAGTTCTTTTCAACCAACGAAAAAAAAAGTTTCTCTCGTCGACGAATATTTTTGTTTTCATCTATGACCACGCATAACTTTTTGAGTTGTCCGTTGATGATTATTTTTTCAATGGATCGAAGTTGGTTCCATTAGGATTTGGAATTCCACTCCTAAGGGTGATGGGTGAATGGGTGATGATTGTTGATTCACCCACTGAATTTTGACTTCTTGACCGTTTCTACCACGCATGAGTTTGTACTGGGTTATCCGATTTAGATGATTCCTTTTGTTATCATATAGGGTATGCTCCGAAGTGGATCACATTTGAATTTGAAAAAAAATGATCCCCCTAAAAGTAGGAAAATAGGGGATGATTTATTGATTTTACACCTGTGAACTGATTCTGTTGAAATTTGGCACACATATTTAGTTCTGATGACACTACATCATAATGGAAGCCCAGAGTTAATCTGATGATGGAGGCAGTCGATGGATCTCCTCAACGGTTCACAGCAGCTACCTCTTGTTTGGGGTAATATGTATACATTGTTTGTATGTATTGTTTCATTCACTTGTTTCATCATCTCATGCCATTCCCTCACATTTCTGACTTTTAGTGGTTAAGTTTGAAATAAAAAAGTTTCTTTCTCATATCAAATGATTATTCTACAAAGAAATCTCATGTTTTCCCTTTTCAAAAATGTATAGTTACCGTACTGAAATTGAATGTTTTCTACATTAGTCCTACATGTCTGTGAAAAGCAATGCTTTCTCTTAACCTCAATTTTCGTAAGTAAAAAATAATTTTTGTTCATTATCAATTGTACTGTAATATAACAATTGTAGAGTTCCTGAAGAAGAGCCAATAAAGACTCGAAAGCTTGAACAGAAACAAGAGTTCACTTTACTTCAGCCCTATTGACTGCATACCCGAATAGTACCCCGATTTTTTTGTATATATATATATATATATATATATGTATATATATATATATATATATATATGTATATATATATAGATAAAAGGTTCTACTAACCGAAACCACAAATGTGCGCCTGGCTTCTGTTTGTTGACTCCGCTGATTTTTGTCGTTTTCTACCAAGTGTTGTTCATCCTTGCACTTCTTCACCGTACTGATGAGGGCCGAAAGCCCGAAACACGTGTCTACGGTTAACACATTTCTTTGAGTGCTATGTCCATTAAATTTCTTCAATATGTATATATATATATATATATATATATATATGGGATTTCGGATTTCTTGGGATAGGTCCAGACGGAAAGAACTTGTCGTTACAACATACTGGTAATTTTATTGACGTTTCGGCAGGAACTCTGGACCTATCCCAAGAAATCCGAAATTCTAAAAATACAGTGTCCGCCAAAAAGTATGTACCATATGGGAAAAAAGTTTATTATTGGAGTATTGGAAAAAATATTCTGGGATAAAGTTTGTGCATGTCCGATTACCTAAAAATCGATTTTGACACATGTCACGTGCTAGCTAGTGTGGCGACAAATTGAAAAAAAAATTGCTATGAAAAAGCGAAAAGTGGGGTAAGATGGCAAGATATCAAAAAAAGTTATTTGAAAAAGTTACTGAGAATTCAATTTTATGCACATAAACGAAGTTTCAAGAGATAATTCGAAAACTTCGGAAATAGCTATTTTTTTTCAATATTTTGCCATCTATTTAAATATCAATTTTTTTTCTTATGAATAGCTTAACTATACTGAAACATTTGCATTTCAATGATAATGACAGTACTTTCTCATTTTCTCCTCACCATATTTAAAAAATAGGATTTTGTCAGAACTCTTGCTGTGACATAATTGAGGAACACCGATGTAGATCACTGGATGAACCTGATTTCATTTCAGTATGGTTTATTTTCGATGTTTATATTTGCCAAAAAAATTGTTAAAATATTCAGAATGAAATAGTGAGTCAAATTTAAGAGACTTATAATTTACATGTTTATGTGCGAAGTAAAACACTCATCCACGATTATCATCGGAATTTGATTATAATCTGGAAAACACCATGTTTTTGAAGGGTCATGTCATCACAAGTTTCGTGGAATTCTGATATAACTGTTTAGAGATACGAACCGATGTAACAGCAAGGGTTCTGACAAAATACTATTTTTTAAATATGGTGAGGAGAAAATGAGAAAGTTCTGTCATTATCATTGAAATGCATATGTTTCAGTACAGTCAAGCTATTCATAAGAAAAAAAAAAATTTTTAAATAGATGGGAAAATATTTAAAACAAAGCTATTTCCAATTTTTTCGAATTATCTCTTGAAACTTCGTTTATGTGCAATTTTTTTCAATTTGCCGCCATACTAGCGATCACGAGACATGTGTCAAAATCGATTTCTAGGTAATCGGACATGCACAAACTTTTCCCCCAAAGATTTTTTCCAATACTCCAATAATAAACTTTTTTCCCATATGGTACATACTTTTTGGCGGTCACTGTATATATAATTACATGTCCTGACTAACTGACTCATTGATTGACTGATATACGATCAATGCCCAGACTAAACCGCTGGACCTAAGAGCTAAAATTTTAACAGCATATTTTTTTTATATTCCATCCCTAAAGGGGTGAAAAGGTGGGTGATAAGGGGGGTTGAAGTGGAAGTACAGTTTGTTTTGAAATAAGAGTCATGGAAATTAGTATTGGGCTCTTCTTCTTTGAAGGGTTTTTGAAAATTCAATCCTAAAGGGATAAAATCAGGGTTGAAAATCTGTATAGTTAGTTTCAAAGTTAGGATAATGAAAATTGATATTTGGGTAGTCTCTGTTGAAAATAAAAAATACTAGTTTTGGTGTTTTTGGAAATTCAACCCTTAAAGTGGTAAAATGGGGGTTAAATTTGGAATGGAAGTTTGTATAGGAAATCCGTTAGTTTTCAAGTTGGGGTTATAAAAATTGGTACTTGAAGCCTTTGTTACAAATTGAAGAAATATGTATTTCAGTTTTTTTAGAAATTCAACCCCTAAGGGGTGAAATGGGGGTGATAATTTGTATTGGTTCCGTAAGTTTTCAAGTTAGTGTCATAAAAATTGGCACTTGAGGTAGTTGTAAGTGATGAAGAAATACATGTTTCATTATTTTTTGAAATTTCGCTAGGGGGGTGAAAGTTTGTGTAAGGGATTCGTTAGTTTTGAAGTGAGGGTCATAAAAAATGCCATTTGAGATCTTTGCTACAAATAAAGAAATACGTGTTTCATTATTTTTTGAAATTTCGTCCCTAAAGGGGTGACTGAATTTGTAATAGTCGTCACAAAGAATACAAAGTTCAACGCGTTACCAGCTAGTTATAGTATATAACAGTATTTCAAAACTAATACAAATTAAGTAGGTAGCAATTAGTAGAATTTAGCCACAAAAAATAGAAAATAAAAACTTTTCAACAAAAAATTAAACCGACGAAAAAAGAAACTGAAGAGCAAAAAATTAAATGAATATTTTTAGTCTTAATAACTAAGCTCCAAAACTAATGTAAGTAAATAATTTCGAGTCGGCGACAAATAATCAATGAAGATCATTAAATGACTTTAAAGAAATGATCATAACAAAATTAACATAAAACTGCAACGTGAAATCTCCAGCGATAAACAATAACATTCCAAAAATGCGCTATTCGCACGAATACTCGCAACGACGTGTGACCTCACGTGTGTGCCTGTTCGGGTAGCTGTCTCGTTAATATTGACTTCAAGAACGCTCGGAAATTTCCGGCAAATGGACGCGCCGCGCACCTCGCCTTCATTTTATGCTTTACGTAATTAATTTGCTTGTTTGTTTGTTTGTTTGGCGCCTACTCAAAATTAGGTACTTACATTAGTTTTGGGGCTTACTTGTTACGACTAAAAAGGTTCATTTAATTTTTTGCTATTCAGTTTCTTTTTTCGTCGGTTTAATATTTTGTCAAAAAGGTTTCATCGTGTATCTAGAATGTCTGTTTATGTATTAGTTTTATCTACATCAAACTCGAAAAAACTGATTTTTAGTGAGTCCTCCTTATTTCACTGTGAAATGTTTCAATTCTTTTGGATAAATATTTTTAAATGTTCTTTTTCCTATCTCTAAATATTTTCAACTCACAAAAATTCATCGTTACAAATCCCTGAAGATGAATTTATCAATATTTGAAATGTTGGTGCAGAAAAAATCGTTTTTCTCCAACCAATCGATTCCAAATCCCAACAAACCTCAATATTAAATGTTATTATTGGCCCACCTTACTAAATAAAAAAAATACTCACTTTACAATAACAAACAGTGGCCGAGTATTTTACCACTGAATCACCGATGCTAATCATCATACATGTAGCTGACTAATCAAAAACGAGGCCAGCAACGTATCTAGCATAGTTCTATCTTTTTCTTTCTCTGGCCAAGTATCTATTTTCTGTCCTCATTGCGCCAGTAGCGTTGCATTCAAAATCGAGTTTTCGATGTTCCACTTCAAAAATTGCAATCACTACATGTTCCCATGCCGCATATTTTTATATTTCACATTAAATGCATATTTCCGTGTTATGAATAATATTCCAGCTGAACAGTTCGTCACGTTCCGAAAGGATCACGCAGAATGGGCGAAATGGGCACTAACAATCACGTAAAATGTTCACATCAGCACATCTCGAATGCATCTTACTTTTCATTTGTTCGAGCCGTTGGTTCTCAGGAAAACAATAATTTACGGAGGTCATTGTGGCATGCCTTCTTTCTCAAATGAGCTGCGAGTTGAAAGAATGGTATACGGCAAGAAACCGGAAACTGCAAAACATGCTTCTTGGGTTTTCGGTTTCACTAGTTAGATGTGCATGGAGGATTCAGTGGTGATTTACTTTTGTGTTCGATTCATAGTTATTATATCTGAAGAAGTGATTGCGATAGAAATGGGAATTGAAAACGAAAATTGTTTTATAATTAGTATCGGTTATCGAATTGTACGGTATTTCTGAACGGGCTTGGTTCTGGGCGTAGTGAATCTGGTCACATTTTTATAATTACTACTTCCTGTCATTTAACAAATAAACATACACGAAAGTGGTCACAACAACCAGAGGTACTACTGGCCTAGAGGGGTAGGTCTTAAAGGGAGAATATATACAGTTTCATTTTAATTTGTCCTACTTTTAAAAGACTGTATATGATTTATTTTTTGAGAAAAGGTCGAATAAAACAGAAATTGTAGTGAGTTAGTTGGGATAGCGGAAATAGGACAAAGTATTGAGTTGTCTGATATAACTAAAGTTCCGACATTTTGACGTTTACTGACGTCTTTTTCAAGGCTGAAAAATAAATAATTTGTTATTCCCTCGTGTAATGTATTTTTCAGTCCTGAAAAAGACGTCAATAAACGTCGAAACGTCGGCACTGTAGTAATCTCAGACAACTCATTACTGTGTTGAAAAGGAAAACATTCTCAATTGAATATTGAATAGAAATATTTTTCTGTGAATTGAAAAATCCACGATAAAAATGAAGTTATTTTTTTTTTCATTTAGGAATTAGCGGATCAACTATTAGAATTATTAGCGCAACAATACATTACATTTAGATTGAGTGGAACATATTGAATCTGTTAAGAATGACATGAGATTAATACCCTACAGTTTCTTCCCAGAGTTTCATGTAGATTTTGCGATATTTGGTATTAGTTTCTTGCTTCTTGAAATTTGGGACATATTTCCAGGATATGTTTCACAGACACTGTTGTATTACACATGTCACATATTGTTTGTTCAGAACGTGACAATAGGTAGTCGTGCGAAAATTTTGTGTTGCCCAAACGTAGACGGCAGAGATTTGTTTGATGTTTTCTCCATTTTGGAAGGTGACTCAAGGGTTTTACGGATGGTTTTATTTGCGCCAGTTTTGAACTTGACTGCTGCCATTCTCTCTGCCATTCTTCAATTACTTTACTTTTGACGAATGATTTCATGTCTGAATTGGTTGTTCTGGATATTATCTTCGATTGATGGTCATTAATTGCTTCTTTGGCTGCTATGTCTGCTCTCTCATTACCAGCAATCCCAATATGAGAGGGGGCCCACATCATGATAACTTTTTTCCTGAGTTCTTGGATACATTGTAGTCCGTTTTTCATCATGAGTAAGATTGGGTTGTCTATGTATAGTTGTTGCATACCCTTAAGTGCGCTCAAAGAGTCTGATATGATTAGAAAAAAAAAAAAAAAAAGAAGTTATTGTTTGTGAATATCTAACAGAAAACAACGACTTCCCCGGTAAAGCCACACTGGGTATTGATATCTGATAGATATTGAAAAATGACTTCAATTCAAAAGAAAAATCTGAAAGTGAAATTTTTCATTTTTATTCAGATAGTTATTTGATTTTCTATTCCAGTCTTAATTAGGAACTCATATAAATGAATGAGGGAAAGAAGAATGTTTTCCAAAAGGGAGTACTGACCAGAAATAATTTGTAACATTGATGCAAGACGTAAATCTATTTCACGCTTCCACGATCATCAGGAAGAATGGGAGAAATGGAAAACACATGTTCTAGAAGCAATCTCACTTTGCAAAGATGGAAAAATGAAGAAACATTTCTTGTTGAAAAGTCCACGTCTAGCAAATGTGTTTCATTTTCGTCGACAAAAATGTATTGAAGACCTAGCGAATGCAATGAGATTTTTCTTTTGAGTTATGGTCCTTTTTCAATATCTATGAGATGTAGTCCAGCGTGGCTTTAGCCGAGGAAGAAGTTGTTTTCTGTTAGATATTCACAAACAATTACTTCATTTTTATCGTGGATTTTTCAATTCACAGAAAAATATTTCTATCAAATATTCAATTGAGAATGTTTCCATTTTCAACAAGAATACACCACGATGGAAGATAGTGACTAAAAATTATTTTTCAGTCGCAGATGATTCCTCATCTGATCTTAAAAACATCCTGTCAATATTTTCAAACAAATCAACTCATTACTGTGTCCTATTCCCACTATCCCAAATCAAGATTGAGGACGTTAAAAACTAGGCAATTATAGAAATTGTAGTGTTTATCGTTGTTTTATGATGTTGAGTCAAACATTTCATAAACTTTCAAATGTTAAAATTATTGACATAACTTACTTTTTCTTAAATGGTACACCCTATACGGTGTGTCTCACTTCTCATGGAAACACCCCTGTATCTTCCGTAATTATTGGAGTAGAATTTTGTTATTCTCATTATTGGTAGATATACTGGGGGTGAGTCTGAATTTTCTCATGATGTTGACCTGAGTGATATACACTGCGCGCCAGGCGTGATGGATATACTGATTTTTTCGATCAATAATATTATGTAATATTATGGGGCAAGTATGGCTCAAAATTCTTACGGATACGTAATCAGGACATCAACTTTAGTGCCAATCCATATTTTCGCTGAAAAATTTTCATTTCTGAGAAATCCGAATTTGTGTCACTTGCCATGGAAACGCCCCCGTATCTTCCGTAATTATTGTAGTAGAAATTTGTAATTTCCACGATCGTTAGATATACCAAAGATAAGTCTAAATCTCTCCTGGGGGTTGATCTGAATGACATACACTGCGCGCCAGGAACGATGGATATATTAATTTTTGCGAAAAATAATATATGGGGCAAGATATGATCAAAATTCTTATGAATTCGTGATCAGGACATCAATTTTAGTACAATTCCATATTTTCGCTAAAAAAATTTCTGTTCTGAAAAACTCAATCTGCCTCACTTCCCATGGAATCGCCCCCGTATCTTCCGTAACTATTGGAGTGGAATTCTGTAATTTTTACGATCGTTATATATACCGAAAATAAGTCTAAATCTCTTCTGGGGTCGATCTGAGTGACATACACTGCGCGCCATGAGCGATGGATATATTTATTTTTGCGAAAAAGAATGTAAGGGGGCAAGATATGCTCAAAATATGGATTTTCTAAAGGAAGTATTGAAGTTTATTCCTTAAATCATCACAAAATTAAAAACGTGTTCAAAATAAAAATAAAAGTTGTTGTTTTCGTTTAAAAAAAAATCTTGTCCCCTTATATTATTTTTTGCGAAAATCAATATATCCATCGCCCCTGTCACTCAATATATCCATCGCCCCTCATCCTCTGTATATTTGACGATCGTGAAAATTACGGAATTCTACTCTAATAATTACGGAAGTACTGGGGCATTTCCATGGGAAGTGAGGCAAATTCAGATTTTTCAGAAATGAAAATTTTTCAGCAAAAATATGGAATGGTACTGAAGTTGACGTCCTGATCACGAATCAGTAAGAATTTTGGGCCTATCTTGCCCCCTTATATTATTTTTCGCAAAAATCAACATATCCATCGCCCCTGGCGCGCAGTGTATGTCATCAGGTCAACCCCATGAGAGAATTTAGAGCCCCCCATAGTATATCTACCGATCGTGAAAATTACAGAATTCTACTAAAATAATTACGGAAGATACGGGGGTGTTTCCATGAGAATTGAGACACACTGTATATCATTAAATATTCAAAAATACTTCTTTTTCCTGATTACGAAAATATGCCACACTTGTTTGTATAAATATGATTGAAATTGTAAGGAAAAAACGTCTCTTGATGTCCAGATGGATTGGAACTTTTAACTTCGCTTAATGCGGATTTTCTTGAAATCTTGTGAGATAATTTTAAGAAAATAAGTATTCTGGTTTCTTTGATCAGTCATACACATTTGTGTATTGGATTTCCTGCTTCTCCCAAGATTTTGTTATACCCATCCTCTTCGAGGCCATCCAATACCTCAAATCGAACGGAGACCCCTTCCGAGACCTCTTCTGCACATTCATAATACATTCTGTGGTAAATCTCTAGACAATGCAGAGCCATCCTTTATGGTGAGGAATAGCAGGATTTCGCTATTTTGCTGGTAGCTGTATCACTACCACTACTAAATCATCAGAGTTGGGTAATCACAGATAAGCCTACAATTGAGATTTATTTTGATTTTGCTTATACAATAATAATAATAATAGATTTATTGCCTCTCAAGGGTGCGAGTTATCATTAAACAGGATGAATAAGTGGATGTGTTGGACCTAATAGATAATAATGAGAATGTTAACCTGATAGATAATAATGAGAATGTTAACCTGATATTACAGTGAATTGGTAACTGATAAATAAATATAAATGCATGAATATACAGGGTGGGGCACCCCATACGACACGGTCCCTGTAAACCAAACCATTAATTTATTCGGGAATTTCTCCATTTTATTATATGTATATTGATTAAGGCTGCGAAAGGAAATTATTTTGGAGTCTACAGGGTGGCTCAAAAAAGTGTGACATATCAAAGTTGTGTTTTTTCAAATGGAACAACCTGTATTTCGTAACACATTTGAATAGGTCAGGAAAAAATAATATGACTTCATGTAAGGTACTATGTACCTAACTATAACCGTTTCGAGTTATTTTTTTTTTAATGAAAATGCTAGGTACAATTGGTAACTAAATAACATCGAAATGTATAGAAATCATCCCTTCGAATTCTGACCAAGCATAAAAGAGGTTTTGGGCTATTTATTTCAATAAAACCCGTTTCTCAATATTATACAGAATGTTCAAAAATCATTGTCACTTTTTTATAACTTCGGACAAAGATAACTTTGTTATTTCAAATAGAACACCCTGAACAATATGAAATTCAATTATCTTTCATTTCATATTGGGGTTCTCTTTTCCTAACCTAAATAGTGTTTCAGATATTGGCTTTTTCAAATAGTAGTTCTTATTTCAATGCATTCTTTGAATCAAGATAGCTTTGAAACGACATTTATTCAACTTGTTGAAAGAATTCTTATTGACAGTTATTGTGTTTTACGTTATTCAAAACATTCACTGAATTATTAGCGTCGAAAATGAAAACTTATCCCATTCAAGAGCGGATAGATATTATTTCAGCGATTGGTGAGTGTTTAGAGGGTGTATGCCCAAAAATATCCAGACCGGAATCATCCAAACAAGTTGGTTTTCAAACGATTGCTACATCAATTTCGTAAGACTGGAAGTGTAGCTTATGAAAAGGCAAATAGACCAAAACCTCTAATTGGAAATGGGGAAAATGATTTTTTTATTATGGGGTCAATCATATAAAACCCTCATACGAGTCAACGTAAGATCGAAAAAGATACAGACGGAGCATTTCTGGGGCAATAAAAAAATACTAATTTCACCCGTACCGTATTCAGATGCACCAGGAATTATATGAAATAGACTTCCATCGACGAATCGAGTTTTGTCTATGGGTTCTGTACAAGTTTAGTGAGGATGAAAATTTTTTGGATTCCATTTAATTTTCTGATGAATCTACTTTTCGTAACAATGGCTTAGTGAACAGACACAACTTCCATTATTATAGTGATATGAATCCTCATTTTTTCCGCACTCTGGATCACCAGAATAGATGGTCTGTTAACGTGTGGGGAGGAATTATAGGTACACAAGTTATAGGACCATACTTTTTTTATGAAAACTTGAATGGTCAAACATTTTTACAATTTTTATGAAATGATCTGACTGAGCTTCTGGAGAATGTGCCGCTAAATATCAGACAACGGATGTGGTTACAATTGGATGGAGCTCCGGCACATTCCAAATTCAGTGTCAGACAGTTTTTGAATATGTGCTTTCCGAATGAATGGATTGGTAGGGGAGGACCACAAAATTGGCCAGCGAGATCACCAGATTTGACTTGCCTTGATTTTTTCCTATAGGGATACTTGAAGAATGAGGTTTACGACACTCCTCCAACCACACTGGAAAATATGAAAGAGAGAATAAGGGCTGCTTTTCGAAGAGTGACGCCTCAAATGTTATTAAATGTTAAGAAGTCTTTCATAGAGAGAGTGGCTCTTTGTATACAACAGGATGGTCGTCATTTTGAGCACCTACTTTGAATTAAATACATTTGTGTTTCATATTTTGTTGTTGTTTCATTTGAATAATAAAAAAATATTGTATAGTCTGTTTAATGAACTAATGTCAGAATATGAATGTAAATGATAACTTTATTTTAGTGAACAGTAAATATTTTCGATGAAGTGAAGTATAACAACTGTCAATGAGAATTCTGTGAGCAAATCAAATAAATGATGTTTCAAAGCCATCTTGATTCAAAGAATGTATTGAAATATAAACTACTATTTGAAAAAGCCAATATCTGAAAAACTATTTAGGTTAGGTATAGTGAACCCCAATATGAAATGGAAGATAATTGAATTTTATATTGTTCAGACCAAAAAAATACAGGGTGGTCCATTTGAAATAACAAAGTTATCTTTGTCAGAAATTATAAAAAAGTGAAAATGATTTTTGAACATTTTGTATAATATTGAGAAATTGTTTTTATCGAAATCACTAGCCTAAAACCTCTTCTATGCTTGATCAGAATTCGAAGGGATGATTTCTAAACATTTCGATGTTATTTAGTTTCCAATTGTACCTAGCATTTTCATAAAAAAATCAATAACTCGATAACGGTTATAGTTAGGTACATAGTACCTTACATGAAATCATATTATTTTTTCCTGACCTATTCAAATGTGTTCAAAGGGTGTTCTATTTAAAAAAACACAACTTTGATATGTCACACTTTTTTGAGCCACCAGGTAGACGCCAAATTAATTTCTTGTTGCAGCCTTAATCAATATACATATAATGAAATGGAGAAATTCCCGAAAAAATTAATGGTTTGGTTTTCAGGGACCGTGTCGTATGGGGTGCCCCACCCTGTATATATATATATATATATATATATATATATATATATACTTTCATGGTTTTAGCGTTATCAAGTAAGGAGTTTAGGAAAGAAGGTTCCATTACAAATGATATGGGGCAATTGAAGAAAATATGTGTCTCCATCTAAGCTTGGTTACAAACTGTGCACAGCTCGTTTGGATTAATGGTATGAGTTGAACCATTGTAGGTGAATTTGACAGAGATGGAATTAAATTGTCTTAGTTGTGCAATGGCTCTTGTGTACTTGATGGGTATGCTAAGAAATATATTTCTGAGAGGAATTATGTAGAATCGAGAAAGAGTTATACATGGTCAGGAATGATGACCGTTGCAGCAAAAGTAATAGATCAGCCTCATACAGGTTTTCTCTGACTTTCAATAGGGAAAGGTTTTTCCCAAATATCATCGACGTGTATCAACGTAAAAAATGATTTGACCTGCAGTATCCAGTTATATTTGATGTCAGAGTTACTAAGTTGGAGTTGACGTTTTGAGAATAATTGTTGGTAAACGGGTGTCATCCATTTCGAAGAATTTTATTTCCCAGCTTAGTGTTCATTGGAAAATGTACGAAAGTTTGACACGACCACATTCTATTCCGACTGCATAATCCGGTGTATGGAATGGGAGTGAAAGAACCTTTTTTAATAATTATGTGTGTACTTGCTCGACGATGTCGACAAAGCGTAGACCCCAGACAGGAATTCAGTTGGACATAACACTAAGGACAAGAGAGCCTGGTTTGTATTGATCTGATCATATGGAAGCTAACACCAAGATGAAAAAGCTTTGACCAGAGGAGTTGGTGATTTACGCTGTCGGAAGCCCTTTTAAAATCAACGAAAATGCCCAATATTTTAGGTTTTTTAAAATGGAGGAAGAGGTGAATAACCTAGGACAGTATATAAACATTGTCACTACTACCTCTGTTTTGTCTAAAACCAGATTGACATTCCGGTAATATGCTAAATGTTTCGGTCCAGCTCATTAGACGGGATGTGCATGAAAACTTTAGCGATGCAGTTAACTAGAGCTATGCTATGTTAATTTTAGAACAAGTTCCAGTTATTAAGGAGGCTTTTCTGGAATTCAAAGGGGGAATTTTTGTTTTTGCAGTGATTTAGTGATCGTATATACCATGTGTCGTGATTGGGAAATCAAAGTGCGGGTCAAAAAAAAATTGTGTTGTCCAACACACTTGGCTTATTAATATATGTGTAGAAAGTTTCCCATTCGATAATGTCTAAGGATACAGGAATCGCAAGGGGGTTTCGAACTTTATTAATGGCCTTCTAAAAAGTAGCTGAGTTATTACAATCCGTAAGAGAGAAAATCATATTACGTTCATAATGTTCAATAAATGGTATTTGTTTATTTTCATGAACTCTGGTAATGAATGTAAATATTTATTGATATTCTGTTGTTAACTAATCACAAGTTTTGAATTTGTAAACTTTGTATATATATATATATATATATATATATATATCCAAATTTACAGGGTGTTATGTAATAAGTGTCCGATATTTCACAGGACGATTCCTCAGTTATTTATAGGGTGAAAAGTTCAAGCATGGGTCTGCAAAGCCTTCATTTTTGATATACAATGTGTTAAACATTTATTTTCATTTTGGTTTTTCGTAAATAATTTTCAAAATAATGTCGATATTTGGACGAAAACTGGTATTTGAGGATTTTTTAATGTGATAAATTCAAATTTGATTTTAGTTTGGCCGTTAATTGTAGGGGGCGCCGCCTACAGGTCTTTGCCTCTTTTGTGGAGTCACAACTTTGTCGTACATGTATGTATCACATTTTCTAGAAGAAAAATCGATTCCTCTATCAGTTTTACGTGAAAAACGTATGCTTTTCAAAAGTCAACAAGCAGCCGTTTTCGAGATATTTCGATTTAAATTAATCGATGCATGTGTTTGTCAAAAAGTGAAACAATTTTTGGAAAATTCCTGGAGTATTTTGAATTGTTCTACGAGAGTTAATTATTCGATTACTTAATTCATCTTCATTTTGGATAGGTGCCTGGTAAATTAAGGATTTCAGATGTCCCCACAGGAAAAAATCGAAATTGTTAAGGTCAGTTGACCTAGGGGGCCATGGTTGAGGCCCTTCCCGACCTTTCCAACGGTTGATCTAAAAATTCTGGCGCTTGGATGCTAAAATGTGCCGGGACACCGTCATGCATAAACCACATTTCATTTCGTAGTCTAAGCGGCACATCTTCCAGTAAAATAGGCAAATTATCTTCAAGAAAATAACTATATCTCTCTCCGTTTAATCTTTCCGGAGTGAAGAATGGACCTATATAATAATCTCCAAGGATTCCTGCCCACACGTTAAGAGAGAACTGTTATTGAAAATGTGATTCCTGTATCGCATGGGGTTTTCCTGTGACCACAAAGGATTGTTGTGAAAATTGCGTATAGCGTTGCGAGAGAAATTTGCTTCGTCGGTAAACAGGATTTGATTTTCAAATAAAGGATTTTGAATAAGGCATTGGAGAAACCAACGACATAAGTTGATACGTACTGGAAAGTCACGAGGGAGTAGTGCCTGAACTCTTCGAATTTGGTAAGGGATATAATAATTTATCAATTAAAATTTTCCATACCAGAACATGAGGAATGTTTAACGTCAGCACTATTTTTCTGGAGCTTGTTTCCGGGTGTTCTCCTACCAGATTGAAAATTGCTTCCCCGGTTTCTGGGGTCCTTACCGTCTGATGTGCACCCGACAAATGACTAGCTTCCTCAAAACTTCCTGTTTCCCTTAACCGAGCGTGAATTTTCGAAAACATTTTTGAAGTAGGAGTTGTGCGGTTCGGATAACGCTCCTGATACAAACGTCCAGCCTCATATGCATTTCTGTTAGCAAGTCCGTATGTAAAATGTAGTCAGCATACTCTGCATTGGTAAAGTTTACCATATTTTAACAATTAATCCCAATAATAATAAATAAAACTATTTAACTATGCGTCAATATATTATTTTTGACATGACAGCACTGAAAAACAATGGAATGAACTAGCCTACTTGATACTTTTATTTTCAAAGAGTTCGCGAATCGGTGAGAAGAAGATTGGATGCATCGATTAATTTAAATCAAAATATCTCGAAAACGGCTGCTTGTAGCGACTTTTGAAAACATACCATTTTCACGTAAAAATGATAGGGGAATCGATTTTTCTTCTAGAAAATGTGATACATACTTGCACGACAAAGTTTTGACTACCCAAAAAAGACAAAGATTTGTAGGCGGCGCCCCCTACAATGAAGGGCAAAACTTAGATCAAATTTGAATTTCTCTTATTAAACAATCCCCAAATACCAATGTTCGTCCAAATATCGACATTATTTAAAAAATTAATACAAAAAACCAAAATATAAATAAATTTTCAAAATCTTGTATATAAAAAATGAAGACTTTGCGGACCCATGCTTATATGAACTTTTCACCTCATAAATAACTGAGGAATCGTCCTGTAAAATATCGGACACTAATTACATAACACCCTATATATATATATATATATCTATATATATATATATATATATATATATATATATATATATATATATATATATATATATAAAATATATACATTTACTTTGTAAGGGTGGAGCAATACACTATGACTTCTTTCAGATTGCTTTTATTTTAAGTTTATTAATATATTTTTTTAATCACTCCCTTCTCCATTTGACACACAGATTCTGATGACGCTACAACATAATGGATTCCTGTAGTCGATTGAGTAGGATTTTAGCCACAAAAAATAAAAAAATAAAAACTTTTCAACAAAAAATAAAACCTACAAAAAAAGAAACTGAAAACCAAAAAATTATATAAATCTCAGTCTTAATAATAACTGAGCTCCTTAACGAATGTGAGTAACTAATTTTGAGTCGGCGCCAAACAATCAACGAAGATCATTGAATTTCTTTAAAAAACTTATCAAAACGCCGCCGCTGTCATTATTTTGCGCTCAGAGTTAGTTTCTCACATTAGTTTGGGAGCTCAGTTGGTTGTCATTAGGACAAGGAAGGTTTATTTTATTTTTTGCTTTTGATTTTCTTTTTCGTCTGTTTTATATTTTGTTAAAAAGTTTTTGTAACAAAATTGAAATCATGTAAATTGTGCCTCAATTAACAAATATGAAGCCAGTTTAGGAACGTTTTCGGGTTTAAGTAACATTTTCAGGCGAATGGATTTTATGAAAATTTATATTACTTTAAAAAAATCACTTCTCGATTTTTTTTCAATTTTGTAGGTAGTATTGGAAAATCTGTAGCGGAAAAAAGAAATAGGGCCAAAATCATACCTGCTTCGACGCCGACGATCCAAAAAGACCATAGTACGCCTGCAACCGCGACAAAGAGACCGAGTACCGACAGTACCGAATGTGTGGCACCACACCAGCGCACGCGAGGCATGTTGGCGGAATACCGCCGAAGAACTGTTCCTTCAACGTTGCCGGGAGGTCCGACCCTTGGAGTTGACACGCGCTTAGATGGTACCAAGTTCGCGGGTACCCACGAACCCACCGGTCGCGGTCTGAAGCAACACGAGAGCGAAGGTGATTGTCTTCGCTTTGGCTGATAAGCTCGTAGCCGTTGGATTTAGTGAATGGATCCTCGTTCGAGACATGAGACTCTTGCATAACATGTCTCGGTTGTACCATAAAATATTTTCCCGTAAGCGTTCCGAAAATACAAAAAGTTCAAAGTAATTACATACGAACCAGACGTTGAACAATCGCCATACTAAATAAAGCCGCTTCGAACTGTTTGTCTATTTGATAATATAATATTTATTGTGTCTGAAAGAATTATATTCTCATTATAATTAATAAAAAAACCTTTTTAAAGGCAAGCTTTTACTCAACTGCGCTAAAAAGTAAAAAATAATTGCTTTGGTTGTGCGACGTAGGTTATTCCTTGAGTTATACAGGGTGAGTCAGAATAAGACCGACAAACTCCGACTACAGATTCCTCACCCCGTTTCGAGGTGAAAAGTTGCTATCAAGGTATGTCCTAAAATGCATCCCCTCTGAGATACAGGGTAACGAAAGTACGAAAAATTAAAATTTAATTTGTTTTCTTTAAAATTCCTGAAGGAAAATTTTTTAAACTTGGTACAATAATCAAGGTCTATCCACGTGCTAATTTGAAGTTATAATTTTTTATTTTCGTAAACCAGTGGCGTAGTTACGATGGTATGTGGTGATATGTTCCTTTATATTTTGAACGGACAAATCAGCGTTTGACATCGTTCGGCTTATCGATATTCAACCTAAAAGTCGATGTGCCTGAAAGTGGAGGTTTCTGATATAATTAGGAAAAACTGAAGATATGTCCTTAGTAGAGACATAATTTCCCATGTGCAATAATCGCATAATGCTAATTTCTTACAACATATCGGCATATGTGTCAACCCCATTTAGTACGGATGAGTCAGAATGAGACCGATAACTCCATTTTTTCATTCATCATATTATTTGATTGAATGGATGTCGTGGATTCACTGATATGTTACCATACTTTCTTGCATATGATTGTTTTGACAGATCAACTGACAAACAAACCCAACCTCAAATTCATAATACTCCACTTAGATAAGAGTTAGTTTGGAATAATTTTTGGAAAAACTGAAGCTAAGTACTCTTAATTTGTTGAAGTTTATGTTGGAGTATCATTATTAAAGCCATTTCGGATTGAATTATCTAGGAAAATATTATCCAGTCAACATATTTTCTATGAAGAAAAACAATTATTATGTAATAATATCTACTTAAATGATTTCTTTCAATTCGTGATAACTAGTTGCAAAGTCGAGCTTGCCATGCTAGTTTGTGGTAGGCTGTTCAGTACACAACTGATCAACGCATAAAACATACACGAAATTTGTAAATAAAAAGAAAGGTAGCATTTTTCATTGTTTCCCGGTAGAAACACACTGATATATCGATACTTACATTAGACATAATTGACAGTAACCCAAAACAGTTTGTATTATTGTCAAGTCATCTGTCATCATTTCAGTCAGTGAACAACCTCCCAAAATGGATTATTCATTTTAAGAAATAACAGATATGCATCTCATTTATGGTGAAAAGGGGGAAATGCCAGAGCCGCTGCTGAATTATATCCAAACAGACATCATCCACATTTCACTACTTTTATAGCTGTGCATCGACGATTAAAGGAAACGCGGTCTTTTCAATTCAGTAAACACCATTGTGGTGCGAATATAACAAGAAGAGATAATGTTACGGAAAAACAAATTCTTGAACGATAAGCAGCAGATGATCCTCCTACCAGCACTCAGGCTATTTTTTATGGGTTACAAGTGTCACAATCAACAGTAAGTCAGGTAGCACGTGAACAACTATTGTATCCATTTCGCCTACAGAAGGTGAGGGCCCTAGATGCTGGTGATTATGGCCCTCGTAGATTTTTTTGTCAATGATTTTTGAGGATGTATGAAGGAGCAAACGACTTTCCAAGATATGTTTTATTCACGGATGAGGCATGTATCACAAAAGATGGATATTTCAATAGTAGGAACAGCCATTTATGGGATGAACAAAATCCGCATGGAATGTTTCGAAAAGGCCACCAACAAAAGTTTCCAGTGAATATTTGGGTAGGAATTATCGAAAATCGTATCGTTCTACCATATTTCCTTCCTCCCCGTTTGAATGGGCAGAACTACCGAGTGTTTCTTGAACATGTTTAACCTGGGCTACTTGAAGACGTACCTCTATTGGTTCGTCAAAGAATGTGGTATCAATATGCATGACGGTGCACCGGCCCATTTCCAACGAATCATTCGTCAATTTCTTGATCAAACATTCCATATTCGGTGGATAGGTAGACGTGGTCCCATACATTGGCCTGCATGTTCTCCGGATTTAACTTCTCTAGACTTTTTTTTGTGGGATACCTTAAATCCCTAGTGTATGAAACACCTGTGAAATCTGTGGATGATTTAACGGCAATAATTTTAGCAGCATGTACGTTAATACAGGATACACCAGGAATATTCCAAAGCGTGCGACAGTCGATGTTACGGAGCTGCCAATTGTGTATTGAACAAAATGGTGGTCCATTCGAACATTTGCTTTAATGCCTTGTTTGTTTCTATGTAATGTACCCACTAAACCACTTCTATCATTTGAGTAGATATTTATACACAATAATTGTTTTTCTTCATCAAAAACATGTTGATTGGATAATATTTTCCTAGATAATTCAATCAGAAATGGATTTGATAATGATACAGCATACATAAACTCCAACAAATTAAGAGTACTTATCTACAGTTTTTCGCAAAAATTATTTTACTTATCTAAGTGGAGTATTATTAATTTGAGGTTGGGTTTTCTCGTCCGTTGATCTGTAGTACCAATATTTATAATTTCAGTTGAGCGGTGAAAATAGGGTGAAAACGGATGACTCGGGAAAACATTATTTTTTCAATGCTTTTAAATTTGATTATCTTATAAACTATCAAAGATACGATAAAAATACTTCAGTTTTTTTGTTCTTTATTTAACACTATTTTAGGAAATTTCTTGCTCCTTTGGATCTTTTTTCAGATTTCCGATATCTGCAATAGTTTTCGAAATATTTCCAAAAAAAATTGTTTATAACTTCTAAACTATTTATTTGCAAGACATGGGACAAAGCGTAAATCATATTTAGATAAAATTCCGCATACAATGACACCTTGGTCATAATTTTACGTGAGGTCATCTCCAACGGGACGAAATAGCACTTGTGAACCAGACTATCTACCTAAGAAGAAATCGAGTAGAAAACACCATAGTTTTCTATCTCACATGCTCTCACTAATAAATCAATTCTCTAGGGCTCTCGGTGATTGTTGAGGTATTTCAGCCATTTTCAGTTCGCTTTATATCTTAGAGGGAGGCTCAAGAAGCTCTATCAATCATATAATTGGCCAATATAGGTAGGCAAATGAAAGTTACAATTTTTGGAACTATCCTACCAATATTTCCCATTTTTTAAATCAGCCGAGATATTCAAAAACTTATTTTTATGCCAAATAAATTAGGATTTCCGGTGGAGTTTACTATATAAGAATGAATGTTCATAAAAATATTATGATATGAGTAAGATTAGCATCAGAACTGTGTGAATACAACTGGAAATTATAATTAAAATGAACAAAACAATAGATTGCTAACGGGTATAATTTTCGTGGAACCAACGAGGTTGTTCAATTAAAAAATTGACATCGTCTTGAACAAGTTAAGTTCCACTTAGCTCATTGTTCGAGATGAGAACTTTATATTTCGTAAGAGGTCCGTGGCGCATATTTGCGCATATTGTAGATGTTCTGATAAATGGAGGGAACTATTGTGGGAAATTTCATCCATCGGAGAATCGCGAGACACGTTTATATTTTCAACAGCAAACTTCGGAATCGACAGAACAACAAAATCAACAAAAAAAACATACATAATTCGAAGTCTTGAAAAATGTTCATCTGTAACAGTATGATAGGAAGTGAAGTAGCGTTCGTTTGCGATCTGGCTCCTCGAATTTTGAAAATACATAGTATTTCATCGTTATTAATTATTACTAAGTGGTGCCTTATATCAAGTGAGGTGCTGTGTATCCCCCCTTATAGTAAAATTCTTATAAGGTAAGCAATTACGAAGGTAATCTCAAGATGCCATTAACTCGAGAACAACGGACTGAGATTAAAATCCTGGCCGACGATTTGGTAAAGAAAATTTGTCTAGATGATATGTTCATACATAAAAACGCTAGCAGATAAGGTTTCTTTAAATATACAGATCATGCTGAACGAAGAACTTAACTTTTTTGAAATAAAAATTGATGAGATAAAAACTAGTGTGCAAAATTTCGAATATGAATACGATAGGGACATAAAAAAAATGTTAGATGAGGTTACTGAACTCAATGAAAAAGTGCGAAACTCCTACAAGGAATCCCCGAATAGGTTGTATCAGAAGTCAACAAGATAAGACAAAGAGAGAATAATGTGTTACTGTTTGGTGTTCCTGAAGATACTCCTGATTTAACAGTTTTCGTAAACAACATTTGTAATGAAAGTCATCCCAAACTTGGATGTCAACAGCTCTTAGATTAATCGTCTAGGACGCCAACGAGTCAAAGTCTCGCCAATAAAAATAAGGTTCAACTCTTAGACCGACGCCTTGATGATGTTAAAGCAGAGGAGAACATTATTAAACATAAATGCGTATGAAAAAATACAAATAAAACCGGATCTAACCATACATCAAAGAGAATATAATCGGCAAATTTGGAACGAGCTGAATGTCCTGCGCATCAATGGCGACGAAGGATCATATATCTTCTACAGAAATGGCATCCAGATTGAAATAACCAGTCTGGACATCCAAGCCGCCAAATGTAATCAGCAATATGACCACCTCAATATACTAAGAAAATTGCAAAGGTCCCAATTCAAAAACACACACATTCTTTAAAAGTATTCACAAAATTATTGGTATTACAGAAAGCTGGTTAAGGGACGGTGCCTTCAATTCCGAAATATATCCCAACAACTATGTGGTATATCGTAAAGACAGATAATTTGGTACCAGAGGAGGTGGTGTCCTTCTTTCTGTGGATAGTGACTTTCATGAATCGGAATTTTGTCAAATAAACTGTCTCATTCAGTCTATTGATATCGTATGTGTGAAAATAGTTACTGTTAAAAATGCACCAATTTTTATACTAGTAATTTATATTTCTCCAGGAACTACCCTTGCGAAATATGACAATTGTTTGAATTTCTGGAAAATTCGGATTGTATCAATAAATCAATAGTTTTAGGAAATTTCAATATTACTGAATTACAGCAATATTATGAATCTATCTCCGATGTTAATATAGCTTGTGAAGAGTTCAATGCTACCATACAAAGTGTAATTTGTCAGTGCACCTTTTTAGTAGTTAACAATACTCGCAAATAGCCAACGTGGTTCACCAAAAACATTATCAATAATATTTCCAAAAAAATCACGACCACAAAATGTATAGAAAGTGCGAATATAATTTTCACTTGGAACGTTATAAACACCTCCCCCGTATCATTAAAACTGAAAAAGACCTTGCTTACTCAGAGTTCATTAAAAAATCAGAAAATAGTCTGTCTAGTAATCTCCGTGAGTTTTGGTCATTCATCAACACCAAAAAAAAAAAAAACTTGTATCCCTGGATTTATGTTTATCAATGATGAAAAGCTAACATCATCCCAATTTATAGTCAACGCCTTTGCTGAGCACTTCAGCAATGCATATGTCCCTGATTCTCCTCTCACAAATGAACGTACCTTTCCCGAATGTTCTATCAGTTCCAATCATTATTCACATATTAATAAAATCAGCAAGAAACTCATTCTAACGGCGGCAAAAAAGCTAAGAAACAAATTGACATGCGGCCCTGATAATGTCCCCGTTAGACTAATTAAATCCCAGATGAAAGTGCTATGTAGGCCTCTACTTTTCATTAAAACCTCATCCTAAAAATTTTTTCCCGGAAAAATCCTGTATCGTCCTGCCTTCAAATCAGGAAAAATAGGAGACATTAGTAACTATAGACCAATAGCCTTAATTTCTGGTTTCTCAAAATTACTCGAAATCATTCTTTTCGATCTCATCTATATACATGTGAGTAAATCCCTGTCAGATTTCCAACATAGAACGTAGCACTGTATCTAACCTTTGCACATTTACGCAGTTCATATCTAACTCCCTTGATAATCGTCTCCAAATTGATGTTGTATATACTGATTTCAGTGGAGCGTTTGATACAGTATCCCACAAACAGCTATTGTTCAAATTGGGAGCTTTTGGTCTTTCGCCCAAGATTCAGCTTCTATTGAAATTATACTTGAGCGATAGACAACTATTTGTTGATATGTGAATCTTTCAATTTCGTAGCTTGCTCAGAGTACCACAGGGATCGAACTTAGGGCTACTCCTATTCCTAATATTCATCGATGATATATGTACTTCTTTTCAGTCTAGCAAACTACTTTTTGTGATGATATGAAAATCTATACAGAAATCTCAGACACTACCGATGCTTTCGTCTCCGGCACGATTTAAATCTTTCATCGGATTGATGCTCGGCGCATAAGTTATATCTGAATGTTGATAAATGCAAAATTATGAGCTATTCCAGAAAAGTTTCTCCCGTTATATATGACTATAGAATCGGTGATGGTATCCTAAGACGAGTGAATGAATACAATGACTTAGATGTTCTCTTTGATATCAAACTTACGTTTAATCAGCACATTGAAAAAATAATAAACAATGCTAGAAGAACTCCGGGTTTACTAATACGCAATTGTGAAGAATTTTAAAATCTCAGGGCTATTTCCCCTATCTACTACTGTTTAGTTCGCAGCAAACTTGATTATTGTAATGTAGTGTAGAATCCTAGCCACGTCAAATACATAACAGCCATTGAATCAGTTCAAAAAAATTATCTTAAATTTTTATTCTACAAGAAACACCACACCTATCCCATTTATCACTACGAATACGATCTACAATTGGCAGCATTTAATATTGTTAGCCTGAGAAAACCTAGAGAAATAGCAAATATCATATTTGTATACAAACTGATAAATAACCAAGTCACTCAAGATCTCTATTATCACTATTAAATTTCAATACTCCTCGTATTTTGTCAAGGTCACACTTGTCTTTTCGAATCGACATGCCAAATTCACTACAATAGTCCAATCTCAACTGTGTGTAGAAGCCTCAACAATGTATCGTCTGTAGATATCTTCTTTCCTAACTTGAATCAATTTAGAAAGAAACTATATACTTATTCCAAATTAGCTTCGGCATATATACACTTTAATTTTTTTACTTGTATCTCCTTCGTGCATCTGTACTTTATTCCAAATTATCACCTTCTCTATTCAATCTAACCTTCACTCTCTTGAATGACCTATTGCTAGGCATCTTTTTGTTATTATTTTGTTATTATTTGTTACCATTGATATCATTTACTCCTGATTTACTATTATATTCACTTCAAATTGTTATAATTATTATAATATACACCTATGTTATTGGGCTCAGGCCTGTTGGATATATAAAGTCTTAAATAAAAAATAAAAATAAATGATAGGATATTAGCTACGAATATGATTCAACTAAAAAACAAATATACGGGGGAAGAGAGGACAAAACCGGATACTTGACTACGAGACTATCAAAAAATATTCAAATGATTTTCACTTGTACTTACTCTTATAAGTTTAAGAGAATCAAGTTTCGAGGTGCACAACCGGATTGTTGAAGCAAAATCGGATATGCTCAAATCATATGTATTTTAGTTTTTGGTAGACTTATCACAAACAAATTAATCGGGTCCTCCTTTGACGAACGAGTACATCCTTCAATGTTTTACAATCTAAGCATTGTATGATTCTTGGTAATATAATCATAAAGCGCTCAATCTTGCTCAAGTTCACTATCACCCTCTGAACTAAAATTAGTTTTTTCTACTACATATTCCTTCTTCTTTTTTGCATTCTACTTTTCACATTATTATAATTATTTCTTCAATAATGGAATTCTTTAATAGTAAGTTACTAACAATAAATCTGGAAAAACATACTATATTCAATTCTCTTGCGACTCAAGAAAGCTTCCAGATTCCAATAACATCACAGTAATGTGGGCAATCGAGTGATCACCATCCACAAAACACTTGAAATGGGACAAACATTTAGAAAATATAATAAAGAAGGCGAGATCACTTTCACACAAATTCAAGTACCTCAGCAGTTTCTCGGTCCAGACAAGTTAAAAATAATATATTTTGCACTGACCCAGTCACATGTATCTTATGGGATTATTGGATGGGGTGGGGCGACAAACAATTTCATGAATCACCTTGAAATAATGGAATGTGAGAAGCATCAGCAAAAATATAGATTTGCTGAAAATTCTACTTAAAAAAATTAAGGACGATTTTGATGTTATAGTCTTAACTAAAACCTGGCGGATACCAGATATTTCACTGTTTATTATAGATGGATATATAGTGCTTCTCAAAAGACCCCTCCCCCCTCTTATTTTTGGAACGATTTTACATAAACAAGTGAAATTTGGAAACTGAATATTAAAGGTTGTAAACTTCCCTACTAGTAATGAAAGATGACGAAATCGTCAAAGATGACGTCACAAGGCCATTGTGACCAATAATTTTAAATGGAACCCTACCACAAGCGACACCTCTTTTAAAAGGTATTGAAAAAACCTATTCAATGATACTAATTTTGTTTGTGTTTATGGCAGTTTTGGCAACTAGCTTTTGTTTTTGTACATTTAATAATTTGTGTATTGTTGATCGTACGTTCAACTGTTTTAGCAGCTTTTGGTACTTTTAATATTTTTGTACATTTTAATAATTTGTTGAACTGTTGTGAGCCGAACGTTTGAGTGCTTCAAGAAGCGAAATGGTACGTGCTTTAGGTGATAAAGTAGCAGCGATCCTAATTCTTGGTGAAACTGGACAAAATATTCATGCAGCAGAACGCATTTTCAATAAGAGGTTTCCCGATCGCCCCGTTTCGAGGACTTATTTGAGGGAGCTTCTTCGTAAGTTTGAAACAACGGGTAGTATTAATAATGCGAAACGATCTGGCAGACCACCAATTTCTGATGAGAAAAAAATTGATATACTGGCAGAAGTAATAGTTGATCCTACTTCTTCAACAACTCACGTTGCATCTACCTGTGGAGTCAGTCGAAGTACAGTACACAAGGTGTTGAAAAAAAACAAATTTTATCCATACAAATTAAAAATTGTTCATCAACTCTCAGGCAACGACCCAGACCGAAGAATAGAATTTTGTGAAAATATGGAAACTAAAATCAACCACCAGCCAGACTATGTCAAAACGATTTGTTTTAGTGACGAAAGTACTTTCTATCTAAATGGAAATGTAAATACACAGAATATGAGGTATTGGAGTGACGCAAATCCTCACCTTTTTCGTGAAACATATACCCAATTTCCCCAGAAGATGAATGTTTGGGCAGGTATCCTGGGAAACCACATCGTTGGCCTCTTTTTTTAAATACTAATTCAACTCGTGAGGTTTATCTGGAGCTGTTGCAAAACGCAATAGAACCGTTAATCCTTGAAATTTTGGAAGATAATCCAGATGAATTCGGCAATTTGGAAATAACATTCCAACAGGATGGTGCTCCTCCACACTAGAGTAGAGTACCCTTATTTTGAAAAATTTCGGGAAATGTTATTCAGAAAAGTTGTTCAGCATTAAACAATATATATAGATTTGAAGTCATGGCCATCTGAGTGAAGTTTTATTTTTTTACCCATTTTTTTTAAATTTTGACTCCGAAAAAAAAATTGCTAAAACGATAGACAACATCCTGTATACGACGGTTTATTTGAAAAGCCTGTAAAATCACAAATTACACAACTGTTGTGTTAACCACGGTACATTTTTTAAGAGTAAAATAATTTTCAAAGTTTTTGTTGCAGTTATTTTCACCGAAAATTGCTCATAATCATACAGTATTGTAACAAGAACTTAATATTCAATTATATCAAATCATAAAACATCAAAATAAAATAAGTATTTCGGCACAAACTCATTGATTTTCTGGATATTTTCTATTCACTTTGAAAACAAAAGCATGTTTCCGAAAGGAGTATTTTACATCTCAGTATGATGTCCATCCCGCAACATGCACAGTTCGGTTCTTCTTCCACAATCATTGACTGCATTCGTAATGTGCTCTGGTTGTATGGCCCTCACACAATTAGTAATCACAGTTTTTAAATGTCCTCTATCCCTAAAAGGACGATGTTTGTAGACTTCATTCTTCAATAAACCTCAAAAGAAAAAATCCATTGGATACTCTGAGTAACGTCCTATCCATTTTCCATCAAATGTTTACTTTAAAATTGTCATATTGCTTCACTACAGCTCCATTTAACTGATACCAAATTACAGATGATGCAGGTCGTCAAGCCGAGGCCTTCGCCATCACTCATGGTCTAGAACAACTGGTCGAGCTACCAACCCGCATCCCTGATGTCAACAACCAGTCTGCCAATACACTAGATCTTTTCCTCACCACCAATCCTGACCCGTATAGAATAGAAGTTTGTGCCCCACTTGGAAACTCTGACCACACCCTCATCTCCACAACATGCTCTTTCCATTTACCATCGAGCTGCACAATACCACCCCGTCTCATGTGGCATTACAATTCGGCCGACTGGGAAGGTCTTCGTATGTTTTTCTCAGCGTTTCCATGGAAGAGAGTTTGTTTCTCTTCAGTAGATCCAACACGATGTGCTGAGACAATTTCTGAAATCATCATGTTGGGGATGCAAACTTACATACCGAATACCGAAAGAAGAACATCATCCGATAAGACCTGGTTTAACAGAAACTGCTCTAGAGCTGTGGCTTCCAAACAGGCAGCATACCATCGATGGCTAAAAAATCCGGGCCCTGAGACCAGAGCAGCATATGTCGAGGCTAGAGGCATATGTAAAGAAACAATAGAATGCTCTAAAGATGCCCACAAAGCCAAAATAAGATCAAAACTTGCTGAATGTCCTAACGGATCCCGTTCATTTTGGTCTTTCGCCAAGCTGTGGGAAGAAATTTCACTTCCAGCTCATTTCCTCCCTAACCAAAGAAGATGGAACACTAGCAACGACTGCCCAGGAAAAAGCCAATATCTTTGCGCACCTATTTGCTGGAAATTCCACTCTGGATTCATCGGGAAAACAACCCCGAACATTACACCTATTGACAGTCACATGCCCGAGATCACCTTTCGCCAACGTACTATCAGAAAGATTTTGCTGGGTCTCAACACCAACAAAGCCTGTGGATCTGACGGAATCCCGCCGATTGTTCTCAAGAAATGTGCCCCGAACTAACACCTGTTCTTTGCAAGTTGTTCAACCACTCTTACAATTTGGGGTATTTCCGTCCAATTGGAAAATTGCAAGAGTACAGCCAGTCCCTAAAAAAGGCAAAAAGGCCCTACCTAGCAACTACAGACCTATCGCACTGCTATCTATTATTTCAAAGGTCATGGAAAAAGCCATCAACATCGAGCTCATGAAATATCTGGAAGACTCAGGAATTGTCAACGATAGGCAATATGGCTTCCGCCATCAGAGATCAACTGGTGACCTGCTCGCTTACGTCTCACATATATGGCAGCTATCTATTGAAAGCATGGAGAAACTTTAGCTGTGGCATTAGATATCTCCAAGGCGTTCGATCGAGTTTGGCACCAGGGACTCCTCGCCAAGCTTCCGTCTTATGGCTTGCCCCTCAGCTGTGTTCTCTGCTTGCTAGTTTTCTCAAACAGGTCTCTCATGTAGTGGTCGATGGAGTTTCATCTGACACTCTACTCATAAATGCTGGTGTTCCGCAAGGATCCATTCTCGCACCAACACTATTTCTACTTCACATCAACGACCTGTTGAAAGCAACTTCATGTCCAGTACACAGCTTTGCCGATGATAGTACCCTCCATACCGCTTTCTCTTCCAGGGCCCCTATATCAGCCCGTGAAACCAGAAATGAACGAGGAAGAAATGTTAATAATATAAATATGGACTTGGCAACAATTCTCGAATGGGGATCTAATAACTTGGTAGAATTCAATGCGAACAAAACACAAGCATGTCTTTTCTCTAGAAAAGCCGATCTCACTGTGCCTAACATAACTTTGTCAGGAGTAACCATACCACTGAAGCCATCCATATCGATGCTTGGTATTACTATCAGCAATAACCTTTCCTGGGAAAATCACGTGAGGTCCATTGCCAAAAGTGCATCCCAAAAACTTGGTTTTCTGTTTCGTGCCAAGAGCTATTTCACCCCCAGTCAGCTGCTTATGATCTATAAGGCACAGATCCGACCTGTCCTGGAATACTGTTCCCATATTTGGAGTGCGGCACCTAAACATATCCTGAGGCTATTGGATTCTGTCCAAAAAAGGGCAATTCGTCTCGTCGGTGATGCCTCGCTTACAAACTCGCTCATTTGTCTGGAACACCGTAGAAAAGTTGGCGATTTGTCTCTATTTTATAGATATTTTCATGGGCGATGCTCTTCTGAAATATCAACAATCGTTCCTGCTTTGGCAGTCTCTTCGAGATTAACCCGTCAAGTTCAGTCATCACACCCCTTCGTGGTCACTTTGGAAACCTGCAGAACATCACTTTCCAAAGACTCGTTCATCCAACGAACAGCGAGGCTTTGGAACTCATTGCCTAGGGAGGTGTTCCCCGAGGCAAAACAACCTTCAGAAATTTAAAAAACCCAACTCCCCCCTTTCCGTAGGTTCCGCGATGTTCTCTGAAATTACAGGATATCCCTTTTCGTGGGAACCAGAAAAAAAAAAAAAAAAAAAAACGTCTCTTTGTCTCCGCGGCATTTGATTTAAAATTGGTAATAAATCTTGTTGTAAAAATTGCAAATATCGGTTGGCATTAAGATTTCCATCAACGAAGAAGGGACCAATCACGTATTGTTTAACAGTCCACATAAGACATTTTCCTTAAATGAGTATTGGTCCTTGCACTCTATAGTGAAATTAGGGTTTTCTGTAGCCCACCATCTACAGTTCTGTGAACTCACTGTTCCATTAGTTGTAAATGTTACTTCATCAGTCCATAAAATATTTATTGGGAACCGTGCGTATTCTTCGTATTCTTCCTGATACCATGCGGGAAACTCAAATTTTTCAATAACATCCCTTTCTTTTGAAGTATTCATAAATTTTGGTTTGAAAGCTTTGAATTTACTTTTCCTTAAAAAAATTTGTACAGTAGTAAAAGGTACATCAAGAGATGTCGATATTTGTTTAATTGATGCCTTACCATTTTCGATAACTTTCAAACACACTTCCTCTTCCACTCCTACAGATACTTTTTGAAATTGTTATTAATACTGCCTGTTTCTTCAAATTTATTCAAAATACGGGTTACTGTGGTGTGATTTACATTGCGATTAGGATGGCTGGCATTAAAAATGTCTATAACATGCCTGCTTGGAGTATTTTCCCCACACTACAATATAATCTCAACTTTTTCTTCTTTTGTAAGCATCTTAATATTATTTAAATATGACATATCATCAAACGTTAACAAAATAAGAAATAACAATAACTACGTAATAAATATTTAGCAAATATGTCAAGTACTTAATGTCAAACATTCGTTTGTTTTCAAAGCCAACTTAAAATAATTATTTTGGCTAATAAAAACTCCACAAAATAAATGTAATTAGTTTGTGCCGAAATATATATTTTGTGTTGATGTTCTGTGATTTGATATTGAGTTCTTGTTACAATATAGGTACTGTGTTATTTTGAGCAATTTTCGTTGTTAACAAAAAATAAAAATAACTTTGCACCAAAAAATGTACTGTTGTTAACACAATATTGTGAATTTGTAATATCACAGGATTTTTAATTAACCGGAAAACACTTAGATGGCCATGACTTTGAATCTAGATGTATTTTCAATGCTGAACAACTTTTCTAAATAACATTTCCCGGGATTTTTCAAAATAAGGGTACTTTACTTCTGTCTCGAAATACAATTTTTGAAGGCTTCTCGTATATTACGTGTGTTTTACTATATTTTGATGGTGCATGTTTGGTTTTAGGAGATGCACAAACTTTTACCAGGAATAACTTTTTGTCGAAAAACCCTTAATAAATTAGTTTCCCATATGGTGCATACTTTGAGGATGCCAGGGTATAGAGAAGTATCTTTTTAATTTTTACAATTTTTTTTATAGGCAAATTCAGAATACGGCAAGTTACTGACTAACTCAATCATTTTTGTTTAGGAAATTTAATTTGGTATACGCAGTAACTCATCGGGGTGGACTAATTATTTGGCCCTTTCTACACTTGTATAGATTTTCTTGATTATATTTTCATTTTCAGACTGTGGAAGGTTACCCAAAAAGCCATGTCAAGAACACGAATTAATTGATCCAACAGATCATTACTTGGAAAATATTTTTTTTAATACCACTGTAGATATCTTCAATGGTGACATCAATATAGATATATAAAAAAACTTGCATATTACCAATGATTATTTGAATATCTTGTACAGTCATGGATATAGATCATACATCAATGAATATACTAGAAAATTTGAAGATGCAAATTCATGTAGAGATCATTGTTTTGTAAAGATTTTACAAAATTATTTAGAAACAACCGCATAATATTAGAATCAGATGTAACTGACCATTTTTCAACTACCATTCAAATATCATCTGAAAATGAAAGAAAATACATTGAAAATAAGAAATTCAAATACTTTGTCAATAATAAGAAATTGTTGAAATGTGCACAAGAGGAAACCTGGCTAGAAGGATAATCCGGCGATAATATCAAAAATGCAACAAATATGTTGATACTAACAATTCAAAATATGATATAAAAAAGTACAATCGGGTAAAATCTAAAAAGGGAAAATAAAAAGAAATCCTTGGATGACAAATTATTTTGAATCCGCAGGAAAAAAAGAGACGCTGTATAAAAACCTGAAGAAAATCCAAATATAGAAAACAAAATAGTAAATAAAAAAAAAATATTTGGAAAACTAAAGCAAAATAGTACCAGAAAGAATTAAATAATAAAATGAATTCATAGAATTTATGGAAATCAATTAATTAATTGACGAATAAAACGACACCAAATAAATCTATAACAACATAAAACTGGATAATGGGCAAATAACAAATAATAAAACAGATATAGTGGAAAAATTCAATGCATTTTTTATACAGTGAGATAAAAAGTAGCAAGCAAAATTTTGAATAAAACAGGTAGGAAATCTTTATCGAAAGTAAATCTAGCCCATTAATTTTTTCTGGAAGATGGGAATGAAGCTGAAATACCTAATATAATCGTAACATTGAAGAACAGAAAGTCACCAGGCCCAGATAATTTGAGAGCGAAACATCTGAAAATAATTGTGAATGAAATAACGGCCAAAATAACATACATTATCATAAGTCCTTCGCCAGAGGAAATTGTCCTGCAGCCTTCAAGAGATCTGTGGTGAGTCCTATACACAAAAACGGCGAGAAGTTGAATGTGACCAACTGTCGGCCCATCTTTTCAATATCCAGCCTAGCTAAAGTTTATGAAAAGACCATCAAGGAAGAGACTTGTAAATTTCCTTGAAAAAAAACAATGTTCTTTCAAAGAAACAATATGGTTTTCGGCAAGGAAAATCCACGCAAGATGCATTATCAAGTGTGATAAATGAAATAGCAACCAACATAGACAAAAAGACACCAACCCTATGTATTTTCGTGACCTAGCAAAAGCATTTGATTTCTCGAAGTCTTGTAAGGGTATGGTTTTAGAGGTACACCATATTCATTATTCAAGAGTTACCTAGAAGATAGGAAACAATGTGTTAAAATTGTTGATGCAACCAGTAGTTTCAAAACAATTAGATATGGTGTACCCCAAGGAACTGTACTAGGGCCAATTTTATTAACTCTTTATCTCAACGATATTTTTCATGTAGGATTTGAAGGGGATATAGTGAGTTTTGCAAATGACACAGCTGTTTTGTATAAAGCTAATATATGGTAAAATTTGAAATATATTGCAGAAAACGATTCCTCAAAGATCGCTGAATGGTTTGATACTAGTTTACTCACTATAAATTATAAAACTCATTTTATCCCATTGACCTCTCATGCAAAGCACCTACCTAAATTCGATACATTATCCAAAAAAACGAAAAATGAACAGCCAGTTATCATTCATTCTGTTACAAATATCAAATACCTTGGTATATATGTAGACGCCAACCTAAAATGGGATGTTCATATATATTTTTTTTACCAAAAAACTAAGAACGATACTTTACAAAATAAAATTTCTAACTATCTAAAACACTCAACAACTTCGTATAATGCACTTCTCACTAGTAGAAAGCCATTTAACCTACGGAATTATAGCATGGGGCGCAGCGTTGAAAAGCCATATTTCAGTACTTGAAACAGCACAAAAGCACATATTGAAAACTATATATTAAAAAACTAAGAAATTTCCAACAGAGCAACTCCACAAACTTCTCAAAGTTATCATATATCAACATTCTCGAATATGACTCATTACCGATAGAACATCACCATAATACAAGGTATCGAACTGCAAAAAATTATATTATTCTCAAACCAGCAAAAGATATATTGCAGAGAACTCACCGTCCAAAATTATTCAATTCTCTTACACAAAGTTTAAAGCAAATAAAACAACGAAACCCCTTCAAGAATGGATTAGAAAAGTTATTTGATTAACATCCCAAGAATTGACAGACCGGATTCATAGAAAACACATATTTTTCAAATATATTTGATCCATGTTATACATGATGTTGGTATTATGATTATTATCTCATAATTATTGTAACCACCCCATTAGTAATTAAGTATTTATGTTGTGTATCCGAGTATACAGGGTTATTCAGAAGTATTTCGACAAACTTCAGGAGGTGATTCCCCACAATATTCTAATATGGATTGTCCAAATGAATAAATGTCCAGAAACGCTTCATTTCCAAGATACAAAGTGTTGAAGTTTTATTTTTATTTTCGTTTTTTTTAAATAACTTTCGAAATACTGATCTTAATTAAACGAAAATTAGTAAAGAGGGGTTTATTGGTCTTACTCGTAGGGAACGCCACCTACACGTCTTTTTCTTTTTTGAAGATTCATAACTTCTTTGAGCGTACTTCTAGCACATTTTTCGGTGGAAAAATCAATTTCTCTATCATATCTACGTAAAAAATCTACCCTTGTTACAAGTCGCTATAAGCAGCCGTTTTCTAGATATTTGGACTTGAAAATTTCAAGTCGATTATTTGATAATCGATGCGTGTTGAAGTTATTACCATTATTTTGCATTTTTCACAAGAATGCTTAGGAAATAAATTTGACTTTAAGTTAGTAGTTTTGGTAATTACATATTATGTGCAAGTTCAACGTTTTGTTGTTTTGTTGAAGTTTCTGTAAGTTTTACAACTCTAATTTAGAAAAAAATGGATTATTCAAACAATAATGCTCATTTAGCCGATATGCATTTCGTTAATGGCCTTGCGGATGGCAATGCGCGCGAAGCAAGATTTACCAGGAGCAATTTCCTAATCGAGTACTGCCTTCAGCTTCAAAATTTACCAGTCTCCACCGTCGTTTGGCAGAAACAGGTAGCTTTAAGAGGGCAGCTGATATTATTGGAAGACCACGAGCAGTCCGAACCCCAGAATTGGAAGAAGCTGTTTTGAACGCTTTCGAGGAGAATCCAGAAACAACTACAAGAATAGTTGCTGAAGTTCTCAATTCTACTCGGTCCACAGTTTGGAGAATTATCCACGATCAACAATTTTATCCATACCATATTCAAAGGGTACAAGCTCTTTTGCCACGAGACTTTCCCCAACGCATTACTATGTGTCAGTGGTTTTTGAGAGAATTGGCAGGAAATCCTCAATTTTCAAGTTACGTACTCTTCACGGACGAGGCAAACTTCTCCCGAAATGCTATCACAAACTTTCATAACAACCATGTTTGGGCTCTGGAAAATCCGCACGCAGTTAGTGAAAGACATTATCAGTATCAATTCTCTGTAAATGTATGGGCGGAAATTATTGATAATTACTTGATAGGTCCTTTCTCTCTTCCGTTCCGACTGAATGGCGCAACTTACAGAGACTTTCTAGAAAATTAATTGCCGGGACTACTTCAGAATGTACCATTAGAAATTCGTATCCGCATGTGGTTTATGCATGATGGGGCTCCGGCCCATTTTGTCGTTGTAGCCAGGGAATTCCTTAACACTGTCTATCCAAATCCATGTATCTGTAGGGGTGTAGAAAAACCTAACCAGGCGTGGGCACCAAGGTCCCCAGATCTAAACATGCTAGATTCTTATTTTTGGGGACATTTGAAGTCACTAGTTTATAAAACTCCAGTAGCGAACGAGCAAGATCTAAGAAACCGAATAGTAGACGTCTGTGAAACAATAAAAAACACACCAATAATTTTTAAGCGGATACGACATTCAATGACTTGAAAACTGAATGCCTGTATCTTGGCTGAACGTGAACACTTTGAACAATTTATTAATACAATTTAGTTTCCTTTATTTTATTTCATTCTATATATTCAAAATTTCTTGAAATAAAATGTTGATATTTCTTGCAAATTTTATTAAAACAAATACAGATTTTGCACTTTTGATACAAAAATAACTGTTTTAAACGAGTAAATATAAATAGAATAGGTGGCGCCCCCTACAAAAATCCAAAACTTCTTACTTAAACGTCAAATTCATTTCCTAAGCTTTCTTGTGAGAAATGCAAAATAATGGTAATAATGTTGAAAAGGGAAACTTTCTCAATTGAATATTGATAGAAAGATTTTTCTGTGAATTGAAAAATCTACGATTAAAATGAAGTTATTTTTTGTGAATGTCTAACAGAAAACAACTACTTCCCCGGCTAAAGCCACGCTGGACATTGAACTACATCTGATAGATATTCTGAAAAGGCCCTAAATCAAAAGAAAAAATCTGAAATTGAAAATTTGCATTTTCATTCAGATAGCTATTTGATTTTCTATTCCAGTCTTGATTGAGAACTCATAAAGATGAATGAGGCAAAGAAGAATGTTTTCCAAAAGAGAGTACTCACCAGAAATCATTCGTAACATTGACGCAGGAGAGACATCGCTTCACTAGTTCTTCAATACATTTTTGTCGACGAAAATCTATTTCACGCTTCCACGATCATCAGGAAGACCGGAAGAAATGGGAAACACATTTTCAAGAAGAAATCTCACTTTGCAAAGATGGAAAAAGTTAGAATCATTTCTTTCGGAGAGACACTTTGAAATTAGTGTTTTCTGACATTAAAACCTGTCATGAATGCAAATTTTCAATTTCAGATTTTTTCTTTTGAGTTAGGGCCTTTTCAGAATATCTATCAGATGTAGTTCAATGTCCAGCGTGGCTTAAGCCGGGGAAGTAGTTGTTTTCTGTTAGACATTCACAAAAAATAACTTCATTTGAATCGTGGATTTTTCAATTCACAGAAAAATCTTTCTATCAATATTCAATTGAGAATGTTTCCCTTTTCAACGAATACCCCACAAGAGGTTATCTTGACGATGGAAGATAGTGACTAAGGTTTATCTTTCAGTCGCAGATGATTCCACATCTGATTTTATGAACATCCTGTTTATATTTTCAACAAATCAATGGTAATAACTTCAACACGTATCGATTATCAAATAATCGACTTGAAATTTTCAGTCCAAATATCTAGAAAACGGTTGCTTATAGCGACTTGTAACAAGGGTATCTTTTTTACGTAGATATGATAGAAAAATTGAATTTTTCACTGAAAAATGTGCTAGAAGTACGATAAAAAAAGTTATGAATCTTAAAAAAGAGAAAGACGTGTAGGTGGCGCCCCCTACGAGTAAGTGCGATAATAACATCAGGTTCGAATTAAACACCTCAAAAAATCCCTCAATACCAATTTTCGTTTAATTGAGGTCATTATTTCGAAATTATTTAAAAAAACGAAAATAAAAATAAAACTCCAACACCCTGTATCTTGGAAACGAAGCGTTTCCGGATATATTTTCAATTGGACAATTCATATTGGAATATTGTGAGAAATCACCTCCTGAAGTTTGTCTTTTTTGAATCACTCTGTATGTTTGTCCAAATATTTTACATTCACCAAATCCATGAATACATGTGGCTAGACGTTGTGGTGTCACACGATCACAAAATTGCACAAGTAATCCCTTCACCACACTTATTCATTTCACACCTATATGCGCATTTCGGTAACTAAATGCGCATATAGGTGTGAAGTGAATAAGTATGGTGAAGGGGTTACTTGTGCAGTTTTGTGATCCACCAAATCATAAGAAACACATATATTTTATTTATATCTTGACTCATGTTGCACATCACTATGTTGTTATTATGATTATTATTAAACTATTATTTCAACCACTATATTAGTTATTGAGTATTTATTTTGTAGCTCAGTCTATGTTTGTTTAAATATTTTATTACTTTTTCAAATTACTAATTACAGATTTAATGTAGCTACTTGCACTCAAGCCCTACGCACAGACTGTTTTCAATTTATTCCCTCCTCCTTTTATTGTATTTCACTCATAACTGTCGATGTAATTCAAAAGGCGATGTGTGAATAAATTATTATCATATATTATTATTATATTAAAAAAACGGAGATACCCATTCAATAACCTCTACAAAGAAACTGAGAAAAATGTACACACATATTTTAGAACGGTTCAAAAAAAGATCACAATGATATAATATTATAGAATGGCAATATATCCATTAGTTGTAGGCCCCCCTGCTTATATACTGAAAAATATCTCGCTGAGGATCCACAAAAACAGATCAGTTATTGTGGTGGTCACTGCGAACAAGGTGTTATTGCTGTGTTCGTACTTATTTGTTTCACATTGGGATGGTTAGTCTCACGTTTGTTGTTTATTGAGAATGTTTTTTGTATAATAATGTGTCAGTGCTATTTCAATTTGTCGACTAGAGCCTGTATCAATGCTCATTATTCAACATTTGTACGTATGGTGTATCCATCATAGGAAAAACTTGACTTTAAAGGTATGTTATGGATGTAGATAATTTTTTCAATAATGTTCATCGCAAACTGTGTGTTTTCAGCTTTGAAAAGGAACAAAAATTGATTCCGAAACGTCAGCGCCAAAGAAATAGTTTTAATCCCTTCGTCCCTATTCCCGTTAGCCGTTACAGTTACAAACAGTGGAAATACGCCTGGGTTATTTCCCTACCTAAATGCAACACTCCCTCAGACTTTTCATACCTCAGGCCCATCAGCATTCTTCCATCTCTCTCCAAGGTTGCAGAAATGGCAATGAAAGATCAGATTTCTTCTTATGTGTATGAACATAGTATAATTACTCCTGCCGAATCAGGTTTCCGAACACAACATAGTACTACCACTGCCCTTTTAGCGATTACTGATGATATTCTCAGAGCCTCAGATGACGGCAAACTTACCAGTCTGGTATTACTCGACTACAGTAAAGCTTTAGACACCTTAGACCATGGAATACTATGTAAAAACCTCAACTTCTTTGGATTTTCAAATAGCTCAGTCCGCTTGATGCAGAATCATTTAGCTGATCGCAGTCAAAGTGTTATCATCGACGCTGAATTGTCAAAGTCTCCATTGGTGGCTAAATGTGTACCACAGGGATCTATCTTAGGCCCCCTCCTTTTTAGTATATATATTTCTGACTTCCACTGCTCTAGTACTAGATCCACCGTACACCATTACGCAGATAATACCCAAATATATTTCTCATTTTCTTGTGATAACCTTGGAGGAGCACATAATACCATCAATAACGATCCTCAGTCAATTTCTGATGTCTCATCTGCTCATAAACTGAAACTGAATCCACAAACATCGGTTTTCATATTATTTGGACCGCAGAAAATGAGAGAATCTGCACTGGTATCATTCGAAATATGTATCGGAAACAACAAACCACCTGTGGTTAATGACAGTAAGAACTTAGGTCTATACTTTGATCCTGTGCTGAGATTTTCCAGGCACGTTAGCTACCTATGTCAAAGTTCTTATAACACGTTGCGACTGCTATACCCAAATAGAGACATTATTTCCACACAACTTAAAATGAAACTTTGCGAATCGCTGATTTTTTCTAAAATTTCATATTGTGATTGCATCTATGGCTCCGCCTTATTACAGTCTGATGTCTATCGCTTGCAGCGCATTCAGAACTCCTGTCTTCGCCTCTGTTATGGTATCCGCAAGTTTGATCACATATGTAATGAAACAATCTGGATGGTTGAGACTAGAAAAACTCAGAAATTTGCATCTACTAACTAATGTAATATCTTCAATATCAATAGATTCATGACACGCAACAGTAAAGTACTCGTTATCCCTAAATATCACACTTCAATATTCACTCGAAGCTTCTGGTACAACGCAGCAAAACATTACAACTCACTGCCCAGTGAATTCAGGTCTTATAATTTGTTAAACTTCAAAAAAAGGTTGAAACAACATCTACTTAAAAATTGTTGGGATTAAAATGTGCCCTACCGTATATAGTCTGTATGACACGAGTTGGATTAGGTTATGGATTGTCTTATCATCATCATTTCAAATATAATATAATTTTCATTCCTTTAAGAATCCTCATTGATGTTTTTGATAAGTTATGCTTTTGATAATATATGTATGCTGATGTACCTCATCTCCCAACGTAATTGGTGATTGTTGAAGTAATCGTTGAGTTGGAACTACATCTTCTTAAATATTTTATAGGAATAACTTATGCCCCATCCTCAGCATAACGCGAGCTTTGACTAGATCGTGTATTGTTTTTATAATATTATCATAACTTATTCAAGAATTTTCATTTATGTTCTTGATTATATACTTTATGTGTGTTGATGTATCTCATCATCCACCATTTGTAATTTGTAATTATTGTATAGGTTTAGTTGAAAAACAGCTTCTGCTGACACTCCACCTTTTCACCAAACACCACCTTTCTTTCTGGTTTGATGACTAAAGTCGATTTATTATTATTATTAAAGAAATATTTTTTTCTTTTTTAGTGCATTTGTATAAAAGCTGTCTTAAAAATTTGTAATTAATCATTTTTATTACCTTCGAAAACTATGCTGGTTCTTACTCTATATATCATTTCCATCAATGAAGTTCATGAGTCTATCTCAAAATGCGTAATCAAATATCTTGGAAAATTAGTATGGGACAGTTACTGGCCTATAATTGTTCATCTTTGGATTAAATACATTCTGTTTTTTGCACCACTCCCCATATCGTTAGGCCTTTCATCGACATCTATGCGAATTTTCTTGTCTTAATTATAAAATGCTAAGTTCATTCCTATATCACCGAGATGTAGACATGCCATTCATGATTACCATCTTTTTTGAATTGTAAATCGCATATCGTAACTTTAAGTCTGTTTATGTATGTATGTATGAATGATTCTGATTTGCTTGATTGATGATTTTATCAGAGCATTTTTCTTTTGTTCTTGTACCGCTCCGCAATCGAACGCTCCGCAGTCGTGCTGACATTGAAAAATCACTCCTAGACTAAAAAAATCACAAGTGTTTGCCGATTCAGCTGGTGATCTCCAGTTCCAGTGTTGCCAGCAAGTGGGGATTTCTCATTCTCGATTCATTCGTGTTTCATTCGAATTTGGATGTGGATTTTTTAGCGATATGCACACAATATTTCGTTCAATATTCTGGGCATTTGGAGGTATCATAGGAATTTGAAGAATGAATATAGATGTGATTGAATGTAACAGAAATGTATCCGTCTGTAGGTTCAATCTCACAAATTGATCAAATTGAGGATTATTTTGGTTGATCTGGAGTGGACGGAAATATACTCCATTGAAAATTTCACACCAACATTTTTTAACCAATATGAAGCTTTCGTTTCAGCTACTTACTAATAGCAACCACAAAACTTTGCGGAAGGTTTTTTCCTCCTGGGTACCCTGATTACAGCGAAAATGTTATACCAGTCATTTTCAACCAATCAGATGCTTTATTTCGACATTGTTACTATGGTAACCAGCAAATTTTCTGAACATTTTTCATCCACATTAGCATGTAGACGTAAAATTAATAAGTGGAAATTTCCCGGCACATGACAGCTATCATATAATTAGACAATAATAACATTGAAATAACATCCACTTTCATTTTTAGTCAATATTGACATTTCCCTGAAACCTTGCAAGAAAATTGTATGAAAACAATCAATTTTATATAAAAATGTATCTGATATTATATATTTTATTTTACTAGGACACGGGGAAAACCAAAAAAATATCTCCCGCAATACGAACATCCACTTTAATTTTTAGTCAATATTGACATTTCCCTGAAACATAGTAAGAAAATTGTATGAAATCAATTTATTTTATATAATAATTTATCTGATATTATATATTTATTTCACTAGGGCAAGGGAAAATAAAAAATATCTCCCGCAATACGAACATCCACTTTCATTTTCAGTCAATATTAACATTTCCCTGAAACCTAGTAATAAAATTGTATGAAATCAATTATTTTACATAAGAGTTTATCTGATATTATATATTTTATTTTACTAGGAAACGGGGAAAATAAAAAAATCTCCATCAAAAGTCCCATTACACAAAGCCTTCTATGTATTTGTGAATAACGTCAAAATAAATATTTACTTAATGTTTTCTATGTGAATATAATTCCGGTATAAAATGTTCTTACCGAATCTTCCTATTCGGTTTGAATTAATTTTAGAAATTATCCTCGTCCTCGCACTGTGATTTTATACCAGTCATTTTCAACCAATCAGAAGCTTTTTTCGACATTGTTACTATAGTAATCAACAAAAAATTTCCGGCAACAATTCATGCTCTAGGGAGATTATAAGTGAAAATTTTATACCAGTCATTTTCAACCAATCAGAAGCTTTATTTCGACATTGTTACTATAGTAATCAACAAATTTTCTGAAAATTTTCCATCTACATTAGCATGTAGACGTAAAATGATTAAGTGGAAATTTCCCGGCACATGACAGCTATCATATAATTAGACAAAAATAATATTGAAATAATATTGACAATATTTATTTACTTACTTTATAAGTTGGAAATATTACAACAATTTATTAAGGTGTACATTCTATAATATCATTAATTAATTTTAAATTCTTCAAAAATTCCACTTCTACTTCCTCTTTCCTAAGTGTTGAATAAAACACAGAACCGCTGTTTTTTTTAACAATATGCCTGTGTTTCATAAAATAAAAATAATACTGAGACACCAGTTTATTTCTTTGAGTATTAGATTTGTGTCCAAAAGAAGGCAAATATCCGCAGAATGTTGCCAATCTTTAAATAAGTTTTCTTTCATTTATTTTTTATGGTAATTTTAATGTGCTGTGATTCTTTGCAAAAGGAACACAATTCATACGATTGAAAGTTCATTTTATTATCACTTTTCTACTAACTTATGATTGTATACAATGTTATGAGGAACTTATAATGCCACAAATAAAATATTGATTAACAGGAGTAGTAAATGTCAAATCCATGGCTAACTTTACAAATATTTTTTTAACCGGCAACAACGCCAACAACATTCTATTTAGAATAAGAATAAAATATCCCGATTTCTTGAATTATTTGAAAAACAAATTATTACCGCTAATATTAATTTTTCTTAGAATTAAACCTAGAAGAATATGAAAAATATTTAAGTATATATGTATAGGTATAGTTATATATGTATAGGTATAGTTATATATTTATATCACCTTTGTTTGTAGTCAATATTGACATTTCCCTGAAACATAGTGGTAGAAAAAAAAATTATAAGTGAAAATTTCACTCATGTGTTAAAATGCCCATAAGAGCGGTAATTCACCTACTCTGTGGATTATCGCTGTAATTCAGCGTGCTAGGTGACGCGATTTAGAAATCGGGAGTGTATTTCGCGATTACCATGGAAGTAATAGAGAGACCATAGCAACGCGTACCTGAAGTAGATAGATACTATAATTTAGTCAAAGTTTCATATAGAATAGTTCCAGAAATATGGTATAAAAATTGACCCATTCCAAGATGTCGGGACGCGAACAATGCAAAGAGAAGAGACCTACAGGCTCAAGAAAGTAGAAAAGTGAGCTCAACTTTTTTTTTTTTTTATGTTCTGGTTCCCACGAAAAGGGATATCCTGTAATGTTCAGAAAACATCGTGGGAACCAAGGGAAAGAAGGTAGGAGTTGGTGTTCTTCTTAAATTTCTGGAGGTTGTATGCCTCGGGGAAACACCTCCCTAGGCAATGAGTTCCAAAGCCTCGCTGTTCGTTGGATGAACGAGTCTTTGGAAAGTGATGTTCTGCAGGTCTCCAAAGTGACCACGGAGGGGTGTGATGACTGAACTTGACGGGTTAGTCTCGAAGAGACTGCCAAAGCAGGAACGATTGTTGATATTTCAGAAGAGCATCGCCCATGAAAATATCTATAAAATAGAGACAAATCGCCAACTTTTCTACGGTGCTCCAGACAAGTGAGCGAGTTTGTAAGCGAGGCATCACCGACGAGACGAATTGCTCTTTTTTGGACAGAATCCAATAGCCTCAGGATATGTTTAGGTGCCGCGCTCCAAATATGGGAACAGTATTCCAGGACAGGTCGGATCTGTGCCTTATAGATCACAAGCAGCTGAGTGGGGGTGAAATAGCTCTTGGCACGAAACCAAGTTTTTGGGATAAACTTTTGGCAATGGACCTCACGTGATTTTCCCAGGAAAGGTTATTGCTGATAGTAATACCAAGCATCGATATGGATGACTTCAGTGGTATGGTTACTCCTGACAAAGTTATGTTAGGCACAGTGAGATCGGCTTTTCTAGAGAAAAGACATGCTTGTGTTTTGTTTGCATTTGATTCTACCAAGTTATTAGATCCCCACTCGAGAATTGTTGCTAAGTCCATATTTATATTATTAACATTTCTTCCTCGTTCATTTCTGGTTTCACGGGCTGATATAGGGGCCCTGGAAGAGAAAGCGGTATGGAGGGTACTATCATCGGCAAAGCTGTGTACTGGACATGAAGTTGCTTTCAACAGGTCGTTGATGTGAAGTAGAAATAGTGTTGGTGCGAGAATAGATCCTTGCGGAACACCAGCATTTATGAGTAGAGTGTCAGATGAAACTCCATCGACCACTACAGGAGAGACCTGTTTGAGAGAAAACTAGCAAGCAGAGAACACAGCTGAGGGGCAACCATAAGACGGAAGCTTGGCGAGGAGTCCCTGGTGCCAAACTCGATCGAACGCCTGGAGATATCTAATGCCACAGCTAAAGTTTCTCCATACTTTTCAATAGATAGCTGCCATATATGTGAGACGTAGCGAGCAGGTCACCAGTTGATCTCTGATGGCGGAAGCCATATTGCCTATCGTTGACAATTCCTGAGTCTTCCAGATATTTCATGAGCTCGATGTTGATGGCTTTTTCCATGACCTTTGAAATAATAGATAGCAGTGCGATAGGTCTGTAGTTGCTAGGTAGGGCCTTTTGCCTTTTTAGGACTGGCTGTACTCTTGCAGTTTTCCAATTGGACGGAAATACCCCAAATTGTAAGAGTGGTTGAACAACTTGCAAAGAACAGGTGTTAGTTCGGGGCACATTTCTTGAGAAAATCGGCGGGTTTCCGTCAGATCCACAGGCTTTGTTGGTGTTGAGACCCAGCAAAATCTTTCTGATATACGTTGGCGAAAGGTGATCTCGAGCATGTGACTGTCAATAGGTGTAATGTTCGGGGTTGTTTTCCCGATGAATCCAGAGTGGAATTTCCAGCAAATAGGTGCGCAAAGATATTGGCTTTTCCTGGGCAGTCGTTGCTAGTGTTCCATCTTCATTAGTCAGAGGAGGAAATGAGCTGGAAGTGAAGTTTCTCCCCACAGCCTTTGGGAAAGACCAAAATGAACGGGATCCGTTAGGACACTCAGAAAGTTTTGAACTTATTTTGGCATAGTGGGCATCTTTTGAGTATTCTATTGTCTCTTTGCATATGCCTCTAGCCTCGACATATGCTGCTCTGGTCTCAGGGCCCGGATTTTTAGCCATCGATGGTATGCTGCCTGTTTGGAAGCCACAGCTCTAGAGCAGTTTCTGTTAAACCAGGTCTTATCGGATGATGTCTTCTTTCGGTATTCGGTATGTAGTTTGCATCCCCAACATGATGATTTCAGAAATTGTCTCAGCACATCGTGTTGGATCTACTGAAGAGAAACAAACTCTCTTCCATGGAAACGCTGAGAAAACATACAAAGACCTTCCCAGTCGGCCGAATTGTAATGCCACATGAGACGGGGTGGTATTGTGCAGCTCGATGGTAAATGGAAAGAGCATGTTGTGGAGATGAGGGTGTGATCAGAGTTTCCAAGTGGGGCACAAACTTCTATTCTATACGGGTCAGGATTGGTGGTGAGGAAAAGATCTAGTGTATTGGCAGACTGGTTGTTGACATCAGGGATGCGGGTTGGTAGCTCGACCAGTTGTTCTAGACCATGAGTGATGGCGAAGGCCTCGGCTTGACGACCCGCATCATCTGTTTTGTTAGAGAATTTGAGCCAGGCAGCGTTATGTACATTAAGTCTCCCATGATTATGGTTTCAGCTGTTGGATGGTTCTCCTGAATGTAGTCCAGTTTGAGTGATAAAAACTCAAAGAGGTCGTTATATGAAGGTTCATTAGGTGATAGGTAAAGGCAGCAGAGGAACTTAGTCAGTTTGGTATCAGATAGCTTGAACCACATCACATCAAAATCTTTCGGTTCCAAACTCTCTTCACGCTGGCATGAAAGGTTAGCCTTAACGTAAAGGCAGACTCCACCTTTGAACCTGAATCGAGAATGGAGTTCGTAACCAGGACAAAGCATATGGACCTTCTTGGTGGACGAGTTCACTTGTGTTTCTGTTAGAGCCAGAATATCCGGTTTTTTCGTCTGTAGGTGATGGTGGACGTCATTGATGTTCTTGTTGAGTCCGCGGATGTTGCAAAAATTAATCTCTAATGTTGAGTCCCCTCGAGTACCTCTCGCCCGGAAATCCGAATGGAGAGGTATTTTGCTTCCGGAGTGTTTAACTCTAGGAGACTTCATCATTATTATTACTATTACTATGAAATTCGAAGAACTGAAAAAACCAGTAAACAGTTGGACGAAGGAACCCCAGAGGGACTACAAAAGAAGGTGTTCTTTGTTTTGTCGTATGAATTGGCGTAGAGAGGAGGCGAAGGATGCAGAGCAAAGCTACGATAACTTAGGCCAAAAAACAAACAGAATTGAATACAATACGATTTTCGGAAAAACTACCCAAGGCGGATCCAAGCCATGTGCTCATCTAAGTGGTTAGTAATGAATAGAAATAACTATAATTTTTGTCCAGTTCGATTATTTTACGCATTAAATTCGAAAAGAGAACACATAGAAAGTGACCGTTTATTTTGAACTGTCAATCCATTTTTGAAAGTAAGAAATCAAAAACATACCTGTGGGGCAAAACGAGATAGCAAAGTGGACTGAGAAACAAGCAAACCAGGTGGGACTAGACGTGAAGAGAAAAAAAATTACCAGTCTCTCATTGAGGGCAACAGCGGTGTCAAATTTGGCAAAGAGCGGAGTTGCTGATCAAGAACTTATCAAAATAACAGGACATGCCAACTCCAAATCTATTGTTAGCTATCTACAGATAGATGGAGAACACCATCAGGCTATCGTTGAAAAAATGCGTGGCAATGAAAATCTACAACCATGGCGCCAGGAGGAGGTTCAAGATCAACTTCAGTTACGGGGAAGACAAATACAAATGTTTACAATATTGAAACAACTCCAGAGAACGAAGACGTCTGAAGAGCAACAACAAAGCACAGTGATCTGCCTTCCGTACATCACAGGTGTCTCCGAGAAGATCAGAAGGATCGGAAACAAGTTCAACATCAAGAGCTGCTTCCAATCCGGCAGTACCTTACGGAGTTTCCTGACCAAGACCAAACCTGACAACAAAAATGAAATCAGTAAGGATTGCATTTATGAAGTTCCATGTGAATGCGAAAATTCCTACATTGGAGAGACAAAGAGACCGTTATTGGTACGATTGGATGAGCACAAGAAATGGACTCAACGTGGAGAAACATCAAAATCGGGAATCGCTGACCACGCCTGGACTGAGCACCATCGAGTTCAATGGGACGACGCAAGTGTTCTTCATAGAGAGGAGCATTGGTTCAAACGAAAGTTCAAAGAGGCCGCCTACATCGAAGCCAATAATGCCTTTAGTCAACCAAGCGTTGAGATCAAGAACGTATGGAAACCACTGATTGCTCTTTCTGGCGGGCTGCAGAGGCGCGAAACTTCGCGCACCACAATACTGCGCGAAATTACACGCACCACTGCACATGGCGGAATTACACGCATCATTGCACCGACAGTCATATAAATTGGTAAGTAGCACCTAAACTTGTCAGTATCCACCTGAAGACGATTGCAGATACAAGCATTCGAAACGTCGAGAAAACCTTTTAAATCCATTAAGATGATGGACGTCCGAAACGATAGTAATGAAATTTACAATATAACTCACAATAATTGTAGTATCAACTATAACAATAAATAATATGAATCTTTTTGTATTCTTGAAATTTTCACTTATAATTGCACGAGAGGTTTGTATTTTATCGGGTAAATTTAGGTTGTTTAATGAGAAACTGTTGCCTACCAATTAGACGAGGTCAACTGTTAAAAACGCGACACTGAAGGTGGTCCGTTTTTAGGTTGGCAGTTTTTCGACTCAAATTGCTAAAGGAAACAGGTTAGAATTTGAACAACACAAATTTACCCGATATCAATACAAACATCGAGTAATTCGGCAGGACAATTTAATGAATAAGAAATTTACAAACATATCAATGCAAACTTCATTTATTTTGGCAACCAACACCGCGATAATTGATAAACAAATGAATAAGTGAAAAAACCACTAGTGCATTTGTCGCTGTAAAAGTTGCAGCTAATTTTTGCCGCTGTCAAACTGGCAATTGCCCTGTGGCATATGCGATTTTTCATACATGAGTTGAATTGTCTACCGAATACCTTCGTGCTTTAAAAATTAACCAAATAATTCTGAAAAAAAGTGTTTTTTTTAAAAAACTGCACTTGGTTATTCTTTTCGTTGTTTCGAAAAATGTATGCTTTGAAACAACGAAAAAAATAAACTCGTGCACTTATGGTATTATCCCCGATAATTCCATAGCCTCCTATTTATTTTAAACAAAAATGTTCATTATTTTTAATGAATACCTGACAAACAAAAATTGTAAAAATAAAGCTTCCATTCACTTCAGTAACACAGATTTGTTGATAGCGAATAGCATACATTATTTTTAACGAACAAAGATTCGTTTTATGCAACTAAAATCCTAGGAAGGTCCTTTCTTGGATATAGAAACCCAATATATTTACAAAATGAAACAAGAAATGTTTTCCATATCCTTAGGAATAAATTATTTTGTAATTAAATTATTTTAAGCAAAACACTTTAGTATAGAACTTAAATTGCAAAATAAACTCACTTTAAAAGTTCTTTAATTATAATTTTATATACATGTAATAAAATTCTAAGAAGCAGTTTCATCTGTGCCATAAATAATCTAGGAAATTTCTTTGGGATATATATGAACTTATATAAATAAGCTTGTTCATTAATGATACAATTGGATGATATAATAGAATAATATTTAACGAACAAATGTTCTATATTCATACACAAAATTAGAAACATATATTTGGGTAATTGACTCATATATAAAATTGAAATGGACTGCTGAAGGTTCTATTAATTTGTCTTTAATTATTTCATGTAACTAAAATTCAAGGAACACATTTCATTTTGGCATAAATATCTAACGAATTTTTTGTAAATATAGATGTCTATATACCTTACAAAAAAAACGAAAGGAAACAACAAAACAGTATTAAAGTATATTGAACTATATTAAAATCAAAGTTAAATGCCTCATATTATAAAAAATAATAAATTATTATCAATATTGTTCTTATAATTCTGATAATTATTATCAATGTTAAACACAAAGTTATTATAAACAATTCCTGATGAGACACTGCAACTAGTACTGGGAATGTCTCTCATAGTTTGTATAACGCTTTTATGATGATCAATGTTCATTTGTAGTAAGACTTAATCGACTGGCTATTGTTATGTCCTGTAATCTTTATCAACTGCTGTTCGCTGATCCCCCCTTTTGCTAAGCTGGAGACTGCAGTTGCCCTCGCTGAATGGTTAGTAATCTTCACTTTCTTGGCATCAATGCCGGCCTCAGTGGCAGCAGATTTTAACCACATATAAATTGAATTTTTCCCGACAGAGCAATTTTTGTACCACCCCTTTGACAGTGGATGCTTCCAGTTTGAATTTGCAGTTGAAAATAATCTGTCAGTTGTGACAGTATCACCTCTTTTTTGGATAAAGATGAACAGGACATACCTCAGGTTTGGAAGAATTAGTAACCAACCATTTGCTGTCTGCCATTTTCTTGGATCCTCCTTGGGTAGTCTTTGAGAACACTGGATTGTATTCTATGCGGCCTGTAAATCCTCCTTTGCTATCTTTTTCCTCCACAAAGTATTTTACATTAGCTGAACATCGTTCCGCACCTCGCCAGGCCAGTTCTCGGAAAGAAACGTGGAAAAAATTGCGTTGAAGACCTTCTGGCGTGTCCTCGTCCCACATGTCAAGAATTCTATTATAATATTCTTGGATAATGCTGCAGAACTTAATTTTCTCTTAGGAGGATCCGTTTGTAGTTATCGACGCCTAGCATCACGTGCAGATCGAGCTCCTACAAATTAAATATCGGAAAATGGATCAAACTTAATCTGAAATTTGGTGAACATCATTTCTTGCAATTGTTTGGCGGTAAGATTCCACATCAATTTAACGACGCTTTCCTTATAATCTGCTCCATTTATTCTTTCCATATCAAATGCTATTGCAATATACGAGCCAACTCTTCAATAGATGAATTTTCTATTTTGTAAGATTTTTCGTTACTAAATTCTATGAACTGTTTCCATACACTTGCCTTATTCCTTTTAGTATTATATGGTGTTGAATTCTGAACTTCTTGTCTTATAACTTCCACACTTTCTTTCCCGAAACGAGATATTCTGCAAAAATGCCACAAAACTGAAGCAAAAAATTTCAATTGCACTGAGTCAATGACACATAATTTACCTGTTGACAGGTCGACTCGGGAAAATTTAAAAACGGGAGATTCCTAGTGATAATCATTGATGATATTAAACATGATAATCCATGTCATATTCACATTACTAATGTTAATGATAACATATTTATTTTTCATTTCAGTGAACACACTAGGGTGCATTTCCAAGGAGTGAACTGGGTTACTACCACTGAATTATCTTTCATTTGAATGAAAAATGGGGCTCAGAGAAAAATAAACCATTTTTTTCTCGGAGCCCAAGCAGGCTGAACAAAAACTACTAACTTCATAAAAATGAGGTAATGTGATGAAGTAATTATAATTAATTGATGGATTCTGAAAACGTCCGTTTGTTGCTTACAAACGTCAGGTATCCAAAATCAATCTTTATAATGTTCTAATTGATAATTAAAGTGGCCGTCATTTCAAATAATGGAGGTGTGTCTCAGAACGCCCATCTATTGATGCAGCGTTTTTCGTGATCTCTTTTTTCTTAGTCTTGTAGTGGAAGCAAACATTAGTATTCTGATTGCGTGAATTACTTCTGCTAATATTATTTTTTCAACACAGGAACTAGAGGTTTCCGATGAATCTGGAGTAATTGGGAATGAAAAGGCTTAGGCAAATATACAATTTTTCCCGTGTATTATAAGTTTAATAACTGTTGGTATTGTAGAGCAGCGATCAGCTTTCAAAAGCGTTAAAGCGTATCATGAAACCATTTACTTCTTAGTAAATCTTTCATTTTCGATTGGTGCTTTTCCAACATCTCTGAATGTAGGAAAGTTATCCAAAAAAAATCTAAAATTATCAGTTGTAATACCACAAGAGAGTGAGAATGAGGTGAAAATAATTCGACAGATTTTCGAAAACTTGTTGCCATGCAATAGACACGAGAGCCCGACGGGCTCGACTCCCAAGCAGCATTATAGTGACGGAAACTGACACTGCAACTTCGACTCGGTGGTTATCACGTAATCACCACTAAATCTACCACTATACAGTAAGAATAACTAAAATGTTATATGTGTATGGTTGTAGTCACGTAATTCCCATCTATGGTAGTCACTTCACAGTTCTATAACTTATTAGTGTCATTTGAGGTGTCTGAAACATTATGGCCACTGAGCAAATCACTTTGAAGGTTTTCGAACTTAGAAGTGGAAAATAACCGTTGCGGTAACCATCCTGTAACACTCAAATATCACTTAGAAGTCACAGTCACTTTCAAGAGAGTATGATAGTTTCGGTGACGTTTCCATGAAACCTTCAACTTGATTGTGATATGTGGTGATGGTTGCTACGTTCTTGCTTTCTCCATAAGTGATTACAATAACCTTCAGAATTCACCATTCCGCGCGATGACGAAAGCTAACAGAAATATTCTCAAATTATTTTATTGTGGCTTAAAATAAGTTTGTTTGACCTGTTACGTGGAACATGAATGATTGTATTCAATATCCCCTGATCCCTTGATTTTGAAGTGACCGTGGATTGGTCTGTGCGATGACGAAAACTAACCTAACTTTTCTGAAATTATTTTATTGTGGCTCACAAAAAGTTGTTTTACCTATTACGTGAATGATATCTATTTGAAATAAAATGGGTTATGTGTTTTCAATAGAAATTTTTTCTTGATTTTGTAAAAAAGGTTAATTTAAATAGATCGAATCTCTGACTTGTGCTACTGCTTAATATTTATACTTTAATTATTGATTCTGTTTGCATAAATGCCATCATTCTCATTACTTGTTGATTGATAATTGTTACTTGACAATTGTTGATTGGAGCTGCATAAATCCACTATACTTGCTACATGTCCTTTTTTAACAATTAATGAACATGTACCCACAATTTCGAGGTTAAAACTTTGAAGTGGCAGGTTATAATAGCCCGACGTGTTCGCCCCTTTCAAGGGTATAATACCTATTGTAATTTTTAGGTTATAACTTTGAAGTGGTGAGTCATGGGCTTGCGACGTGAGTGCTATTTTCCAGTGGTGGAAAAGTTAATAATTCAGTTCCACTGGGCACTTCATGATGGGAAGAGCTTCAGAGTGGTATACTTACACTTTCTGCCACTTTAAAGTTATATTCTCCAAAAGCCGCCATATTTACAGGAATATGCTGGGTCGCCATTATTAGATAAATAATCGAAATATTCAATAAAGATTTATTTGTCATCAGCACTGCATCAAACGTAGTAATTTGTTACGTAAATATTCATTTCGACTAACCAAGATTGATAAAACAATGTTTGAGGGATTCAAGTTCATAATTCCAGAGGCGAGTTATTTCCAAAATTCATAATGTTTTCCTTAAATGAAGTGTATTCAGATGGCGTGTGCTCACAATCAAGCTACAACACCCATATTTCACAAAAAACTTTCAATCGTTTTGATTTTATCCCGATCAGAAGTATCCAAATTCAATAAACTCACTCAAGCGTTTGTATGTTTATATGCTATATATTTTTGAAGTTGATCGAGTGTTAGAAATGAATCAGGCAAAATAGAAGAGTGAGGAACATTTATCAGAAAAATATGTTGCTGAACAGAGATCGAGCTACATATTATTTACACAAACGCAGTCAGTTGTTTAACGTGTCACTACATATCCACGTTTCTGCCAAGTGACCACAACGTGGTTGGAATGTGGCTATCTGAGATCCAGGAACGTAGATCGGAACGTAGCAGCCAACAAAAAGGTGTTCCCCATTTTGGTAGCCGCCGCGTGATACAACCGTGTATACTACGTGGCAGTGGTTGTGGCCAAACACTTCAAAGTTTTCCAGAATCGTGGCCGCTACGTTCTGTCCACTTAAAATGCTACTTGGGCTGGCTATAGGTAGAAGTAACTCGACCGGGAATCCCAAGTAGCATTTTGAGTGGACGGAATGTAGCGGCCACGATTCTGGAAAACTTTGAAGTGTTTGGCCACAACCACTGCCACGTAATATACACGGTTCTATCACGCGGCTGCTACGTTCCGATCTACGTTCCGGGATCTCAGATAGCCACATTCCAACCACGTTGTTTTCACCTGGCAAAAACGTAGATATGTAGTGGCCGACACTTGACACGTCAAACAATTGACTGCGTTTGAGTAAATGATATGTAGCTCGATCTCTGTTCAGCAACATATTTTTGTGATAAATGTTCCTCATTCTACCATTTTGCCTGATTCATTTCTAAGACTCAATCAACTCTAAAATATATAACATATGAACATACAAACGCGTAAGTAACTATATCGAATTTGGATACTTCTGATCGGGATAAAATTAAAACGATTGAAAGTTTTATGTGAAATATGGATGTTGTAGCTCGATTGTGAGAACGCGCCATCTGAATACACTTTATTTAAGGAAAGCATTATAATTTTGGAAATAACTAGCCTCTGAAATCATGTACTTAAATCCCTCAAACATTGTTTTATCAATCTTGGTTAGTTGAAACAATTATTTACGTAACAAATTACTACGTTTGATGCAGTGCTGATGACAAATAAATCTTTATTAAATATTTCGATAATTTCTCTAATAATGGCGACCCAGCATATTCCTGTAAATATGGCGGCTTTTGGAGAATATAACTTTGAAGAGGCAGAAAGTGTAAATATACCACTCTAAAGCTCCTCCCATCATAAAGTGCCCAGTAAAACTAAATTATCAACTTTTCCACCACTGGAAAGTGACACCCACGTCGCAGGCCCATGACTCACCACTTCAAAGTTATAACCTAAAAATTACAATAGGTCTTATACCTTTGAAAGGGGCAAACACGTCGAGCTATTATAACCTGCCACTTCAAAGTTTTAACCTCGAAATTGCGGGTACATATGTTCATTAATTGTTAAAAAAGGACATTAGCAAGTATAGTGGATTTATGCAGCTCCAATCAACAATTATCAAGTATCAAGTAACAATTATTAATTACCAAGTAATGAAAATGATGGCATTTATGCAAACAGAATCAACAATTGAAGTATAAATATTAAGCAGGAGCACAAGTCAGAGATCCGATCTATTTAAATCAACCTTTTTATACAAAATCCAGAAAAATTGACTATTGAAAACGCATAACCCATTTTATTTTGAATGAATATCATTCACGTTTCACGTAATAGGTGAAACAAACTTTTTGTAAGCCACAATAAAATAATTTGAGAAAAATAACTTATGGAGATAGCAAGAACGTGGCAACCATCACCACATATCACAATCAAGGTTTGAAGGTTTTATGGAAGTTACCAAATCGTCACCGAAACTATCATACTCTCTTGAAAGTGACTGTGACTACTAAGTGATATTTAAGTGGTACAGGACGGTTATTCTCCACTTTTAAGTTTGAAAACCTTCAAAGTGATTTGCTCAGTGGCCATAATATTTCAGACACCTCAAATGACACTAATAAGTTATAGAACTGTGGAGTGGCTACCATAGATGGGAATTACGTGACTTCAACCATACACATAAAATTTCAGTCATTCTTACTATATATTGGTAGATTTAGTGGTGATTACGTGATAACCACCGAGTCGAAGTTTCCGTCACTATAATGCTGCTTGCACATCGCTGCTAGCGGTTTTTTTCAACGTTGAGGTAGCCTAACCTATACGCTGTGAATCTCGCATCATTTAAAAATGTCAATTATAATCCGCAGTGGATTCTAAGAAGTGAGTGCGGATGTTTTTCGAACAGAAAACCATTTAAAAGGTGCAGGTTTATTGAAAAGTTGCCACATAGTCAACGTATACGAACGAGCTGATGGCAATTTTGTGATCATTTGTGGAAGAGTTTCGCGGGAAACTCCAGGAGCTCAAAGTTCAAAAAACGAATATGAATTATTATATTTCTAGTTTCGATTAATTCAAAAATTGTGTTACTGAACATCAAAACTTATTCTTCCCTGCAAACTGCGGCCATCCACTTTTCTCTCCGTTCTTTTAGCCACCATTGATAAAAACTGAGTTCAGGATAATGGATCAAAATTCTTTTTGATCCATTATTTTTTTCACAAAAATTGCACTGGAATCCATGCTGGCTAGACGACAAGCCAGCGTACATTCACTATTGAGACAGCATGTTTGTACTTCCCCCACTTAATGAACAGTTCCTAAGATGTCTAAAAATTCAGTGTAAAGCTGCACTTCAGAGTCGCCGCCTCACATTTTTTCCGCACGTTAGCAAAAAAATTCTGCAGCTTACAGTTTTCATTTTAAAGGAAAATTTTATTTACCTTTTTTATGTAAAATTTTCCATTTTTGTGAGTGGCACCATTATTTATTCATTTTTTTCAATATTCAATATACAAGGTAATTTGGCAATTTATTTGTTAAATAATTAATGACGCACACACTTTACGGTTGGTAACTTTTTATATCTTGTTCCCAACATCATCACTAATGTACAGTAAAAAGTTCCCGCAGTCCCCTAACGTTCTGAAGCTACAATCTGATATTACTCCACTACTAGTAAAATACTCGTATTTGTATACATCAATTTGAATCTTCTCTGAACTACCTTTGCCCATTGTAATATTTTTTTTCAACTTGTCATTGTAATGTATCTAGTAACTAGCAAGTCAAATATTTTTATTATTACTTTAATATTTATTTTTTATGTTTATATATATATATATATATATATATATATATATATATAAACATTTTCCAATGAGATGACAATCTTCTGAATGAAAGTATTGGACAATTCTGAATATAGTGGATATTTTCTTCCAAAGAGCCATATGAGACCCTCTGTGACGGTTCGGAATTCACTAGCCAAAATCAAGATATCTTCATAGAATGAAAAGTCCACGCTTACTTGTGAAATTCATGTGTTTATTGAAAAGTGATAATTATCCTAATCATAGTCATTAGCCTTATCGATCTTGGGAATGGGTCTTGTTCTTCCGAACAACTGCTTGGTTTAGATCGCCCTCCTTTTCCGATTATCTCATGCGGGGTGTTACTGAAAAGTAAAGGAGAAGCATTTATATTATTGTTGTCTCCCCTCACCTTTGTTAGTGGGGCCCGCCTCTTCCGGAGAAGTCATTCTAAGATAGCATGAAGCAGCCTAGACTGTCGCACACCAGGATTAATCGATTTCTCAACTTCATCGACAGATTTTATTATATCTACATTGAACTCTCTGATTTTGTTCATGTCAGGAGGTTGTTAGAGAGGTTATAGTCCGGCAGAGATGGGCAGTGAATGGTTGGTAATAGTTTGTATCGAAAGTTTGATGGAACAATGTCATCGGGGTCATTTTCCAATCCCCTCAATTTTCAAGTTAATTCATCATCTACAGATATCAGTCCACTCTCCGACCTTTTCTCATTCCTTCGTGGAAGTTTCCATGATCCCAAAAAGGCCATTTGAGAAGAAATCACTTTGGAAAAATCGCCAGGTAGACTTCAAGAAAAATCTGATTTTTGACAGAGAGATGTAAACATAGTAAGTTTCGAAGATTTCATCTCATTTTCGCGCCAACTGTTCTCAGCGGGATCTTGTTCGTAGATCTATAATCTTTGTAAAGGATCAATTAACAATTTTTTGCATGAAAATATGCAGTAATGTTGACAGAATTTTTTTTTTTCGTAGGTTTGAAGTTTGAAATTTGGCGTGACACAAGCAACAAACATACCTTAACCGCGCCATCTACTAATGATGTTCTAAGAAGAATTTAACGTTTTTCATTTGTTGTCCCCCCAAAAATTACAAACAAAATCGAATCAGTTAATACACCAGGGTTTTAAGGCATCTTAACAGTTCCTCACGAAGGTGTCCGAGAGAGAAATTCGATAGGCGTACCTAATGATTAGTAAAAGCGATACACATACGTATCATGAATTTGATAGCATTCGTCATAATGTCTTCTTCCGCTATGGGAAAGTACTCACCCCAGACTCAAGGGCATTTTTGCAAGGTTACAGGAAACAAAATTGAATAAACTTCACTAGATACCTACTTATTAACCTGACAAACTTAATCTTTCAACCGCTCCATGCCATGACACTCCTGTATAATGACAATCGTGTCTACTCGTGTTCCCCCCCTCTACCTACCACTGTGATATCTCAATACTGAATAGGCGAGATCACAAACTCACAAATTTACTTCATATGTGCTTGAAGTTAAAATATAGTGATAAAATATTATATATGCATAGTTCTTCCTAGAAGATATTGTTTAATATTGGAATGAACGCTGCTCTTAAACCCTCAAATTCAGTGAGACATTCAAACACAGCTTTATTGCCGCTTCTTTTGACGTCATAAGTCCATTGATTTGACATTTTCCTGAGTTGTCAGTGTCACTATTTTGCGGAACTTCTGAGGAAACGTTATTCTATTTCATCCCATGAATAAATCAGAACTAGGGGCGCGCCAAGCCATGCGGCCGCCTGTGGTCAAAATATAATTTTACACGCCTTACCCCTTTTTTAGTAAACATTTATACATGGGTGGATACACATAAATAAAATTAAAATACGTGCTAATACCTATATTTAATTTTGATACTGATACATCAGATAAGGGGTACACACAAAATTGAAATAATCGCTATTACTTATCTAATTTTGAAATGAAATATGTGTTATTTATATACCGTATAATGTATAATCTATAATTTTAAATCATCATTATCATTTGATGTTTGCAAATGAAGGAAATAGTATTTCCGGAACCCAGAAAATAAAAGTGTATGATTTTAATCAGCATGATACCTGACTACTCATCTCCATAACATTTAGAAGATCTTGACAAGTCTTAGACATAAGGATTAACGAAGAATGTAAAAATAGCAAAGCAATAACATAACTGACAAATTTCTTGACATGTTTTTGGGTAACCTTCCACAGTCTGAAAATGAAAATATAATCAGGAAAATCTATACAAGTGTAGAAAGGGCAAACTAATTAGTTCACCCCGATAAGTTATTGCGTTTACCAAATTATATTTCCTATAGAAAAATGATTCAATTAGTGAATAACTTACCCAAAAACATCTCAAGAAACGTTGTTCCTCCACAAAAAACCACATTCATTCAATAATAACTGACAAAACAATAAAAATGAAAAACAGAAAAAAAAGAACAAAATAACTTATTGAAAGCACTCTTTTCTTGTCTTTTTTTCGCCAAAATCTTCAGTCAACTCGTCTAAAGGAATACAATCCATAAGGTCACTTTCTATGGACATAATTGCCAAATTACTGAGTCTCTCTTGTGCCATAGTTGACCGTAAAAAAGGGTTTATTAATTTTAATTTTGAAAAAGACCAATGCTACAGATACTGGTAGCGCAAAAAAATCGTATTGCCACTGCAGTATTTGGAAATTAAATTGTTCTCTAAAATGTGTTGAAGAATTAACTGAGGTTTCAACTCATTTTGCTCTGGTAGGTGGCATTTTAAACAAATAATTTCATCAAAGTCATTTGCATCAATATCTGATTCTTCACGTGCTTCATCTCTCAAATGAAATGATGAATTTTCACACAAGTTTCTTAATTCTTCTTTATTCAAGCTGAACATTTGATAAATAAATCTAAAAATGTTATTAAATTGCTCCAACCCCTTGAATCTTTTATTAAGAGATGATAAGGTCGTATCTGATATTGAGAAGAATACTTTTACTTTGTAATTCATTTTCGGGTCTCTTATTGGTTCGTCAGTACTTTCATAATCAAACTGTCTTTTCTTTTTTCTTTGACGAACTGTTTGTGAAGTAAAACAATTGGTTCAATTTCTAATTCTTCGGCCAGCTCCCTGGCTAAATCACTTATCATCTCTTAAGCCTAAAAAAATATTTTTATTTTGTTTAGACAGTCTAAACAAGCTTTCAGATTTATACTTTGATTCTGCATTAATTTACTTGGAGAATTGATTTCAAATAAAATATTGTACCAGATTACTACAGACCATAAAAAATTGTAGTTTTGGATTTTTGTTGCGAGCGATCGAACTAGGTGTGATGTACTAAAATCTTTTGAAGATGCGGATGCACCCATTACTTCTAAAAGAGCACCATAAACCTCGCCAATTTGATATCTCAAAGATTTTATAGCGTCTATTCTATTGGACCAGCGTGTATCAGATATAGGTTTTAAAGTTAAATCTGTAAGGCACGTTTTCAAAATTGACCATCTTTTGGTTGACGGGGAAAAAAACACATATATCTCTTGAACAATGTCAAAGAATCCGGACACCTCAAAAGAAATTTTAGCAGCATCGTTAATAACTAAATTCAATGAGTGCGCCGAACAAGGAACGAAACATGCTCGCGGGTTTATATTTAAGATTCGTGTTTGTAATCCACTTTTTATTCCACGCATGTTTGCTCCATTATCATATCCTTGTCCTCGCAAATCATATATACTTAAATTTAATTCTACTGATAAATCTGTCACATATTTATACAAGCCAGCACCAGTAGAATCAACTATAGGGCAAAACAAAATGAAATGTTTACGTATTTAAATCTTCGTCAACTCGTTAAATAAAACAAACCTCAAAACTACACTAAATTGTTCCGTATGACTCACATCCGGTGTGCAGTCGAGGATTATAGAGTAATATTTATGTTTTCTTACTTGATCTAAAATAGTAGTTCTTACTTCTGAGCCGATTAAATTTATCAATTCATTTTGAATTTTATTGCCTAAATAGTTTGTCATACCGCTACCGCTGCCGCAGCTTTGATTCGAACATGTTGCTCCATTACAGAAACAAATTGGTGAACGTTTCTATTAATTTTAAGAAGCTCCTATTTTCATATAATTTGTTATATCTACCACATAAAGCTAATCATTGACGACATATAAACAGCATTGCTGAAATTATTCTTTCACTGACACGATACCAGTATTTTTTTTCTACATGCAATGAACGTAATTGACTTGCATTCATAGTAGCTCCCTTAGATAACATATTTGATAAGTTTAACCAAGATCCGATATTTTTTTTATGGGAGTCACTCTTTTCGTGTCTGTTTAGCACTAGTGACAAATGTTTCCAAACAGAAAACCCTCCTTTATTAGACAAGTTGGTCGAAGACTTACCAAAAAAATTGTTGTTGAGTAAATCAGCCACTCCCTTTTAACTTTCTCTCCATTGGTGAAGTTACGATAAAAACATCTGGCAGAAAACTTTCGGCCTTGTGAGTTTACTGGATAGATCCAAGTCGTAATTTGGTGGGGTCCTTTTTCCGTTGATAATCTTGTATCTGCGCATGTAATTATTTCGGGCCACTCTCCAGGATCATCAGATATTACGGTGGAGTTAGAAAATAGTAATTTCACCGCTGCTGGAACGTTTTCAGTATGATGTTCCTGGGACTTTATTATTACAATCAGAAACAAATGAGGAACTTGGGGCTGAGGAACAACTAGGGCGAGCATCGTCGGTATTTTCAAGTTCAGGAAGAACACTCATTTCTGACGGTTTCAAATATTTCTTCAAAGATTCAGCTAATTTTTCCTCGTCTTCCATTTTCTGCCGTCTATGTTGGCGGAACTGATGACCTGACAATCGTTTTTTTTTGCCCTTGTCCTCAAAATAGGAAATGTCATATTGTAAGCACTCTTATTTACGTTCTCTCGAAAACAGATGAGTTACATGGTGATCTATTTGAAAAAAAATTGTTTTACATTTGTCTTTACCAACAAATACGATCACATATTTTGAACACCCTGTACAACATTTGTTGAAAATAAATATGTATTAGTATGTATTACAGGACCTTGAAAAAAAATTACCTAAAAATACTTCAGAGGTAGTAGTTGGTAGTTGCAAGGTAAAATTATTAGCCATATTGTTAATTGGCTTTTATGGGAAAAAATTTTAAATGTCAAATACTCGAAAACTACTGAGTTTTGATATAGAACATGTTTCAGAAATTTTAATCAGAATTAAGCGTAGAATAGTACAAATATACCGTATTTAGTTTTAGTTACACTACTTACCATTTTTCACACTGAAATATCCACCTCACTAACTAACCATCTAATCAACTAATCTGATTTGCAGAACAAACTAGAATGACTCATCTTACAAAATTCAGACATATTTATATTAATTTTAATTTTTTGTAGCTTCCAACAGACGACTTTTAAGCCTTTCTCGAATAAAAATAACAGTAAAAACATTTCTCTATATTTACTCTCTTTGTTTTTGATACTTACTGTTACCGCTAAGCCACCTGTGATACTCGTACTTTTTAAGCTAGCTGCTATTGCTAAGCAATAGAGTACCGAAAGAGAATCACGCATTTAACATGAATTGGAGCCGACGCGCGGCATTAGAAAGAAGAGGTCGTTAGTACGGTTTATTTAGCCGAATTGTCGCCCTTAGATTTTGCCGCCCGTGGCGTTTGCATTTAATTATTCTTGAATAATATGTATGTATACCGAGTGCTATGTCATTATTTTTTCGGACTGCTCTCATTGTGAAGAAATATTATGAATAACGCTCCGCAACGATGTAATTCCTGGCACTCTCAGCGATCGGCGAGTTGCCAGTGTCACCATTTTGCGGAACTTCTGAGGAAATGTTATTCTGTTTCTTCCTATGGATGAAACAGAACTTGTGTCAGCATGTGTTATATTAAACTGAAGAATACTCATCTGATAGCTGCTCTTGATTTAGTTATTCTTGGATGATATGTATGTATACCGAGTGCTATGTCATTATTTTTTCGGACTGCTCAAATTTTGAAGAAATATTATGAATAACGCTGGGCAACACCGTAATTATCTCGGATCTGAACTTGTTATGTCACATCCTTGCGCGGTTTTCGCAGTGTTCAAACAGGAGCATTTCTTTGGGATTTTTTTAAACTAAAAAATCCAACCATTTTTCTTATAGTTCCAGATATTAGTAATCTCGCCTATTCACTCTACCCCAAAATTAAAAAATATCACCGAACGGTGGCGCTGTCAACATACTTCGACTCCCTATTGCCAAATATCAACAAATTTGAGAAAGAAATATAGAGAATTATTTTCTACTTTATCGAACTCTCGTGTGGTATTCTGTAGATTATTTTTCGAGTTTACGATCACAAATACACTTCCTCGCAAAATGATATAATGAACTAAACCGGTTTTGATTCATTTCTCACTTTTCATGCGAATTGATGACATATGTCAAATTAAAAATATAGATTGTCAAAGAATAAAAACCTCAAATTATTCCCGCGGCAACTTTCTACGTAGATTATTCTCACTTATAATTGCACGAGAGGTTTGTATTTTATCGGGTAAATTTGTGTTGTTTAATGAGAAACTGTTGCCTAGCAATTAGACGAGAAAAACTGTTAACTATTAAAAACGCGACACCGAAGGTGGAGCGTTTTTAGGTTGACAGTTTTTCGAGTCAAATTGCCAAAGGAAACAGATTAGAGTTTGAACAACACAAATTTACCTGATATCAATACAAACGTCGAGTGTAATTCGGCAGGACAATTTAATGAATAAGAAATTTAGAAACATATCAATGCAAACTTTATTTGAAAAAACATTAAAAATGCACACATATGTAGAATTATCAAAAACGCAGTTATTGAAATTCATACTGGGAACAATGATGTCGCTGCGGGTGCCACAGCTAATCGTTTCTGTAGTAGATCTTGAAGTTTTTTTTTTCAAACGAATTGATTGAATAATGCTCGAATGATACTCTTTGTCAACTTGTAAGTATGGTTTTATTGATGATGAAGTGCTGTGTCCTGTTATTTTTATTAGAGCTTGTTCTTCAATTCCGCTTTTACTCTCATTAACTGCTGCAGCTCGATTTGAGTAATTTGTAATTTTGACACGTTTGACATCTATACCAGTACGTTGTGCTGAGCGTTTAGTGCATTTGGAAATTTCATTAATTCCAATCGGCACATTCTTGTACCAACCTTTAGAAAGTTTCTCCTTTCAAAAGGGATTTGGTGTAAGAAATACTCTGTCCAATGTTATAAAAGTGTCTCGTTTTTCCATTAACTTTTTAAATAAACGTATTGGGCAAATATTTTCCTCTGAAATATAAGGCGTAATTCAGTTGCTGTCACATAATTTATTGTTACCGCCTTGTCTCGTTTTCGAATATGGAGAATTATACTCGATACGTCCAGTTTCTTTTCCATTATTTTCAATTTCAGATACGCTGCTCCTCCTCCGCGCCAAGCTAATTCAAACGCCAAAATGTGATATAATTTCTTTTGAAGTCCTTCCGGTTCATTTTTGTCATATAATCTGGCCATAGCAAATACTTCAGATTCATTAAGAGCTGATGCACTAGATTTTCTCTTTCCGGGTTGTGCTTGTAGGATTTTACGTTTAGCATTACGTGCAGCTCGTGATGAATTAAACTGAACGTCGGTGAAAGGGTTAAATACAATAATGAATTCGTAATAATATTTACTTTGTAGCATTTCAGCGGCGGTGTTCCAAATTGTTTTAACTACCGCTTCTTTGTCTTCTCCGTTGCCTTTTCGCATATTAAATGCCCAATCTTGCAATATTACATTCAATTTCTCGATGGAAGTATCTGGCTCAAATTTATATCTTTTTGGATCGCAGAACGTAGAAAATTGTCGCCAGATTGATGATGGCATCGCAACTGTATTAGTAGGCACACAGGTATTAACAATTTGACTAATTTCGGCGTTCGTAGACTCACCGAATCGACTCATTGTTAGTGCTTAGAAATTCAATAAGTTGTTGACAAACATGTCAAACTATTTATTTTGGCAACCAACACCGCGATAATTGATAAATAAATGAATAAGTGAAAAAAACCACTAGTGCATTTGTCGCTGTAAAAATTGCAGCTATTTTTTGCCGCTGTCGAACTGACAATTGCACTGTGGCATATGCGATTTTTTATACATGAGTTGAATTGTCATTATAATAATGTTTTGATTGGCGAAAACGTAAATGTATGATTTGAATTGAAAGTTTTCATTGGTTTCTAGAAATGTCAAAAAATAATGAACGATAGAAAATTTCAGGCCAGTTTCCGTCCCCCAAGTTTCTCGAATATGCATTTTTGGAACGATTGATGAATTTCATTGATTTGCATAATATTTTGATACCAAAGCATGGTTTTCGTATTGGAGAATCAACTCAAACTGTCATACTCACTTTTTATAATTAGTTGATGGATTTTATTGACACAGGCAAATGTCCTGCTGCGATTCTATGTATCCTGAGCAAGGTTTTCGACTGCGTCAATCACATGAAACTTCTGAATTTTTTAGGCTATGGTCTAAGAAGGAAGTCACTGACCTGGATTTTTTCATTCCTCACCGATAGGAGTCAATGTGTTCCACTAAGATATGATAACGGTAATTCACTCTCGTTTTCAACATCAGAAATGAAACTGGTTCAGATGGGAGTGCCACAGGGATCCATCCTGGGACTAGTTCTGTTTCTTTTGTACATCAACAATATAGATAGAGAAATATAATACACTTTATTCACCGCCTACGCGGATGATATCAGCCTCTTGCTCTCAGCTAGGGAAACGCATGTTTCAGCTCGTAAATGTGAATAAATTTTGAATGCGGCTTCCAGATATTAAAAAAACGGAATTGATTTTTCAACGGTAGTGAATACACTACAAACAGTTTGTTTCCAAATTGAGCTCACCGATTTATATGTTTAAAAACATTAGAACTGTTTCAACCAAAAATCAACGTTACATCAACTGATGAGCATAATATATGCCCAAGTTGAATCCAGGTTACGCTATGGTATTTTTTTGGCAACTCAGCGATGAACAAACATGTTTTTATTGAACATAAAGCTATTTTAAGGTACACATTCATTTATTGTTTATATACGAGTTGTCAATATACATATTCAACAACAGTACTAACCTCACTCTGAACAGCGATATCCATGGCATAAATACTCGTCAGAAACATTTGATTCAAACAAAAACTGCTGAATATAAAATCAGTCAAAATGCTACAAGCTCCATTGGTCCGAAAATGTTCAATCATTTACCCAAAACAATCAAATCCATTAATGATCATATGGAATTTAGAAGAAGTCTGAAGTCGTTCTTGATTGATTTTATACACTTAGCGAATTTTTGAACTGTTCACTCTGACATCATCTCTATTGTACGTATTTGTATTTTATATATTTTTGTATCTTATTTGTATATATTTTATTGCCTTTGCTTTGTTTTAAATTTTTTTTTTGTATTCGTTTTTGTTTTTTCTTCTTGACTATTTCCATACTAAATGAGAATTTTTGTCATTTGAAGGAAATACAAAATTTGAATTTGAATGTTGTTTTTAATTTGTATCAGTTTGAAAAGCACCTTGGAATAGTTTTCATTACAGCTACAAATTATGGATCGAATATTGTAAAAGGAGCATGGGAAGAATTAATTTCTCGATAGAATGAAAATCAGTGCCATAATTGATATCACTCCTTATATGGCTAACACTTGAATCAAGAATCAACAAAACCCAAATATATTTGATAATAATAAACCACCATACCATAATTGTCATCCCACATTAAGAGAAATGAAAGACGAAGTTCAATTTTTATAGCCACTGGAAGCTGAAGATAACCTAACATGAAACTTGGCACATCGGTTTCAATAGTTTTTCACTACAATCATACGAAATGATCATTATTGACATTATTCATGTCTCGATAAATCGTTTTTCTGAAGCAAGTGGTTCATAATGATTCCATTATTGAGCAAGATTAATGATAAAAAACAAAAACACTTCAACTCAAAACTGTTATTTGCAATCATCTCTTGATACTCTTTGAAACCGAAATCCAACGGCGCGTGGGGTGGCACTCCTCGCGCCAACTTGCCAGTTCACGCGCCGTCGGTTAGGGCAGGCTTGGCGATCTTCGATGGCGCGGTGAGTCCCGTCGTTGTCGGTTAATGAACACGGTTCAAAGGAGCTCGGACGATGGCGCTCTACACGTGTATACCGCTCCAACGACGTGGCTAGGCGCGTGGTACTGTCAGTGCCGCCGTGGTAACTTTCACCATGGAGTGGTCGAACGAAATGATGTTCTATCCCTCTATGAAGCCCAGCCGATTATTTGGAACACACGGGATCCAAACCATGAAAACAGGAATTTAATTCATGATGCCTGAAAGCGAATTGAAGAGCAAATGAGTGTACAATATTCAATAAAGGAATTGAACAAATTTTACCGCCAACACTGCCGGCGCACAACAGTCTACAACCGCTGCGTGTCCACGTCTGAAACCGCGATCCTACATGCGTCGTGGGGACGGTCCGACACATTTCGTTGCGCCAACCTTGACACTCAACCCTCAATCCAGGATTCCCAAGCAACATGATAGTGACGGAAACTGATACTGCAACTTCGACTTGGTGGTTATAACGTTATCACCACTAAATCTACCACTAAACAGTAAGAATTACTAAAATTTTATATTTGTAAGGTTGTAGTCACGCAATTGTCATCTATGGTAGCCACTCCACAGTTCTATAACTTATTAGTGTCATTTGTGGTGTCTGAAACATTATGGCCACTGAGCAAATCACTTTAAACTTAAAAGTGAAAAATAACCGTTGGGGTAACCATCCTGTACCACTTAAATATCACTTAGAAGTCACAGTCACTTTCAAGAGAGTATGATTGTTTCGGTGACGTTTTGGTAACTTCCATAAAACCTTTAATGTGGCATTCAGTTGATTGTGATCCGTGGTGATGGTTGCCACTTTCTTGCTATCTCTATAATTGATAGCCACAGTACGCATTTATAAAAGTCACTACAAGTTACAATAACCTTCAAAATTCACCATTCTGTTTGTATAAATGCCATCATTTTCATTTCTTGTTAATTGATAATTGTTACTTCTTGATAATTGTTGATTGGAGCTGCATGAATCCACTATACTTGCTACATGTCCTTTTTAACAATTAATGAACATGTACCAGCAATTCCGAGGTTATAGCTTTGAAGTGGCAGGTTATAATAGCCCGACGTGTTCGCCCCTTTCAAGGGTATAAGACCTTTTGTAATTTTCAGGTTATAACTTTGAAGTGGTGAGTCATGGGCCTGCGACGTGGGTGCCACTTTCCAGTGGTGGAAAAGTTAATGATTCAGTTCCACTAGGCACTTTATGATGGAAGGAGCTTCAGAGTGGTATATTTACACTTTCTGACACTTGAAAGTTATATTCTCCAAAAGCCAATATATTTACAGGAATATGCTGGGTCGCCATTATTAGAGAAATGATTGAAATATTCAATAAAGATTTTTTTCTTTTTTTTTTTTTTTTTCATGTTCTGGTTCCCACGAAAAGGGATATCCTGTAAAGTTCAGAGAACATCGTGGGAACCAAGGGAAAGAAGGTAGGAGTTGGTGTTCTTCTTAAATTTCTGGAGGTTGTATGCCTCGGGGAACACCTCCCTAGGCAATGAGTTCCAAAGCCTCGCTGTTCGTTGGATGAACGAGTCTTTGGAAAGTGATGTTCTGCAGGTCTCCAAAGTGACCACGAAGGGGTGTGATGACTGAACTTGACGGGTTAATCTCGAAGAGACTGCCAAAGCAGGAACGATTGTTGATATTTCAGAAGAGCATCGCCCATGGAAATATCTATAGAATAGAGACAAATCGCCAACTTTTCTACGGTGTTCCAGACAAGTGAGCGAGTTTGTAAGCGAGGCATCACCGACGAGACGAATTGCCCTTTTTTGGACAGAATCCAATAGCCTCAGGATATGTTTAGGTGCCGCGCTCCAAATATGGGAACAGTATTCCAGGACAGGTCGGATCTGTGCCTTATAGATCATAAGCAGCTGAGTGGGGGTGAAATAGCTCTTGGCACGAAACAAAAAACCAAGTTTTTGGGATGCACTTTTGGCAATGGACCTCACGTGATTTTCCCAGAAAAGGTTTTTGCTGATAGTAATACCAAGCATCGATATGGATGACTTCAGTGGTATGGTTACTCCTGACAAAGTAATGTTAGGCACAGTGAGATCGGCTTTTCTAGAGAAAAGACATGCTTGTGTTTTGTTTGCATTGAATTCTACCAAGTTATTAGATCCCCACTCGAGAATTGTTGCTAAGTCCATATTTATATTATTAACATTTCTTCCTCGTTCATTTCTGGTTTCACGGGCTGATATAGGGCCCTGGAAGAGAAAGCGGTATGGAGGGTACTATCATCGGCAAAGCTGTGTACTGGACATGAAGTTGCTTTCAACAGGTCGTTGATGGAAGTAGAAATAGTGTTGGTGGAGAATAGATCCTTGCGGAACACCAGCATTTATGAGTAGAGTGTCAGATGAAACTCCATCGACCACTACATGGAGAGACCTGTTTGAGAGAAACTAGCAAGCAGAGAACACAGCTGGGGGCAAGCCATAAGACGGAAGCTTCTGAGGGTCCCTGGTGCCAAACTCGATCGAACGCCTTGGAGATATCTAATGCCACAGCTAAAGTTTCTCCATACTTTTCAATAGACAGCTGCCATATATGTGGGACGTAAGCGAGCAGGTCACCAGTTGATCTCTGATGGCGGAAGCCATATTGCCTATCGTTGACAATTCCTGAGTCTTCCAGATATTTCATGAGCTCGATGTTGATGGCTTTTTCCATGACCTTTGGGAAATAATAGATAGCAGTGCGATAGGTCTGAAGTTGCTAGGTAATGGCCTTTTTTCCTTTTTTAGGGACTGGCTGTACTCTTGCAATTTTCCAATTGGACGGAAATACCCCAAATTGTAAGAGTGGTTGAACAACTTGCAAAAGAACAGGTGTTAGTTGGGGGACATTTTGAGAACAATCGGCGGGATTCCGTCAGATCCACAGGCTTTGTTGGTGTTGAGACCCGCAAAATCTTTCTGATAGTACGTTGGCGAAAGGTGATCTCGGGCATGTGACTGTCAATAGGTGTAATGTTCGGGGTTGTTTTCCGATGAATCAGAGTGGAATTTCCAGCAAATAGGTGCGCAAAGATATTGGCTTTTTTCCTGGGCAGTCGTTGCTAGTGTTCCATCTTCTTTGGTTAGAGAGAAAATGAGCTGGAAGTGAAGTTTCTTCCAACAGCTTTGGCGAAAGACCAAAATGAACGGGATCCGTTAGGACATTCAGCAAGTTTTGATCTTATTTTGGCATTGTGGGCATCTTTGAGCATTCTATTGTCTCTTTGCATATGCCTCTAGCCTCGACATATGCTGCTCTGGTCTCAGGGCCGGATTTTTCAGCCATCGATGGTAGTTGCCTGTTTGGAAGCCACAGCTCTAGAGCAGGTTCGGTTAAACCAGGTCTTATCGGATGATGTTCTTCTTTCGGTATTCGCTATGTAAGTTTGAATCCCCAACATGATGATATCAGAAATTGTCTAAGCACATCGTGTTAGATCTAAAGAAGAGAAACAAACTCTCTTCCATGGAAACGCTGAGAAAACATACGAAGACCTTCCCAGTCGGCCGAATTGTAATGCCACATGAGACGGGGTGGTATTGTGTAGCCCCGATGGTAAAATGGAAAGAGCATGTTGTGGAGATGAGGGTGTGATCAGAGTTTCCAGTGGGGCACAAACTTCTATTCTATACGGGTCAGGATTGGTGGTGAGGAAAAGATCTAGTGTATTGGCAGACTGGTTGTTGACATCAGGGATGCGGGTTGGTAGCTCGACCAGTTGTTCTAGACCATGAGTGATGGCGAAGGCTCCCGGCTTGACGACCCGCATCATCTGTTTCGTTAGAGAATTTGAGCCAGGCAGCGTTATGTACATTAAAGTCTCCCATGATTATGGTTTCAGCTGTTGGATGGTTCTCCTGAATGTAGTCCAGTTTGAGTGATAAAAACTCAAAAAGGTCGTTATATGAAGGTTCATTAGGTGAAAGGTAAAGGCAGCAGAGGAACTTAGTCAGTTTGGTATCAGATAGCTTGAACCACATCACATCAAAGTCTTTCGGTTCCAAACTCTCTTCACGCTGGCATGAAAGGTTAGCCTTAGCGTAAAGGCAGACTCCACCTTTGAACCTGAATCGAGAATGGAGTTCGTAACCAGGGCAAAGCATATGGACCTTGTTGGTGGACGAGTTTACTTGTGTTTCTGTTAGAGCCAGAATATCCGGTTTTTTCGTCTGTAGGTGATGGTGGACGTCATTGATGTTCTTGTTGAGTCCGCGGATGTTGCAAAAATTAATCTTTAATGTTGAGTCCCCTTGAGTACCTCTTGCCCGGAAATCCGAATGGAGAGGTATTTTGCTTCCGGAGTGTTTTACTCTAGGAGACTTCATCATTTGTCTTCAGCACTGCATCAAACATAGTAATTTATTACGTAAGTATTTGTTTCAAGAAACCAAGGTTGATAAAACAATGTTTGAGTGATTTAAGTACATAATTTCAGAGGCGAGTTATTCACAAAATTATAATGTTTTCATTAAATAACGAGTATTCAGATGGCGCGTGCTCACAATCGAGCTAAAACACCCATATTTCACATAAAACTTTCAATTGTTTTAATTTTATCCCGATCAGAAGTATCCAAATTCAATATACTTACTGACGCGTTTTGTATGTTTATATGTTATATATTTTTATAGCTGATCGAGTATTAGAAATGAATCAGGCAAAATGGAAGAATGAGGAATATTTATCATAAAATATGTTGCTGAATAGAGATCGAGCTACATATTATTTACACAAACGCAGTCAGTTGTTTAACTTGACTAGTGTCGGCCACTACATATCCACGTTTTTGCCAGGTGGCTATCTGAGATCCAGGAATGTAGATCGGAACGTAGCAGCCACCATAAAAGTGTTCCCCATTTTGGTAGCCGCCGCGTGATGGAACCGTGTATATTACGTGGCAGTGGTTGTGGTCAAACACCTCAAAGTTTTCCAGAATTGTGGCCGCTACGTTCCGTCCACTAAAAATGCTACATTAACTTTGTATGGGAATTTTGTATATTATGTCGCTTTCCTCGGTGCTGGAGGGGTACAATCACAATATGGATTTTTACCAAGTTTGACTGATTATTTTAGGAAAGGAAAAGGTTACAAATGGAAATAATAGTTCAATAATTCATTTTTTTCTGCTTGATAGGGATGCTTACTTCTGGATATGACTTCATGATTTGAGGAAAGAACTGAATAAACATTTTTTTGTTTCCATGATGAATATGTCGATGTTTCGGGGGCACGATGGAAGAATGCCTTGAGTATGAATGCTTCTTGATATGAAGAAGGCACGTTGTATCAATTTATTGATACTTTCGAATTCTTACTCCTCCTATATCGGTTATAGTTCAAACCTGATGAATAATAAATATTCTTTCAAAAAAACATTATTTAACAGCTCTACAAGCAGTATTACATGCTGAAAAAAAAACCTTTTTTTAATTTATCACATATTCCAGACAGCCTATGGAAATAAATCAACGTTTTTACGTCGAATGATCAAGGTACATTTATCAGATAAAAGCAATAAATCAAAAAAATCTGGAGTGTATTAATTAAACTGTAGTGCAAAAACTTGGATTGCTATAACTTATCGAGTGGAATAATAATAAAAGGGATCATTGATGCAATTATCAAACCACTCACATTCGTTTTCAACTCATGCATATCTACTGGTTGTTTTACTAGCTGTTCTAAATTTCTGAAAATTTTATCACTATAGGTGATAAGTCTCGCGTTGACCATTATCGTCCTATTCCAATAATTCTGGTTCTGGGTAAGGTAAATGATCCTGAAGAACATGTTGGTTCGATATTTTGTGATGAATAACTTCTTCAGCGATCATCAGTATGGATTCAGAGCAGGGAAGTCCGCAATTGATGCTTTATTGGAAGTCGTGATTCGCATTGTTGAGGGCCTTGAGAGAGGAGATTTCGAAGCAATAGTGAGACTGACTCAAAAAAACTCTCTGAATAAAGTAAAAGTTATATTTGATTTTTTTCGTTAGCAATGCAAACGCGAGTCATACGATTGCGGCACTCGCCATTGGCTCATAAATTAATATATTTCCATACCTCTGTACAATAATATATTCCTGCTCGATTACAAGCATACAATAACCAGATTTCCAGTAGTACAAAAAAAAATCTTTGGCTATCACATGGTTGGCAAGTGCATCAATAGATATTATTTTTTTGAAGTGAATCATGTTATGGCTATCAAAAGAGTGAGTACGTTGTGTAAAATTAGTACCCATCATTGAAAATCTTATATTAATAGATGTTTGGGAAGTGATGTACGTCAATGAAAATAAATTCTGAGAGATAACACCGCACCGCTTGAAGAATAGACATAATTTATTACTAGTAGAAATACAAATTTAACACATACATGCCCAATAAAACCTATTGCTTTCTCCGGTCATAGTACTGTCATAGGATATCGGAAAAAGACCATGAATTCACGAAACGCGGGTGGGGATACTAAAATATAAGACATACTTCAGATATATTTAAATCATTAGAGATATCGAAAATAAAAAAGGGATTAAATTTAATCAGGGTACCTTGCTTGAATTGAATGAAAAATTATCGAATTGGGAAAACTAAAACAAAGAATATAGGGTTACCAAAAAAATATCTATAATCGAAACAAAGGCAGCTTGACTCTCAATTTAAAAATAGAAATGACTAGCTGGTACCCGCGACTTCGTCCGCGTGGAATTTGTATTTTTTTCTATGTTTTTCTCTGTGTTGTTCCATCTACCCAAGCAACATTATAGTGACGGAAACTGATACTGCAACTTCTACTCGGTGGTTGTCACGTAATCACCACTAAATCTACCACTGTACAGTAAGAATAACTGAAATTTTATATGTGTATGGTTGTAGTCACGTAATTCCCATCTATGGTAGCCACTCCACAGTTCTATAACTTATTAGTGTCATTTGAGCTGTCTAAAACATAATGGCCACTGAGAAAATCACTTTGAAGGTTTTCAAACCCAAAAGTGGAAAATAACCGTTGCGGTAACCATGCTGTACCACTTAAATATCACTTAGAAGTCACAGTCACTTTCAAGAGAGTATGATAGTTTCGGTGACGTTTTGGTAACTTCCATTAAACCTTCAATGTGGCAGGCACTTGATTGTGATATGTGGTGATGGTTGCCACGTTCTTGCTATCTTCATAAGTGATAACCACAGTTCGCATTTAATGAAAGTCACTACAAATTACAATAACCTTCCGCGCGATGACGAAAGCTAACCTAAGTTTTCTCAAATTATTTTATTGTGGATTACAAAAAGTTTGTGTAACCTATTACATGGAACATGAATGATTTCATTCAATATGAAATGAGTTATGCGTTTTCAATAGTCAATTTTCCTTGATTTTGAAGTGACCGTGGATTGGTCCGTACGATAACGAAAACTAACCTAACTTTTCTCAGATGATTTCATTGTGGCTTGCAAAAAGTTCGTTTCATCTGTTACGTGAAACTTGATATTCATTCAAAATGAAATGGGTTATGCGTTTTCAATAGACAATTTTCCTTAATTTTGAAGTGGCCGTGGATTGGTCAGCGCGATGACGAAAACTTACCTTACTTTTCTCAAATTATTTTATTGTGGCTTACAAAAGTTCGTTTTACCTATTACGTGACTGATATTCATTCAAAATGAAATGGGTTATGCATTTTCAATAGACAATTTTTCTTGATTTTTGTATAAAAAGGTTAATTTAAAGGCTTTGACTTGTGCTCCTAGCTGCTTAATATTTATACTTGAATTGTTAATTCTGTTTGCATAAATGCCATCATTACCATTACTAGTTGATTGATAATTGTTACTTGATACTTGATAATTGTTGATTGGAGCTACATAAATCCACTGTACTTGCTACATGTCCTTTTTTAACAAATAATAAACATGTACCCGCAATTTAGAGGTTATAACTTTGAAGTGGCAGGTTATAATAGCACGACGTGTTCAAACCTTTCAAGGGTATGAGACCTATTGTAATTTTCAGGTTATAACTTTGAAGTAGTGAGTCATGTGCCTGCGACGTGGGTGCCACTTTCCAGTGGTGGAAAAAGTAATAATTTAGTTCCACTGGGTACTTTATGACGGAAGTAGCTTCGGAGTGGTATAGTGGTATATTTACACTTTTTGCCACTTCAAAGCTATATTCTCCAAAAGCCGCCATATTTACAGGAATATGCTGGGTCGCCATTATTAGAGAAATGATCGAAATATTCAATAAAGATTTATTCGTCATCAGCAAACGTAGTAATTCATTATGTAAGTATTTGTTTCAGCTAACCAAGATTGTTAAAACAATGTTGGAGGGATTTAAGTACATAATTTCAGAGACGAGTTATTTCCACAATTATAATGTTTTTCTTAAATGAAGTGTATTCAGATGGCGAGTGCTCACAATCAATCTACAACACCCATATTTCACATAAAACTTTCAATCGTTTTAATTTTATCCCGATCAGAAGTATCCAAATTCAATATACTCACTTACGCGTAGGTATGTTCATATGTTATATATTTTTATAGTTGATCGAGTGTTAGAAATGAATCAGGCAGAAAGGAAGAATGAGGAACATTTATCACAAAAATATCATGCTGAACAGAGATAGAGCTACATATTATTCACACAAACGCAGTCAGTTGTTTAACGTGTCTAGTGTCGGCCACTACATATCCACGTTTTTGCCAGGTGACCACAACGTAGATGGAATGTGGCTATCTGAGATCCAGGAACGTAGATCGGAACGTAGCAGTCACCAAAAAAGTGTTCCCCATTTTGGTAGCCGCCGCGTGATAGAGCCGTGTATATTACATGGCAGTGGTTGTGGTCAAACACTACAAAGTTTTCCAGAATCGTGGCCGCTACGTTCCGTCCACTTAAAATGCTACTTGGGTAGCTTATGCCTGTTACTTCGCCAGCTTTCCGTTGTAAGTAATTATTAAACTTTCACCTTTTCCCGAGGGTGCTTTTATTCCAGTGGACCATCCTTCCATGAATGCTTGCCTCGCATATTTTATATCTATATCCTGCCATATTTTACCAATGCTATACCTTCATTTAACCAAGTTTCGTCCATATAATAGATATTCCTGTTTTCCCTTGGAAACTGTCTAACTGCCCTCAAATATCGTCGTCGCCAGCAGAGGATTTCGTCTTTCTTTATTAAAAGTGATTATCTGTTTTAAATTTTTTCATAACGAAAATTCATTTCCTTCAAAGTTTTCCACACCTTCTTCCTACCCATGGGTGGAATGAAATCATCCTTTTTCAGTTTAGACATTACTGTGTTCAAGGTAGGTGTTTCTTTATTTTTTTAAGTAAAACGAGTGTATGATTCTTCTGATAGCAGTCTTTTCATCCTCATTTATTACAGTTTATTTTATTCCTGTACTTCTCTTTGGTAACATTATGGAACCGCGTTTATCCTCGTGCACAAGTCGGTATATTATTGATTGTCCGAGTCATATTCGAAAACATTTCAACTATTTTTGTAACTCGGAATGTTGAGTGTTGGTGGCGAACAGCGTTGAACACATTGAGACTAATAATTTTCTCATTTTTAGAAAGCGCACTTTTACTAATACGTTTTGAAGCAACAAATTCAAAAACACTAGCCATTTTCAAGAACGAACTTTTCCAACAACTGCCGGAAAGTAACTAAACATTTCAAATTTTTTAAACACTGAGGTAAACTACCTCTGCCTCTACCTAAGCTGATAATTGGTTTTTTAGAAGAACCCTCCATTTGTGAAACAAATCCGACCATATTGTTATCTCTTATCACTGGGACGGATTCATATCTACATAATATTATTTGTTGAAAAATGTTTGAAGTAAGGAAAAGATAATCAAGTAGGCGATTGTAAATTTATTATTTTATTGTACTTGGAACAAGAAATTACAGAGCATATTTAAGAGTTGTCCATTGTTATGGACTAATCATATTAACAGTCATTAAGCTGGTACGAAATATCTTTGAACCAACTTCACAGGGTTATTGGTTATATTTGGACCAATAGATATCCTCCTTATTTGGAGAGCTAAAAAAATGGTTAGATTAGGAAAGTTGTAGCATTTTTTCTGAACCGCCTGGAAATATGAATAGAAAAACAATTGAACGTCGCATTGAAAAGTTATGATATAAACTTTTGTTTTTTCTAATGGGACGCACAGGATTGCATTTTTGGGTCCTCCGGAAAATTCTAGATATGTTTCATTCATGATGTCCTATATCTACTTGCATATTCCCATCTTAGTTTCTCATAAGCTATCCAATGACATCCACTTTAGATTTAACCTCGTACGCCTATGGAATACGGCGAAGACGACTCGGTTTTACAGTTCAATAATGATTTATTACTCTCTCACATTGGGAAACAGAGTATAACTATATTTCATTTCTTCACTAGCTGACCTGGCAGACGTTGTCCTGTCCAAATCTCTATATTTCCTGTTTTTTTTTCCTGAAAACTCTCGTCCGCGTAGAATTGATTTTTTCCTGTTTTTCTTTGGGTTGTTCCATCTAGGTTATGCTTTTGACTTTTTCCCTTATCCCGTTATCTCGTTTTCCGTTATTCCCGTTTTCCGTTATCTAGTTATCCCGTGTTCCCGTTTTATTATATATATATATATATATATATACATATATATATTACATAAAGTAAGGAATAAATTCATTATCCAGAAACGGAAAAGCTTTTCTAAAAATTCCGTCAACTTTTATTTCACGATGCGCATCTTTTGACGTTTTAGGCGCATTGATGACGTCATTAATGTTTCGGCTATGACGTCATGTACATTTTTTTCAAATTGCAACCGCTATTTTTGATAGTGCCATTTGAAAGAGCACACGTTGAACCAAAAGTTTTGTCATGTTACATGAGGAAATTGTCGGAAAGATTAATGTTATAATGATTTTTAAGTAATTTATTTTACAAAGTTGATTGAACAAACTAATTGATCAAATGTTCAAATTGAAGACCTTCCTGAGCCTGGCAGTATCCAAGACGGTCAATAAATCCTCGTTGGACCTTAGTGATAGTTTGTTGAGTAATATTGTTACATTCATTTGTAATCCTAGTTTTCAATTCCTCTATATTATCTGGTCTAGTTTTGTACACGACATATTTCAGATGGCCCCACAGAAAAAAATCTAATGGGATAAGGTCCGGAGATCTTGGGGGACATTCAATAGAACCACGCCTACCTATCCACCTGTTGGCAAAGACTTGGTCAAGATACCTTCTGAACATCAGCTGCGTAATGCGGCGTTGCACCATCCTGCTGGTACCATGAGTTGTCATTTGGTATAGCAGGGTTATCTGCGTTAGGAAATGAGATCACCAGACTGGGTATAACATAATCCTGTAGGAGTTGAAGGTACCTCGGACCATTTAAATTTTGTTCGAAATAGTGGGGTCCAATTATCCTGTTTTGTACAATCGCCGCCCAAACATTTATTTTCTGAGAATACTGTGTGTGATGTTCTCTCATCCATTTTGGATTCTCCTTAGCCCAGTACCTGCAATTATGCCGATTCACTGTTCCTGTTAGTGTAAAGGTAGCTTCATCAGAGAAAGCAATATTTTTTACTAGCAAAGGGTCAGCATTGCATATATCCATTAACGTTTGGCAGAACTGCATCCGTCGGTCTGGATCGTCCTCGAAAAGTTCTTGGTGCGAGTCATCTTATAGGGATGCCTCATTGATTTCAGGACGCCCAGCTTTAGGAAGATCATCAACACTACCAGTGTCTTGAAACTTTCTCTCAACTTTGCTCACTGCTGATTGAGTTATGGGCCTATCCGGGTATTTAGTATTAAACAGTCCAACTACTTCTTGTTGTGTTCGTATTCTATCACCGTATCCAATCATCATCAAAATTTCGATTCTCTGAGTAACAGAAAGGCGCATTTTATTCTTAATTCTTTCGAAAAGCAGGGTATCAATGAAATATGAACTGTCAAACTGTGGCATACGCCAACCACACGGCTTAATCAGCGAGGTAACAAAAACAGTAAAATGTCTTTTTACGATAATAAAAGAGTGATTCTTTTAGGGCTTCAAAATACGAAGACACCAGTGGCGTGCTGAAAGATAACTTTACAAAGCTAGGAAGGACTTTATTTTGAACCTTCAATTGATTAGTTTGTTCAATTAACAAAATAAAGTAAGTTAACTCAAAATCAATAAAATATTAATTTTCTCGACAATTTCCTTATGTAACATGACAAAACTTTTGGATTAACGTGTACAGAGAAATATGCTCTTTCAAATGGAACTATTAAAAATAGCGGTTGCAATTTGAAAAAAATGTCCAAGACGTCATAGCCGAAACATTAATGACGCCATCAACGCGACTGAAACGTCAAAAGATGCGCATCGTGAAATAAAAGTTAAAACGATTTTTTCGAAAAGCTTTCCCTTTCCTAGATAATGAATTTATTCCTTACTTTATGTACATACTGTATATATATTCCACGACCAAAGAATTACGCCTATCCATATGGACATAGCACTTCTCTTTGAGGCTGCCTCCGTGGTGACGTTGGTTGTTGCCCTGGAATGCAGGGTCTGCTAACCGAAACCACAAATGTGCGGCTGGCTTCTATTTGTTGACTCCGTTGATTTGTCGTTTTCTACCAAGTGTTGTTCATCCTTGCACTTCTTCACCGTACTGATGAGGGCCGAGAGCCCAAAACACTTCTCTTTGAGGGCTATGTCCATTAAATTCCTTCCATTTTGTTTAACACTCCCCTCGATATTCCTCTCTTTCATATTCCCGAATATTCCAATTTCCGGGCAACTTTTTTAAATTATTTTTCGTAAAAACGATTACGAACATTTAAAAAAAATTAGCCAAATCGGTCCAGCCGTTCTCACGTTTTGCGCTCACAACGACATTTTTATTATATAGATTTTTTTGTTCATATTGTTTTTCATCTTTTTCTCATTCTCTCTCTCACTCTCTTACACACTGAATTCTTCAATCTGAAACGTTTTTAGCGAACAGACAAACAAACAAACAGACAAGAAAGCAAGTTAATATTACAATTCCATCCAGTTCCAAGTCTCTAGCTCATTGGAAAGTTAGTTTAAAATCGATTGCAGAATTTGTACTGAACCGAGAAACATACAGACAGACAAGAAGCGAGTTCATAAAAACGTGGTAAAAAATTATTTGTTATAGTCGCTGCCCCCCAACGTAATCATGTCTCTTTGAACTGGATTTGTTAATAATCATTCCAGGGGAATTTTGAATATCGGCATGCAGAATTTGGCAACACTGGCCTCCTTGTTATCTTAATCTCCGCGAATGTGGACAGGTGAGATGTAAGGCGTGACCAGACATCATGGGATGCGAGAGATATTAGATTTTTTTACGTCCACAGCTGTGCTGGTTTGTTGGTATACCTTGTTTTTAAAGTATACCGTTATTTTTTTCAATGAGAGTATCTTTAACCGCAGTGTGTTGTTATATAGTCTGCCGAACGACGGTGTTGGAATAAATTAAAAGCACATTTCCACGTATTCAAGCTACGAATCCTGCACAAAGTAAAAAATACAGATACGCCGAGCAACATACAAATATTGTAAAACTATTAATAGTTATATACACCCACAGCATATGAAATTAACGAACGCATATATTCATTATGTAAATGCTGATTGACTTCTAGATATATCAACATCACAACGAACTGGTACTTATTTCTCAGTATCCCGGTTACTTTAGAAATAAATCTAGCAATTTTTTATACGTAACCCTGCTAGCCGCATATTCTGTCAGAACGTCCATAGAGAAAAATAATTAAAAATGTCATAAATAAATCCAAATTAGCGAGCGTCGGGGGCGGTTTGGCGGCGGCAATCTTTTTATTAGACACTCTGACACCTTCAAATTTCGTCGGAGCGTTCTTGAGGGAGAACGGGGGCGGGTTGGCTTCAGCAATATTTTTATTAGAGATCCTGCCACCACCATATTTCGTCAGAACGTTCATGATGGAGAATAAATTAAATAAAAAATTACCGAACGTCGGAGGAGGGTTGGCCTCAGCAATATTTTTATTTACGGAACGTTGAGATATATTTTCTTGCACGCATATTTTTTTTCGAAAGAAACGCATAAGAAATAAAATATTTGAAAATGGTGGTGGCAGGATCTCTAATAAAAATATTGCCGCTGCTATACCGCCCCCGACGCTCGGTAATTTTTTTCTGTTGATGGAATCGTGATTTATTCTCCTTTATGAACGCTCTGACAGAAAATGGTGGTGGCAGGATCTCTAATAAAAATATTGCTGAAGCCAACCCGCCCCGACGCTCGGTAATTTTTTTCTCTTGTTGGAATCATGCATTATTCTCCTTCATGAACGTTCTGAAGGAATATGGTGGTGGCAGGATCTTTAATGAAAATATTGCCGCCGCCCTCCCGCCCCCGACGCTCGGTAACTCTTTTCTCTTGTTGAAATCATGCATTATCCTCCTTCATGAACGTTCTGAAGGAACATGGTGGTGGCAGGATCTTTAATGAAAATATTGCCGCCGCCCTCCCGCCCCCGACGCTCGGTAACTCGGATTTGTCGATGACATCGCTCATTGTTTTCCCTCAAGAACGCTCTGACGTAATTTTAAAGTGTCTAATAAAAAATTGCCGCCGCCAAACCGCTCCCGACGCTCGGTTATTTGGATTTCTTCATGGCATTTTTAGATATTCTCCTTTATGGACGTTCTGACAGAATATTGGGCTAGCAGGGTTACGTATGAAAATATTGCTGGATTTATTGCTAAAGTAACCGGGGTTTCTCAGTGTGATCATTGTTCCGCAGTAACATATTATATGGCATACTTCTATGGGGCAGCTCCTGTCATTATCAAAAAATATTCATTCAGCAGCAAAAAAGGCCATCAGAATCATGAGTGTGCAAATTTTTGCAATCTCAAAATTATGCCAATTTCTACAATTTTTCTTTATCACACTCTTTTAGAAATTTACAAAAACTGAATAGATTATGAAACTGATACCGTGGGTAACCAATATCACAGAAGATCACGAGATTTGCTAAAACAAACCCATGCAGAGACTAGCGACGTCAGATAGAAATTCTTTGAATATTGGGGTATTCAACAAACTACCCAGGGAAGTTAGACATTTGAATGCACACGATTTGAAAACCATTATTAAACACTTTCTTTTGAAGTATTGCTTTTATTCAGTGGAGAAATATCTTAATTTCAATAGGCGACAACACTGCTTAACGATATAGACGCTCTTCCTTTTCAATTTTAAATTTTGTGTTAGTACTTTTATATTTTATTCTATTTTAATACTTATTTTATTTATACATATATGACTGTTCAAATTTTAAAATATTTGTCGAATGTTTGTTTTACATATGTACACCAGTATGTAAAGAAGTGAATAAACTATCTATCTATCTATCTTTTTTTTGTCAGAGGAGAGGAAATCTTACATAAGACTCTGGTCTTTCCAGGGTGCCGGATTCTTACCGACTAAAACCCCTCCTCTCGTCTACCTCACCACACCGGAATCCGTTTTCGCATTTCTTCAGTGTGGTGGGTTGTTTTTGTTTCTTTTAATCATCTCTCCTATCTCTCTCCTCTTTCTCCTTGGTTTCTTTAATTTGTCGGATGGTTTTATACGCTATTTTCCAGCCTTCTTCCGATATCACCATATTTCTGCGTTAAATGTCCTTTCCACTTCCCTCATCTCTCTCCCGGTGCCATCTAGGACACTCGAAAAGCGTGTGTTCCACGTCATCCACTATCCCGCAGTAAGTACACCTATCTGTCTCCGATCTCTTTCTGTCGTAGAGATATTTTAAAGCATCCGTGTCCTGAGAGCGCTTGCGTTAGATAATAGTCCACTCCTCCGTGTGGTCTACTCAACCAGACTGCAATATCCGGTATCAGCTGGTAGGTCCACCGGCCGTAAGTGCCAGATCTCCATGTTTCCTGCCATTTGGTCGTACGCGATGTTCTGGCTGTGCTCCTTGCTTCACCGTTATAAGTCTCTTTTCGTTCTTCTATAACGAATTTTATCGGTGGTACCCCTGCTATAACTCCCACCCTTCTGCCGATATGCTTCTGTAGGCGCTGCATATCCTAATACACATGAGTCTTTGGATTCTCTGCAGTTTTTTTCCAATTTATTGTTTTCAGTAACTGTATGCCATACCGGGGCTGCGTAGAGCACCTGGGATGTATCACACTCGACAGGGTTCTCCTTCTGGATGCCCTCGGCCCTCCAATTTTTTTGCCTTTTCTATAACCTTGTTAACGTGTTCGGCAAACGTTAGCTTCGTGTCGATCCATACTCCCAGATACTTTATTGCCTTACTTGGATTCACCGTGGTGTCTTGAACTCTGAATTCTATCGGTGCAATCTTCCTTTTTGTGGTCAGAACGACTACCTCTGTCTTTTCGGGAGCTAGTTGCAGATTTCTGCCCACCATCCATTCCGTGATTCTGATGAGTGCGGTGTTTGCCGTATTCATCAGTGTACGTTCCTCTTTGGCAGTTACTACCATTGCTATATCGTCTGCGAAGCCAATAAGTGTAGTACCATCTGGTAATTTTATTTTCAGTAGATCGTCGTACAGAATGTTCCACAGTGTTGGTCTCAGCACATATCCCTATGGAACTCCGCTGTTTATGTCTATGGTCCTACTGATCCCCTCGGCCTCCAGTATTACTCGCCTCTCCGATAGGTATGAATTTATAATATTCACCAGACTCTCATCAACTCCATTCTTCCTGAGTTCTTCCAGGATAATTTGCCATGATGCGCTGTTGAATGCATTCTTAACATCCAGGGTGATCATTGCACATAGTCTTTGGTGGGGGGTGCGAGTATTCTGCAGCACCTCTAGCGATTTTCGTCACCTGGAGGATTGCGTCTACTGTCTGCCTGCCTTTCCTGAAACCGTATTGGTTATCGGATAGTTCCCCTGTGCGTGTTAGTTCTTTTTTAAGCCTTGCCAGTATCAGGTGTTCGTATATCTAAAAGGCATATCGGTCTGTGCGACGACAGGTTGTTCAGCGGCTTGTCTCCCTTTCTTAAAAGGACTAATTTCGCCTTTTTCCTCTCTGCTGGAAAGTTTGCTCCATCTGCAAGATCATTTTAGACTCTCAGTATATCTTCAGGCCGGTCTATAACAACTTGTTTTATTACCTCCGGTGGTATATTCCCAGGTCCCGGTGCCTTGTTATCCTTCAGCTTATTCTTCGAGTGTAAAATTTAAAAACTCAGCGTTGATATCACAGTCAAATATCACAGTTTCGTGCGTCGGAAATAGGGAATGTGCTACTTCCTCCATCTTTGGCATTGTTAGATTAGGTCTGGGAGGGTACCCAATCATACCCTTCATGACTATTTTGTATCCGTCCCCCCAGATATCATCATCGATTTTTTGGCAGAGTGATTTCCAGTTGGCTCTTTTTGAGTTTTTAATAGAGTTTCTCAACATCTTCTGACTCACTTTGTAATCTTCCCATAGTTGGAGGTTTTCTTGAGGATGGTTTATCTTTGAATTCCTTGTATAGAGCCTCCTTTTCAGTACGCATTCCTCGCAGAGTTCTGCTACTTCCTCGTTCCACCAATATACCGGTTTTCCTCTCCTAACTGATTTTCTCCTTGGCATTGATTATCACAGATATTGACTAGATTTGCAGTGAGGTTGCTTGCATTACTCATTTCTTCTATTTCTTGGATTGCATTTCGTAGTGTTTTCCGATCTAGTTTCCTTACTTGCCATCCTTTGGGTTTTTGATCTCTAATGGGTGCCTGTTTTCCTTCCGTTATGTCGAATATTATGTAGATGTGGTCGCTCAGCGATTTTTCTTCGCTCACATGCCAGTCGGTGATGTTGGTCTTGATGTCATTCGTCGAGATTGTCAGGTCCAGTATTGATGCTTGTTCACGTCTTACGAAGGTGGGTTTATTTCCTCCGTTGACAATTGCCTATCTATCTATCTATCAATGAAAGTGGGGTTCGTCTCTATCAAAATACTCGACTAATTAAAATTTTGCACTTCGAAAACACAACAAAATAATGTACTTCAACAACTAAATGAATAAATCACACTTTACAACTGAACTATTACGCTCGCCAATGTATCTGTTTCACGTACTATGTTCCAACTGAACAAACAAATAACTCATCAAATAAATAACTGTCTTCGCTCGCATGCGTGGCGCCTATATAGTTGTCCTGTCATGCCCCAAAAGTACAGAAAAACTTTCAAGCATAAGAAACAACACGATATTACTATATATGAACTCTATGGCCAGAAACAAATTCACTAGGAATGAAAATGAATTCTAGAGTCAAATACGCGACCAAAACTGATATACAAGGCCCGTTATGAATATCCTAACCCCCGCCCGACATAGAAATGCATAATAAAAAAAATCAATCTTTTTCAAATGAGTCATACACAATTCACCAGTTTCCCATGTTAGTCATATCTAAGGAATTCATTATGTAAACAAATAGCTATAAATTAATGAGTGGTGACAGCTCGCCAAGTGCAACCCGATTACGACATACATCAATTATTAAGCTGCTGATTCATTATGACAGGGTGAAGATGACTATGATGTTAGTAACCTGACCCGCGGCTGATTAAAAGCCATTCCGTGAAGGGGCCGAATGATATGAAAGCACGAGACACGAGCAATCTACAATCTTAGTCGATATACCGAGGTTGTGCCCTCAAAATGAGGTCAGGTTTCATTCGATTACCATATAGTGGAATAAAGATGAGAAGAGTACGAATATAGTCGTCTTGCAGTGAACTTAAGAAGCTTTTAAGAAAAATTATATTCAAATCAAGTTAAACCGAGTAATGACCGCACAAAGTGAATTCACGAGTAAACAAGTATTTTTCCAAAATTACCTATTATTTATCAACGCTTCAAGAACGAGATAAGTCAACGATAAACCTCTAGTCGACAGTTCCCGACTTAATAGAAAAACAGTATCCATACAACTATAGTCGAATATACAGTACGCTTCAAAAGTAAATAAACAACTTACGCGGAAATAATTAAAATATTAATCAAATTAAACTACTATCGTGTTGAACCAATAACCAGTGAATGAGTGTTGAAACCTGGTGGGTCTGGAGTAAGTTCAGATATTTTTGTGTATCTTATGCTTGGGCAAATTGAACCATTTATGATCTTTATGTGTTTTTGAATATATCTCCATATTTTATGTTCCAATAGTTTTCAAATAATAATTATCAATGGTTAACATTTGATGTCATTCTTACTTATATCCAGTTCAGTGACTTTGAGACTGACAAAAACTGACTTAATGTGAACACTACTACTTTGTATCCCTATATAGAACGGATGACAGGCTTTATATATTTTATAAAATGTATATGTATATTTCTAATGCATTTTCAAGGGTATTCTTTCACAAGTCTTTCTGAGAAAGGGTACGTTCTTCCTAGATATACGCCCCATATTCCCCTGTACTAAGAGAAAGAGATATTTTTCCTGTAGGCCGCTCCAGTGAGATAATCACGGTTCGACCATCCTCAGACAGTCTGCTCTTATTACTCATTTTGTCAACCTAACAACAAAGGAGTGATCAAGTAAAGTGTTCAATTCATAATATTTGTAAATTCCTTAGCGTTCATTGGTCTTCTATGAAGGACCGACCCTTCTAAAATAGACCAGTGGCGTAAGAATGGTGTTCAGGTGTGTGGTTTTTAAATAAACAACACCCTGTACAGTCTTAACAGTGGTTGGTCAGATGTGTGTTATTTACTTCCCCAACTGTCCCCAGTTATAACCTTTGGTGTTGCAGGAGTTGTGTGTTGATTCATAACACCCTGTCTATAGCCGGACATATCACTGGTGCTTTTTTTCAGGGATTGAACCCCTTCTATAACAGACCAGTGGCGTAACAGTCCGCCACAGACGGTATAATATACCAGGACAAAAAGTACAATTCGAGTAGAAAAAAACTGTATTACAAACTAAGTATTATTTCTAATTTTTCTTGTGGAATTGCTCAAAACAGATTTTTTTTTCATTTAAGCACAGAACCACATCGTACGTGACCACATAGAGCGATGCTGCTCTGATTTAGAACATCTTCTACAGCTGGTGCGTATTGGCATATGAGACGACTGATCCCATCTTTTTTCCATTGGAACATTTGGCTTGAAGCGGTTCACAGTCATTTCCGCACTAGATCTGCCGCTTCGTGAGGTTTCCTCACCTGCTCCCATTAGCCCAGTTACAACCGAAAGCCGAAAATCTTTCAGGCTCAAACTATTTCCTGGACATCTTTCGCTGTAGATGATAAAGGAGTTAACTATTGTAACATCAACATAGTGCAATTCTGTGCCACCACTTTCTACTTTTTCTATCTATTTCATAGTTTGTCTTCAGCATGTCTGCTTTGTCAATGTATCCCATGTTTGCATTATACTCTTTGGTGACGTTAGGACATGCGATGTTGCCTTCTCTCCGTCTTTTTTCATCCTTTCGACTTTCTCTATAACAGGCATATGGAAGTTGCTCGCCATCAATACCAGCCTCCTATCCTTCCATTTAAAAAAAAATATTCCATCCTCAGTAATACGTCAATCTGTTTCTCCTCTTTTCATCTCCTCATCCATTTTCAAGTCATCTGATATTCCTATGCGTTTAGCTTTCATAGTACCGCAGGCGTATATTTTTTATTATTTTTTCATTAGCGGCAGTAACGAGAAATAGTTGTGTTTATTTACTAGTGATCTGGTTAAATCTGTGACAACTCTGGCACCCAAATTTGTCTCTGACTTTCCACCATCTTTTCCGCGATGAATTTGAAATTTGTCAATATATTCACTTTTTGAAGCCCGAACCCAGACTTTGTACCCTCGCTTTATTGGCTTATTGAGCGTGTATTGACGCAAAGACGACTGTCTTTTGAAAAAAATCATTGATTCGTCGATAGAAATTTCTCTAGAAGGTTTGTATTACTTCGTAAAATTTTCAGCTAGTTCATTTGAAAGTGGCTGCCGTTGTACAGTTTGTCGTAATAGGTTTGCCTCGTTTGGGCTGTATAGCATTGTCATTCGGGTGAATGTTTCCCAAAAGCTAATCAAATCTACTTCTGGGCATAACTTGTGATATGTAGGCATCTCTCAGCTCTATTTTGGTAGACCAAAAGTCTCTGTAGCTGAGTAATCGTTGTATGCCCATCGTATATTTACAGCAAAAAACAAATCACTTCTTGCACGTTTGTGGGTGTAAATGGCTTCCCTAATTTTATGCTGGCCTGTGTAACATACAAATTAGTTCAGAAAGTGATGTGATCAAATAGAGTGTCCGGAAATAAGCATAAAAATACTTCAACAGAAAGTTCAACCTCTTCTGGAATATTGACAGGTCCAAAATCTTGAATAAAGTCCTGTGGCGCTAGATAATTGCTCACGTCTCTTCTCCAAATTATCAAGCTCATTAGGTAGTACGTCCATTGACACACGCTTACATTGGCAACGCGGTACGGCTGTCTAACCTAGACAGCATCAGCATAATTTTTAGTAAAGGACGGCTCAAATAGGACATTCTATATCTTGTCGGCAGCATGTGATTACTGAAGTAACGTAGTAGATTCGTAACATTATAAAATAATACGTTTTGGTTTCGTGCGGTATGCTGATTATATTTTTTGTTGGTACCTCCTTATTTTTGTGTTATTAGTAATAATATTTTTTTTTTATGTTCTGGTTCCCACGAAAAGGGATATCCTGTAATGTTCAGAGAACTTCGTGGGAACCAAGGGAAAGAAGGTAGGAGAATTTCTGGAGGTTGTATGCCTCGGGGAACACCTCCCTAGGCAATGAGTTCCAAAGCCTCGCTGTTCGTTGGATGAACGAGTCTTTGGAAAGTGATCTTCTGCAGGTCTCCAAAGTGACCACGAAGGGGTGTGATGACTGAACTTGACGGGTTAATTTCGAAGAGACTGCCAAAGCAGAAACGATTGTTGATATTTCGGAAGAGCATCGCCCATGAAAATAACTATAAAATAGAGACAAATCGCCAACTTTTCTACGGTGTTCCAGACAAGTGAGCGAGTTTGTAAGCGAGGCATCACCGACGAGACGAATTGCCCTTTTTTGGACAGAATCCAATAGCCTCAGGATATGTTAAGGTGCCGCGCTCCAAATATGGGAACAGTATTCCAGGACAGGTCGGGTCTGTGCCTTATAGATCATAAGCAGCTGAGTGGGGGTGAAATAGCTCTTGGCACGAAATAAAACACCAAGTTTTTGGGATGCACTTTTGGCAATGGACCTCACGTGATTTTCCCAGGAAAGGTTATTGCTGATAGTAATACCATGTATCGATATGGATGACTTCAGTGGTATGGTTACTCCTGACAAAGTTATGTTAGGCACAGTGAGATCGGCTTTTCTAGAGAAAAGACATGCTTGTGTTTTGTTTGCATTGAATTCTACCAAGTTATTAGATCCCCACTCGAGAATTGTTGCTAAGTCCATATTTATATCATTAACATTTCTTCCTCGTTCATTTCTGGTTTCACGGGCTGATATAGGGGCCCTGGAAGAGAAAGCGGTATGGAGGGTACTATCATCGGCAAAGCTGTGTACTGGACATGAAGTTGCTTTCAACAGGTCGTTGATGTGAAGTAGAAATAGTGTTGGTGCGAGAATAGATCCTTGCGGAACACCAGCATTTATGAGTAGAATGTCAGATGAAACTCCATCGACCACTACATGGAGAGACCTGTTTGAGAGAAAACTAGCAAGCAGAGAACACAGCTGAGGGGGCAAGCCATAAGACGGAAGCTTGGCGAGGAGTCCCTGGTGCCAAACTCGATCGAACGCCTTGGAGATATCTAATGCCACAGCTAAAGTTTCTCCATACTTTTCAATAGATAGCTGCCATATATGTGAGACGTAAGCGAGCAGGTCACCAGTTGATCTCTGATGGCGGAAGCCATATTGCCTATCGTTGACAATTCCTGAGTCTTCCAGATATTTCATGAGCTCGATGTTGATGGCTTTCTCTATGACCTTTGAAATAATAGATAGCAGTCTGTAGTTGCTAGGTAGGGCCTTTTTGCCTTTTTTAGGGACTCTTGCAATTTTCCAATTGGACGGAAATACCCCCAAATTGTAAGAGTGGTTGAACAACTTGCAAAGAACAGGTGTTAGTTCGGGGCACATTTCTTGAGAACAATCGGCGGGATTCCGTCAGATCCACAGGCTTTGTTGGTGTTGAGACCCAGCAAAATCTTTCTGATAGTACGTTGGCGAAAGGTGATCTCGGGCATGTGACTGTCAATAGGTGTAATGTTCGGGGGTTGTTTTCCCGATCAATCCAGAGTGGAATTTCCAGCAAATAGGTGCGCAAAGATATTGGCTTTTTCCTGGGCAGTCGTTGTTAGTGTTCCATCTTCTTTGGTTAGAGGAGGAAATGAGCTGGAAGTGAAGTTTCTTCCCACAGCCTTGGCGAAAGACCAAAATGAACGGGATCCGTTAGGACATTCAGCAAGTTTTGATCTTATTTTGGCATTGTGGGCATCTTTTGAGCATTCTATTGTCTCTTTGCATATGCCTCTAGCCTCGACATATGCTGCTCTGGTCTCAGGGCCCGGATTTTTTAGCCATCGATGGTATGCTGCCTGTATGGAAGCCACAGCTCTGGAGCAGTTTCTGTTAAACCAGGTCTTATCGGATGATGTTCTTCTTTCGGTATTCGGTATGTAAGTTTGCATCCTCAACATGATGATTTCAGAAATTGTCTCAGCACATCGTGTTGGATCTACTGAAGAGAAACAAACTCTCTTCCATGGAAACGCTGAGAAAAACATACGAAGACCTTCCCAGTCGGCCGAATTGTAATGCCACGAGAGACGGGGTGGTATTGTGCAGCTCGATGGTAAATGGAAAGAGCATGTTGTGGAGATGAGGGTGTGATCAGAGTTTCCAAGTGGGGCACAAACTTCTATTCTATACGGGTCAGGATTGGTGGTGAGGAAAAGATCTAGTGTATTGGCAGACTGGTTGTTGACATCAGGGATGCGGGTTGGTAGCTCGACCAGCTGTTCTAGACCATGAGTGATGGCGAAGGCCTCGGCTTGACGACCCGCATCATCTGTTTTGTTAGAGAATTTGAGCCAGGCAGCGTTATGTACATGAAAGTCTCACATGATTATGGTTTCAGCTGTTGGATGGTTCTCCTGAATGTAGTCCAGTTTGTGTGATAAAAACTCAAAGAGGTCGTTATATGAAGGTTCATTAGGTGATAGGTAAAGGCAGCAGAGGAACTTAGTCAGTTTGGTATCAGATAGCTTGAACCACATCACATCAAAGTCTTTCGGTTCCAAACTCTCTTCACGCTGGCATGAAAGGTTAGCCTTAGCGTAAAGGCAGACTCCACCTTTGAACCTGAATCGAGAATGGAGTTCGTAGCCAGGACAAAGCATATGGACCTTGTTGGTGGACGAGTTTACTTGTGTTTCTGTTAGAGCCAGAATATCCGGTATTAGGTAACGAGTATTGGTTGAGATCCAAATCGAAGAAATTGGTGTATTCAGGTTTTTCAATAAAAATTACGGTTTGAATATAGAAATTTCTTTCAATGTTGGCAAAATATAAAATAAATACAAGATGAAAATGTTGAATAATTACAGGACTGGAAATGGGGCATTCGCAATTTCAGCTGCAGAAATCACTTTAAAATCTACAACATCCTTGGAATTCCGAATATAATCCTGCTCGTAGAAACAGACCCAAGTTCCTTGGTATATTAGAATATATACGGGAGTTATCGAAGATATATCAACAATTACGCCCTTGACACATACGTCGCCGCTCAAAGAAATCTGAACGTTTACATACATGGCGGAAAATTGCCCAACTCCGTCGCACGAGTAGGCTGGTATATGCAGTATATTTTAACTTTTAAATCAAATCATATCAGTTCAACTGTGTTATGAACACAGAGCAATGCAATGCGAGTAAAAAATTTGTGCCACTACAGAGTATGGTCACTCCAATTCTAGAATCTCAAAAACGAATATTTTACGATTCCTACCACTTTCTAGTACGTATAGGTATGTGAAAAAATATGGAATCACCAAAATAATTTCTCTTTGTTTACACACACCTGTATGAATATCTTTGAAATCAATTTTCACTCCCCTTCCAGACGTCCGATAATTTGGAATTTTACACACATAATAAAAGCTGCTGACAATTCGACAATTTGATAGCTATGACCTCTCTCACCAAGATTGTCTAAAAAAAAGGCTACCTATCACAAGATTTGGTGAATTCACTCGTAGGAATGCCTAATTCACATTTCGAAGATTTGATGAATTCACTGGTACGCTTAGTACTCTCAGCAGAAGTTATGTACAAAAGATTATAAAAACACGCTTTTGTAGCAATATGAACTAAACATTTCAAAATAATAAGAATAAAATCATTGACCAAAATATTTTTTTAAAGAAAGCTTGGTGTGCTTTCTACTTACTTTTCATTATGACTCTACTTGCCAATCAATAGAGACCTAACAAAAATTTCAAATACAGCTGTAATTCTAGATTCAGGAATTCGAAAGTATGAAGTATCCATTATTTACTATGCAACGGCGCTAAAAATAATTAAAAAAAATGTTTTTCGGATTTTCATATTTTGAGCTACAACTATAGATGTATTGGAGATATGAAAAAATATCTCGTATAACAGTTGTAGCTCGTTATTTTTTCTACAAAAATGTTTTTATAAATTTTGTATTTTATTTTTACGGTCGTGGCATGGTAAAAAATTGCTCAATGGATACTTCATAAATCAAACTACCTGAATCCAGAATTTCAGCTGTTTTGTAATTTTGGTTAGATGTTGGTGATATTTTGTTTCTATTTATTGGATTATAATACATTTACGAATAGCTAGCAATAAAAAAAAATGTAATATGAAGCACCCCACGCTTTTTTAACATTAATGTTTTTTGAGCAATGACTTCATTCTTATTATTTCAAAATAGTTCCTATTGCTACAAAAGCGTGTTTTTTTATTTTTTATAAATTATACTGACTGAACATTGGTGTAAGGAAGAGGAACCGATTCACATTCCTAAATACTCTGTGTTATCCATGTACTCAAGAAGCAACTCTGCTAATAAAAAACACTGTTTTTGACAAATTTTCCTTCACTTATGTTGATAAGTTTAAAGACATGGAAGAAGAAAATAGTTTTGAATTCTGCATGTGCCATTGTAAGAAAAGTAATTTATATATCCTGTGCCTTTACCGATCCCCCTCTACTGACCCCAAGCTCTTTTTGAATAAGCTGGAATTAATATTATCGGAATTACCTGTGAACTGTTCCATAATATTAGCAGGAGATTTTAATGTTGATTTCAATAATCATGACTCACCAGCTACAGAATACATAAAAAACTTACTGTCCTCATTCAATTTGACTATGCACGTGGAATCAGACACGCGCTTGTCCCAATACCTGCATTGATTGTTTGTAGCAATTTTGAAAATCGAATAGTTTCTTGCTCTTGCACTCCTTCAGGTTTGTCAGATCATGAGGCAGTTATTTGAAGTATGCCATTTGATCATAGACTAAAGTTTGTAAGTTTGGAAGACTCTTCAGCAGAGCAAACTATAGTAGGTTCTACCAGGAGTGTCTTAATGTCGACTGCCGAAAAGAACCATTTCCCACTTTTCACAAAGTATTATGCGATGTCTACAATAGATCTTTTCCCAAGCAAAAAATAAAACAAACAAACAAAAATCTTGGCTGACGAAAGGGTTAAAAATAGCTTCAAGAAACTTGCGCTCACTGCATTGCATACGGAAGTTCACAAATGAACTGTCATTTCAAAATTATTTCAACCAATATCGAAGGATATATAGATCTACTATCAAGATGGCGGAAGGAAAATTACTAGACTTAGTGACTCTGACAATAAGGTCAAAGAGTCAAAGATATATCATTACACAATAAATGATTTCTACTGCTCTATTGTCCAAAAGTGACAAAATAACTTCCACACATGATCCATTGAAAAACCTGGAACAATACACAATTAGTGAAAGCCTTATATTGTATGATACCGACATTCATGAACTAATAGAAATCCTGAAAGATATCAAAAACAAGAACACTGCGGGCTATGATGAAATCTCAATCAAAATTATACAAAACCTTCCTGTATGCGACCTCAACGTATCACTAATAAATATCTCCTTCCGTACTAGCGAATTTCCATCCGTCTCAAAAACATCAGTTGTCATTCCTCTGCACAAAGGTGGTGATCTGGATGATCCTTCTGATCTTCGGCCTATCTTTCTCATTCCAACCATTGTCAAAATCATCGAAAAAATAGTCAAGAAGCGTCTGTTAGAATTCTCAAATTTACATAAAATTATTAGTGAAAATCAGTTTGGTTTTCAAGTTGAAAAAACACGAATGATGCAATTTTCTCATTCCTCTATGAGATCTATTCCGAGATAAATGCTGGAGAGACAACAGCAGCAGTATTTTGCAATCTGACAAAGGCGTTTGACTGCGTTGATCACAAGATACTGTTAAGAAAACTTCAACTGTACGGCTGCCGAGGTGTGACTCTCACATGGTTCGATTCATATCTCTGTGAGCGTTATCAGATTGTTAACACAACGGAACTTTCGAATTAAAGGAAAATCTCGTCAGGTGTCCCACAAAAATCTGTGCTCGGCCCCATTCTCTTCCTATTATATGTTAGAGACCTCACTAAAACCAAGATATCTGGTAAATTCACCCTCTTTGCCGATGATACCACTATACTGTGGAAGAGCAAAGAAGTCCTGGGAGCTGCATGATATAATAACTGCAGACTTGAAAGCTGTGAAAGAATGGTGCGATGCAAACAAATTATCTCTCAACACAGAAAAACCCCACTTAATATCCTTCAGATGCTCGATCGGGGAACCTTTATTTGGCAAAGACGTGATAGAAAATAAAGGTTGCACTAAATTTCTGGGCGTGCTGATAGACAAAAATCTTTAATTTGATGACCATGTTAAACAACTTAAAGCAAGATCTCTTCTGGATGTTATACAGTGAGAGTAATTTCTAATGAACTAGGACCAGTCACTGCCAAAATGGCATATTACGCTATTTTAGATTCTCATCTACGCTATGGAATAATAGATAGAATAGATAATAGAGTTTTTTTCACGTCTTGTAGCTGTTCTTCAAAGACTTTAGAAAAAATCCCTGTTGAAAAAATCGTTTATTTTTTATTTTTTACTTCTTAATTAACAATCAAAGGTATAAAAAATTAAAAACGTATATAAAACAATTAAGAAAAGCTTTTTCTTCTATTATCCCTGTTAATATGTTTTCTAATTGCTCAAAGCAATATAAAAATAAATTTTTGAAATTTTTAACTCTTATTATTTAAAAAATTGTTGTGAACAAATGCATTGATTATTAGATTTGAACAAATTTTTTTTGGGAATCTAGTCATGATAAAAATAATGATTTTTATGAAAAACATCATTTCTCAAATTCATTTTGTATTGATAAATAACGCACTTGCTAATTAACAATTTTTGGTTATGAATATTAAGAGACCATTTTTTTAATCATTATTTATCGCGTTCTCTCATATTATAAAAAAAAAATTTTTTTATTCCTTTTTCATTTGTTCATTAAACAAATAATTTTTTATAAACAAATTTTTGCGCTATATTTTTTTAAATACTAAAAAAATACTGAAAACAACCATGTGTCGTTTTTATTTTTTATATAATTTCAGCTCCCTGGCGTCTATAAGAAGTTCGCTATATATCATTTCTTAAGTCTAAAAAAAATTATTTTAATTATTTTCACACAGTCTAAACAAGCTTTTAGATTCATACTTTGATTCTGCATTAATTTACTTAGAGAATTGATGTTAAATAAAATATTGTACCAGATTAATACAGAGCATAAAAAATTGTAGTTTTGGATTTTTGTTGCGAGCGATCGCGCTAGGTGTGATGTACTAAAATCTTTTGTAGATGCAGATGCATCCATTACTTTTAAAAGAGCATCATAAACCTCACCAATTTGATATCTTAAAGGTTTTATAGCGTCTATTCTACTGGACCAGCGTGTATCAGATGGTGGTTTTAAAGTTAAATATGTAAGGCACGTTTTCAAAATTTGGTTTGGCTGACGCGGAAAAAAACACATATATCTCTTGAACAATGTTAAAGAATCCGGACACCAAAAAAAATTTTAAGCAGCATCGTCGGTATTTTCAAGTTCAGGAAGAACTCTTATTTCTGACGGTTTCAAATATTTCTTCAAAGAATCAGCTAATTTTTCCTTCTCTTCCATTTTCTGCCGTCTTTGTTGGCGGAACTGATGATCTGACAATCGTTTTTTTTGCCCTTTTCCTTAAAATAGGAAATGCCATATTGGTAGCAATCTTATTCACGTTTTTGGAAAAAAAACTAAACGTTAAATATCTCGAAAACAGATGAGTTTTGATATAGATATGTTACATGGTGATCTATTTGAAAAAAAAAAGTTTTACATCTGTCTTTACCAACAAATTGGATTACATTACACCTGTACGTACAGCATTTGTTGAAAATAAATATGTATTAGTATGTGTATTACAGGACCTTGAAAAAAAATTACCTAAAAATACTTTACAATTAGTAGTTGGTAGTTGCAAGGTAAAATTATTAGCCATATTGTTAATTGCCTTTTATGGGAAAAAAATTCAAATGTCAAGTATCTCGAAAGCTACTGAGTTTGATATAGAATATGTTTCAGAAATTTTATTGGAATTAAGCATAGAATAGTAAAAATATACCGTATTTATTTACCCTACTTACCATTTTTTACACTGAAATATTCACCTCACCAACTAACTATCTAATCAACTAATCTGATTTGCTGAACAAACTAGAATGACCCATTTTACAAAATCCAGACATATTTATATTAATTTTAATTTTTTGCGGCTTTCGACACACGACTTTTAAGCCTTTCTCGAATAAAAAAACAATGAAAACAATAATAACATTTCTCTATATTTACTCTCTTTGTTTTGATACTTGCCGTTACCGCTAAGCCACCTGTGATACTCGGACTTTTTAAGCTAGCCGCTATCGCTAATAGCAAAAGAGTACCGAAAGAGAATCACGCATTAAACATGAATTGGAGCCGTCGCGCGGCATTAGAAAGAAAAGGTCGTTAGTCGTTAGTACGGTTCATTTAGCCGAATTGCCGCCCTTAGATTTTGCCGCCCGTGGCTTTAGCCTTTATTCGCCACATAGTTGGCGCGCCCCTGCCAATGAATGAAGTGAATAGATGGGATAAAATCCAGAAGGTTCGTAGAGGAGTTCCTTGTCCTTGTTACACAATTGTGAGTGTCCTTAAATCCTGTTGAATGCCCTTTGAAATCAAAAACATGATTTGATCATTCAATTTTATTCCTTGGTGAGCACATAATGTGAATTTCGCACAGAAAAAACAATTTTTCTGACCTTGGGTCTGAAAGGGATATCTTGGACATCTGCCAGGACACCCTTCCTACACTTGAAACAAAATATTCACATATAATGTCTCTCACGTTTTTTGCTATGAGGCCTTCATACACCAGCCTACTCGTACGACGGCGACGGATAATTTTGTTGGTACGGTATGGGAAATTCCTTTAACCACTGTGACTATTTTTCATTTGCCGATGACTTGAAAATTTCCATGAACGTAAATTGTAAATATTAATGAATACCTTTATTTGGATTTCCCAAGGTCAACAAAAAATGTATCCCTGCTATCTTATGGTAGATACCGAAGTCAGTTTCTTCTGTAAAGTTTTTTTAAATTAATATAGAGACGCTATTTCCTTTTGAATGGCGAGGAGCACGATGGAATCGGAGTACGGAAAAAAAAAATCCTGCTCTAAAGTGAAAAAAGTTATTTTTGCTCAGGCACCGATGCAGACTTCTGTTGGAAGAATCGCAAAAAGATCAGGGACGGAGCGATCGCTGTGAAATTTTGGAAACTCATGCAAAAAACTATGAAAAAAACGATTTTGGGTTTTTCTTTCGGAAAAAAAATCATTTCCGGTTTTTTCCGGAAGTTCGGATTTTTTTCTAATTCGGGAACGGTAAAGAATAGAGCAATTCTGCGAACTCCAATCGATTCAGAATGGCCGAATCAGTCTAGAAACGGAATTTCGTTTCGATACGAATTGTTCCTTTGAAATTTCTTCGAAAAACCAAAGTGGTCGTATCGATCTCCGGTTTGAACCGAAATGTGGGAAATGCCACGTAGATTCCGAAAAAAATATCATATGTGGTATCTTAATCCGACAGATTCACCGTGAATCCTGAAAAATCGGGATAACGGCGAGAGAAATCATAGATGGCGCACCGGTCGACTTTAACATATGTCAAATGAAAAAATCATCGAAGCGCAATCTGAAAATAATTTTTCTATACGTAAAGAGCTCCGCTAATTCCAAAAAAGTGGCCATCCCGCCGATAGGACATGAATTGAAGAAGCTATTACCTTCTTTTCCGCCGGCACACCGACGTTTCGAGACTTTGCGACATCATAGCTCTCTTAGCTGCGGTCCGATCGACGGGATGGTCACTTTTTTGGATTTAGCGGACTTTTTTTCGTCAGAAAAACGCATATCTCGGAAAGTTCCTTTCTCATTTCGTTTTTAGATCGTCAACATTCATAGGGACGTCATCGAAAATGCGTTCTATCATGCTGCTACCGAGCAGACTTCTCTTCGAAAAATCGTAAATAAATCATGGACGCAGATATCGATGCGAAACGCCATATCTCCGTAGGAAAAATAATTTCCTTTTGAATGGCGAAGAGCACGATGGAATCGGAGTCCGAAAAATATTTCATTTCCCGTTCCATAGTAAAAAAACGTGATTTTTGCTCAAGCACCGGTGCAGACTTCTGTTGGAAGAATCGCAAAAAGATCAGGGACAAAGCGATGGGTGTGAAATTTGGAAACTTATGCAGAAAACTATGAAAAAAAAACGATTTGGGTTTTTTTTACGGGAAAAAAAAACATTTCCGGTTTTTTCCGGAAGTTCGGATTTTTTTTCTAACTCGGGAACAGTAAAAGTTTTGATCTCATACCCTCGTAACTTTGGAAATCATAGCTTATCCAAAGAATACATTGACACTCGGTATGTAGTGTATGTCATTAGAAATTGAAAGTAATTTCTTCAAACTGTTGTTTTATGAATTTAATTTTTTCTTGGACTTGGTTATGTAAGGAGTGTTATCGGCAAATAACGTTGACCCTCCGGTTATATTGCATTTTGTGAGGTCATTTATATGAAGCAAAAAGAGTATGAGTATTGAACCTTGTAGTACACCATATTGAGTTGTTTCGGTACGAGAGGAGTAGTTAGTTCTGACCAATTGACGATTTTCAAGATTCGATCGAAACCACTGCAGGTTTATTCCTCTAAAGACATTATATTGAATCTTAGAAAACAGAAATAATGTCAATGGGGAACATATCATTAATGACTCAGTCTAATCATCGAATTTGCCAGATTACATAATAGTAAATTACATACACTTCTCTATAAATTATGTTGTCATTTGTGTCACTTGTCTTTCACATTTTTGGTTGACAGGTCCACAGAAATACCCAAAAACATGTCCTAAACAATTTTTCATGTTTTTGTGCAATATTGCAATACCAAAGTAATAATAACGATTACTGTTGGGGAATTAATCCAACTAATTTTGCTTTTGGACTATATTTCAAGCCGTGAATGAAATTATATTACAATTACAAAATAAAAGGTGACGATAATCAAATAATATCTTCATGAATTCTCTTCTCATCTCTTGGCAACGATTCATATAAAATTATAGGGTGTTTCAACTACATAATACAGAACATAACTAACTCAATAAAAGTACCGAACAATTACCTTAAGGTCAGAATGAACTAAACAAACATTATTAATGTTTTTTCAATCGCTACCGAGCTTTGAAATATGTTGTTCAAGTAATTGATATGTCAATTGATTTCTTATAATGGAATTGAAATTGGAACTAGTTTAGGTGTACCCTCTATGTACGCAACTTACTTAACTCTGCTGAGTAATGTTGGAAATCGTATCGCCCCCCAACTGGAATTACAAGAGACGTGACCGGAATTCGTCTTTATACCTGTTGAAGGTTGCATATATGAAGTGTGAGGTATGATGTTGAGAGCATAGGACATAAGAAGGTAATTTTCAAGATGTTGTTTTAGTGGATAGAGGTTGTTTTGCGTATATTTGTGGACCAGAAAAAAAAAATTGTAGATATTCATGAAATTTACAAAAGTGGTCAATTGTTATTAAAAAAACGCTATATCATCAAAAAATTAATAGCAATCTTTACAGAATGATGTTCAGCAATGCATGGAATTTGCAACGAATGTTATCGTAAATAATGAAATTTGTGAGAATTCATTTGAAAATTCCCGCAAAGGTCATATTGGAAAATCATTGCAGTGTGATAAAACATAATAAATGTAATGAACAAATTGCATTTGTGATGGCAACTGTTGTAATTTTTTTCTATACAGCTATAGGAAACAACGTTTTCGACCCTCTCGATCCTTTTTGAAGTGATATCATTGCTACCCTAGGGCGGAAAGTATTTTGCCCCTTATGGAAGATTTTTTTTTTTCTGATTGCTAAAAATTCTTGAATATTTTGTACTAAAATCACAAAATAAACATCAGTACAGTTCAATTTTGAGTAAACTTGAGTTGTTAAAGGTTTCATATTTTTTTGCGTGTGATAATTATATACTGTTCGTCGTTTCATTTTCGTTTACACATGTCAAGAAAGTGAAGTGTGTACAGTAATAATTATGATACATTCATTATGTAAAAAAACTTCGAGCAGCATCTTGGCATTATAGTACATACCTAGCAATTCTAGAAGGGTGAGACTAACCTTAATTTCAAATGTAGAGAAGACATCTCCCACTCTTAAAATACCGCCTTTCGTTCTTTCTATTGTAGAAACTACAGAAGAATCAAGACAAGACAAGGTACTGGAGAGAGTAACATTGCACCTAGGGCAACAGGTGAACAGGACGGGCAGTTCAACAGATACCCGACTGTTCGAACTACGAAAAACTAAAAATCGTTTTTATCTTCCCCTTCCTAGACATAGAGGAAGCATTTGGCAATGCCTCTCACGAGGCAGTGAAAAAAGCACCATTGCACTGAGGATCAAACAGAACTACATTCAGGTCGATGAGCCAATTGCTGTGTCACAAGAATCGCTGAAATATTAGCGAGCGACAAAACCATCCAAATCACCAAAGGATGTATTTTCACCCTTAATGAGGAGCCCAGTGTTGCACAAATACGGTAACGACATTTTCGTCGTGTACGAAGGCAAATTCGAAGGAACCCTCTGTTATCTTATAGACAGAGGTCTTGAGGTCACTAAGAGGTGGTATCTCCCAGTGGGATTGGGAAATCACAGTGGCATCCTTCACTAGAAGAACCGAGCCTGGTTTGCTTTGACAGAGCAGGCCAAAATGAGAACAAGAAGTAAAGTATTTATGACTAAACTGATATGGAACTTGAAAGGTCACTAGCAAAGCTAATGTTATGCAAAAGTATTAGAGAAAAATGTGGGGGGGAATGTATATTATGAAAGTGAGACCATTGGACATGGTCATAACAAAAACAAAACATGAATGTACAAAGACTCGCATGCTTCACAAGAGCAATGAGATCGAGTCCCACAGAAGCACTCGAGGTCATACTACAACTCACTCCGCTCCACATCATAGTGGAAAGAGCTGTACGATGAGCTCAACGCAGGTTGATAAATGTCTGTACTTATATAAATTAGCAGCGATCTAAGCAATAAAAGCGAATTGAGAATATAATCTATCGACCATACGACAGCCAAGAAACCAATATCCACTCGACGAAGTAATCCTCCTTTGGGTGCCAGGGCTCATCGAAGAGAAACGAAAACATTGACATCAAAGCCACTGATGGAGCCTGAACTATTCTGCAACCTGGAAACTGGTATTTCAGGAAGAGCTGGAATAGAAAGAAGCATTGAGAACAAGACAGTGGCACCATGAAAATTCATTGACATATTTGAGTAATACAATTCGGGTGAATTGAAAGATAAATAAATTTTAATAAATAAATAAATTTATTGAATCCTTTTTGATCATATAAAAAAAATGATATAGGATACGTCAGACAACGAGTAGTTTACTACAAATATTCTGTGCATACAGATACATAAAAATATAACAGTTCCACAAAGTAAATATATAAATACATCATGTGAGTGATTAAAATAATACATATAAATACATAGGAATATAACAGTACCAACAAATACACATCATTGATTGAAATACTCATCAGTACTATAGAAACAACCGTTAATCAAGAATTCTTTGAGTTTCATTTTGAAATTATTTTCCCTGTTGAGGTTTTTTATATCTTCAGGTAAGTGATTCTAAAATTTTGCCCCCTTATAGGATGGACAGTTTCCATACAGACAAGTTGAGTGTTTCTGAAGCCTTATTAATTCACCGTGCCTGGTGGGATATGAATGAAAGTCACAATTTCGATTGTAACTATGTATTTGTTTTTTAAAAAGTAGAATACATTTATTTCCAATGAAGTGTTGCCTACAAGATTCTCTGTATTCTATCCTATATATTAGCCTCATTACCCTCTTCTGCGAGACAAATATTTTGTTGATTTTTGTGTAGCAGCCCCAAACAGCCATATTATAAGAAATATGGGAATATACAATAGCAAAGTAAACATTTAAAAGTTGGGCTTTATGTGAAATTAGATTTCAATTGTCTAATTACATAGTACCCACTGTTAACTTTTTTGCTGACATGATTAATACCTGACTCCCAGGTCATGTTACCATCGATGTAAGTACCCAGGAATTTGGTGTTATTTGATGATTTAATTATTTCATCGCCCACTCTAACCTGAAAGTTATCAATTTTTTTATTTGTCTTGGAATGAAACTGCATCAGAACAGTCTTTTTTTCATTCACTACTAAAGAATTTCTACAACACCAGTTTTTGAGCTCGTAACTCAAGGTATTCAGTTTTTCTTCGAGTTCCTCTGGATTATCAGCATTCGCTGCGATTGTTGTATCGTCTGCATACAGAACTACATGATCTGTGCTTATGTGATTGGGCATATCGTTAATGAACAGAAGGAAAATTAGAGGACCCAATATAGAACCCTGCGGTACCCAAAGATCAATGTTGTACTGCTGCGACTGACAATTGTCAATTTTAACATACATCTTTCTTAGAGTCAGGTATGATCTTAGCCATGAGAGAAAGTTACCCCTGAAGCCAAGTGATTCAAGTTTTTTGCATATGATATCTGGGTCAATAATGTTGAATGCTTTTGATAAGTCAAAGAAAAGTGCAGCGATAGAGTTCGGTTCTCTCTCTACAAAGTATTGACTGCTCTCCCACTCAAACCTACCCCTGAAACTATACAAAAAACTGAAACCCAAACTACTGACTAGTACAAGATGCTGGCGAAAAGAGGGTAGCAAAGGTAATAAAGCAGAGAAAGAGCTGTATTCTGTATGGTACTTTGGGTGACTTAATTATGGGTAACGATTACGATGATAGGTATGGATACTGTGTGAACGAATGGTTCTGTCGCGAATTCATTATGATATTCTGCGCTGGATTTTTCAGTTCTCATTTCACAAAAGTATTATCTCCATCAACGGTGCAAAGGTAATCTCCTTTTTGCATAAGTAGATTTTTTCCACACTGTAAATATGTTGACATACCGACAAGGTACCAGTTCTCAATTCCAAAGTTAGTTGCTAATGTTATATGAAAGATAGTCACAAAAACTTATCCTTCATTGGTTATCATTTATGGTTTTCCAACTCGTTTAATGTTATTTTCCAAAGAAATGCCCTTATATTCCTTAGTCAAAGAAATTCCAGATAATATTCTAAATGCTGCAATTAATATGAATATTGATACTTAGTAAAATTGATGATCGAACTTTTTTTCATACTAGGTTGTGGCACCGGTAGTTGACCAGCACCCGGTAATTGACCATTTTTCCCTTAATGCACAGAAATAAGGATACTATATTGTTTTGTTGGTTGCCTATGTTATTGAAAATTGAATGGGACTTTGATTCAGTAGATGTCACAATTAACCCAAATAAATTTCGCGATAAGTTGGTTACTGTCATGTTTACACATTTGTTTTCATGGTAGAATGTGACAATAAGTATGGTAAGAAGACAATTTTTAGTGATCTTAAATCATCCGTTCTCTTCATAGTTTTATTAAAACATATTTGTTGTACTAGTTGCTATATGAATATAGTTAGTATTTTTATTGTATTCATTATTGGAATGTGTGTTTTTACTATTTTAATTCATGTGGTCAACTACTAGAACAAAATATTTGTTGAAGCTCCAGTATTTGACCACTTTGGTCAACTACTGGTGTTTCAAAGGAATGAATGGTTGTACGTCTATGTCTGTTTCATAGCTTTGGGTATGAGTAAAATATTCATTTATGTTCAAAAAATATCTTTATTTCAAAGCGGACTAGTAATTCCTTTTTCAACTATTGGTTTTTTGTCATGGTCAACAACTGGTACATATATTTTACTTTATACAGTGTCCGGCGTGAAGTTCGCAGCATATGGAAAACTTTTTTATTATAGATTTCTCAAAAAAAATCATTCGCGATAAAAACCTCTGCTTCATCCTAAACCTGAATTACGAATAGCAAAATTGAATTTTATGCGATCCTATACGAGGAAAATAGAAAAGTATGCTTTGTTTTCAAAATAATATGATCCCATCTCTTTATTTCTTGCGGTAGAATTCAAATTCATGGGGAAATATTGTCTCAAATCGAATGTTGATCCAGAAATTCGAATCATAGCCACCTATGACCAATTTCATTTTTCAACTTTTTTTCCTATTTTTTCCTCATCGCCCTGTACAACATGAGGAATATTATGCCAGACGAATGGTATATTATTAGATATGATGATATCACTCTCTGAATGTTTTCTCATCTCTCCCTCCCATCGGAAAATCACATTAATTGAATTATGTGACGGAATTTCACAAAATCTCGCTGCAAATAGTAAATAAAACTGAATTGTCTCCAAGGTATGATGCCAGAATGCCAATTAATTTATTTTCATAATACAAATAACATTTTTTGAAACAAATATGTCCTTTGCTTCATTCTACGTGGAGTCCTCCTTTCTCAATACACTGCATAGTACGGCGGTGCATTTCATCATGAACATTTCTTAGTATCTGGGGAGCTATTCCCCGAATACAATCCCTGATAGTATTCTCCAAATGACGTATATTTTGAAATGGTCTTCTTGAATATACCTTCTGTTTGAGATATCCCCATGAAAAAAATCCAAAGGAGTCAGGTCCGGTGACCGGGCGGGCCATGCGTTATTGGAATATCTACCAATCCATCGATTTGGAAATGTTCCGTTTAACCACCTTCTCACTTCTAGCGTAGAATGAACGGATGCACCGTCTTGTTGAAAATACATTCCAGCTCTCATGTCCAGAGAAATATCATCTAAATAATCGGAGAGAAACGTCTGCAGCATTCTTAAGTATCTGGCAGAATTCAGTGGTTGTCTGAAAAATACTGGTCCAACAATAATGTCATTGAAAATTCCGCACCAGACGTTAACTTAGAAGTGATATTGGTCTCTACATTGTATCCTGAAATGGGGATTATTATCTGCCCACCACCTGCAATTCTGGGAGCTGACTACCCCATTTGATGTGAAGGTGGACTCGTCACTATAAAGAATTTTTTTCGAAAACTGTCTATTATCTTCCATCATAGACTGAAACCAGAAACAGAAATCCAAGCGATTATTCGGATCTCTCGGTTTCAAAGTGTGTATGAATTTTGGTTTATACGGTTTGAATTTATCATTACCTAGAACTCTTCTCATCGATCGGACATACCAAGATTTTCTCCTCTTTGCGATAATGACATTCTTGGATTTTCAATCGTAGACAGCCTAATATTCATAACAGTTTCTTCATTTTCAGTTATCGGTCGTTTATGTGTCACTTTGTATTTTTTCGAAACCGATCCAGATTCCTTGAATGTTTTCAAAATTCTTGTAATTGTCGAATTATGAACGTTTTTACCTGGATGTCATTCATTGAAAATATTGGCAGTGTCTCTACAAGTATGGTAATTGTCACCTTGTATGATTACAATCTCCACTCTCTCCTGTATACTTAGTCCAGCAGCCATGATTGAATCGAAAAACTACTGAAATTACTCTACAGATTTGTGAGTTATTCTTGATGCGTCAAAAATGGTTTGTTTACAATTAGAAATGAATTTGTTTTCAAAGCCAACTGTGATCGGCAAATGTTCTGTATCTCAATCTCAAAGTAAAATTCGAGGAACAAAACTATGGAAGCTGGGTATTGCTATCGAAGTCGAATGTAACAACTAACAATATTTCGAAATTCATAAATGATACTTGAATAAATTTTTCGACTGGATCAAAACCTCAATTGTGTACGTTGAATGCCGCAAAAAACTTCGATAAAATATTATAGATGCTTTCCGATGTCTTGCTTGAAATAAAAAGTATAAAAAAATTGTCATATTTTACAATTCCTGATTGTCTTAAAAGATGTTATTCGTAGTGTGAAAATAAATTCATTTTCATTCTGGCATCATGCCTTGGAGACAATTCAGTTTTATTTACTATTTGCAGCAAGATTTTGTGAAATTCCGTCACATAACTCAATTAATGTGATTTCCGATGGGAGGGAGAAATGAGAAAACATTCAGAGAGTGATATCATCATATCTAACAATATACCATTCGTCTAGCATAATATTCCTTATGTTGTACAGGGCACTGAGGAACAAATGGGAAAAAAAGTTGAAATATGAAATTGGTCATAGGTGGCTATGACTCGAATTTATGGATCAACATTCGATTTTGAACAATATTTTTTCATGAATTTGAATTCTACAGTGAGGAATAAAGTGATGGGATCATATTATTTTGGAAACAAAGCATGCTTTTCTATCTCCCTCGTATAGGGTCGTATAACATTCAATTTTGGTGTTTGCATTTCAGGTTTGGGATGATGCAGAGGTTTTTATCACGAATGTTTTTTTTTTTGAGAAATCAATAATAATAAAGTTCTCCATATGCTGCGAATTTTATGCCGGACACTGTATAAGGTTCTTCTATTTACAAATACAGGTTTAGTAAAACCACTGTATTTCCCAGAATAAACTAACAGGAGATTTTTCGAATATACGAAGGTACGATTGCAACAGGCTGTGAGCAAGTTAGCAATATTAGACATTCGAAGAGGCTGAATGGGGTATGGGGTACCGCATGCTACTTTAATTATAATTTGAAAACTAAATAGAAAACAGTTTTTTCTAATTGATATTGATTGAATACAGTCACTTTTACTGTTTCATTAGAAAAAAGCATGAAAAATGTATTTTGAAGTAGAGGCAGTAGATTTAAAAAAATGTATGCATGATGCTTCGTGAACTTTGGGAGATCAAGACGAAATAGAACGAATCAAGACAATTAACGTGTCTATATTTCGATTCACTTATTTCCAAGAAAAGACGGGAATCGTTTCAAAAAGCAGAAATGGAGGAATGGGGCGGCGATGAGTCAGCAGAGGAATTACATGATACTACCAAGAAGAACACAATAAAGGAAAACACATTGATATAGAATTCGGAAAATAAAACTAATTATGATAATGGAACTGTTCTAAGAAAACTGAGAGTAATCCTGGAAGGCAAGAAAAACAAAAAATTGATATTGAGACTGAAGTAAAGGAATATAAAAATTATACGGAAATTAAATGAAATTGTAGTCCAAACCCGTCTGAAGAAGTTTCAATCCGTTAAAAAACTAGTATTTTTGGAAAAGGTTTGAGTTAAAAAATTATCAATCTTTTATAAGATTCTGTTTGAAAATCCAAACTTGTTTTTTATATCAATGAATTCACAGTTTTGCTTAGAAACTTGTTTTATTCGATTTCATCAAGTGGTCAACCACTGGGTAAAATTTGGTCAAGTACTAGTTCTTGCTGGTCAATCACTGGTGATTATGACTATTTTGACTCGTATATTCTCTTAACTAAATTTTTCCGTTATTTTCAAGATGTATATGATATTAATATTCTCAAACCTTGGTTCTTCCTGTATATTTTTTTTAGTTTGTATAAAAATTGATATTTTAGTATCTATAAGTATTTTTTTTGAAAGAAGCTCTTAATTGGTGAACCATTTGTGCACTCACCCTATTCAGAATATGTATTTGTTATATTGCTTTGTTTTTCAAATACAATTTTGAAAATGTCTGCTTATCCGAACTCCGCTTCGCATCATTTGGATAACGACCGTCGCGTGCGGAAAAGTGGGACTTTTTGCACTTATGATAATAGCTTTTTGTATTACTAGGGAGGAAAGTGTCACTTTTCCTCCGGCAGAATGTACTGCCCGACGCGAAGTGGAGGGCAGGAAACATCCAAGGGAGTCACATTACTCATCCAGGAAAAGGCACTCCCGTGTAATACATATGATTTTTCCTCCTTCCCTTTCATTAAACCTTTTTTTAAAATTTATTTACGGCACAAATAACGAATTTATCAATATATGCGATATATTGATTTGTTGAAAATATAAACAGGATTGAAAAGGGAAACATCTAATTTTATGAACATCCTGTTTATATTTTCAACAAATCAATAAACAGAATGTTCATAAAATCAGACCTAGTGAATGCGATGTCTCTCCTGCGTCAATGTTACGAATGATTTCTGGTGAGTACTCTCTTTTGGAAAACATTCTTCTTTGCCTCATTCATCTTTATGAGTTCTTAATTGAGACTGGAATAGAAAATCAAATAACTATCTGAATGAAAATGCAAATTTTCAATTTCAGATTTTTTCTTTTGAGTTAGGGCCTTTTCAGAATATCTATCAGATGTAGTTAAATGTCCAGCGTGGCTTGAGCCGGGGAAGTGGTTGTTTTCTGTTAGAGATTCACAAAAAATAACTTCATTTCAATCGTGGATTTTTCAATTCACAGAAAAATGTTTCTATCAATATTCAATATTCCCTTTTCAATATGCGATATAATTGAGTACATAAGTATCGTTTATCAAACGAATGTATCAATATATTTTATATAATTAAGTACACATAGTATTTTATCAATATTTCAGAATGTTCATATTGAATCTGCAGTTTTGAGCAGCACTTATATGAACACCTTTGGAAGAAGATAGTGTGAATAGGAGCTTCAGTATTTGAGGTATTTTGCTTAGCACATTGTAATGGTGGTAACTTCTAGAAGTGCTACTACATTATTTCCCATAATTTGATCAGAAATTTTTTTTTTTTTGCTTAAGATTGTTCTACGTAACCTTCTGCGATAGTGGTTGATTTCCACCCGCCGCGCCTTGCTGTTTTAGAGCTAAAATATCTCTACCAGCCGTTACTAATAGACTTGCTGAAGTTTTTATGAAAATGTGCTCTGTTCAATGTTCAGTATTTGGAAGCTCAAAATATTCTGCAATTTTTATGGTACTTCGGATATAGTATTCTTTATGGTACCTTGGATATACATTTGCCTGCTTTAGAGCATACGAACAATCGTTTATGTTCAGTTTAGGCCCTAAGTAACGTTATGATAGTAGCCATTTTCCAAACAGAGGAAAAATAAGACCTTAAAATGGATTCAATCATTTTATCTGCTCCCATACTTTAATTGATGTACTGAACGTTCACTACATTAACTTTAACTATCGAAACAAGTTTACGTCACTAATCCACAAAACCAAATCGAAAGTTTATAATAAATTAATAGAAAACAATCAGAATAAATGAAAAATTCTGTGGGATGTTAGTCAACAAATATCAAGGACAAAAAACATTATAGATAAAATTAAACATCCTACAGAAAACAAAATCCTGACCGACAAAACAGAAATTGCTAATGCATTTAATATAACCTTTGCTGAAACGGGTAGAACTCTTGCTGGCCAGATAAAAAACAAGAATTACAAAATAAAAAGATCACCTATTTTGAATTCATTTGTGTTTGAACCAATAAATACTATGGAAACGAGAAATATAATTTTTTAATTTAAAAACGACCTGAAGGTGGAAACTATAAAACTAATATCAGACTATATTCTAGAACCTTTGACCTATATATTGAATAGATGTGTGGAAGAAGGTGTTTACATCCGTCACAAACTTATCGTCCGATCTCTCTAGTTACCCATCTATCGAAATTATTCGAAAAGATCACTAGAAAAAAGGTCGTTACTTCTCTTAATGAATACAACGTGATTTCAGATTATCAATTCGGATTTAGAGATAATATTTCAACTCAGGATGCTATTCTGTCGTTAAATTCAAAAATTGCCAAAGCTTCAAATAAGAGCAAACCGTCCTTGTGTGTATTCATAGACTGTCCAAAGCCTTCGATACTGTCACCTTTTCTTCAGTCGCTGGAAGATATTGGATTGCGAAGTAACATATTAAGCTATTCGAAAGCTATTTAACAGGAAGATGCCAGGAAGTAAGAATAGATGATGTACTGAGCAGTGAAAAGGTGATAGACTCAGTAGTACCTCAAGGTTCCGTGCTGGGACCAACACTTATAATTATATATATATATATATATATATATATATATATATATATATATATATATATATATATATATTAACGGAGTCTTCTCATTGAGCAACAACAAAAATATAATTGGTTTGCAGATGATACGGCCATCTTCTATGAAGCAGATAACTGGAACTCACTGAAAGCAAAGGTTGAAACAAAGTTTTCTGAGATAAAATCTTGGTTGGATAAAAAACTATGAACGGTTAACATGGAAAAAACAAATTACGTACCCTTTTGTTGTAATTCAGCTGGAATACCTCCATTCGACCACTCTGTAGTCAGGAATGACATACCCTTCCACATTCTCCCCGAGAAAAATATTCAATATTCAGGAATAATGATTGATATGCATATAAAATGAGATTTACATATAAAGTATACCGTCAACAAACTGAGAACCATTTTGTATAAATTCAGGAATTTCGAAGAAATTCTACCACTGAAACCCTTTATATTAATCGTTAGTAGAAAGTCATATTCGTTATGGAATAGCGGTATGGGGGGAACTTTGAATACATGCATACCACATACATCCTATCGAAGTTATTCAAAGACGTTCTCCTAAATTGATATCTTCTAAAAACAGTTGATATTCTTCTGATACCCTGGACACCAAAACTCAAATCCTGTACACATAAGGCAGCTGTACTTTCTATGCACAAGTAATAAATATCATGCTAACAAGCATACAGCATTGCTTCCCTCCCATCAATACAACACTCGCCAGAAAGATTATACGTCACTCCCCTGATCGAAAGATCGTGTGTTCTGGAGCTTGTCAGCCATTGAGTGAAGAAATAGAATTGGTTCATGTTGAAATAACTAACGAATTAAAGCATCTTCCTTTCTTCTGCGAAAGTGATTTCAAAGTAGTGAGTTAGAGTGTGATATCGAGGTATGTAGGAATATTTTTGGCCACTCCAAATATATGTCATGTTGAAGTATTTTCTAACGAGAACGTGGGATATTTCCCGTTATCTTGATTCAACAATAGACGTTGCTCAGTAAACAGCAATTATATTTATTTAGGTCGAGAAGATAATTGATTCCAGTGCAGTACCATATGTATTTTTCAAATGAGTTCAGGTGGAATTATAAATATCACATGTAATATATCGAATTGAATCAAGATATCGGTGTTCAGTCTCATCTGTTTTGATTGCTTTCTCTGACAAGGGTTCATTGGGGTTCAAAGAGGGTTTCTCAAATATTATGGTATTACTTACACCGCATTTGGATATATTTTTATGTCAATCACAAGAGTATGTGACATAGTTGAATACTATATATTTTCCATGGTCTTGAGATGTATTTTGGTATAGTTTCTGATTTGGTGATAATTATCACAGAGCTGTGACTTTGCTTCTGACTAGGTGAAGCGATCTTATATATAAATATAAATATATATATATATATATATATATATATATATATATATATATATAAATATATATATATATATACATATATATATATTATATATATGTATATATTTAATCCTTGGAGTTTGGAATATTTTCTATCATACAGAAAAACTTTATGAAGAAGTATTTGACGATTGGTCAAAGATAATTCTTATCACTTCCCTGAATATCATTGCAATTGAAGTCATTTTCGGATATAAAATTCTTCTAACTTTATTGTGCTGAATTCTGATTTTATTTTCTTTGTAAAACATAGTCTTGGCTGATCAAGATCAGAACAACCTTCTTTTCTTTATATAGAGCGAAGATCAATTTTTGTCTATGTCAAAATTTAATCTTGAATCTGCAATTTCAGCATTGAATATTAATGACAAATCTCAGCACAGGCTGATTTGTATGTTCAAATAATTTTGAGCAATAATCTCTTGATGAGATTACACTCATCTGTAACAACTGTGCATTGAAGAGTGTATTGAGAGATTCAAATTCCAAGAAACTGAATGTTTAGTAAGAACACATTCTGACACCAACAATATTATTGTCATGTTGTATTGCTGAGAACAATCATTCCATGGACAAGTAGCTGATGCTTGTCTGTTCCACCTGATCGGTCGCCCAGCAGCCATTGGTACCCCCTGATTGCGAGCCACACGACTACGCTAAGTCTAGCTACGAGCTACACAACACTCAATCAGAGGTACATCGTCGGCGATAAAACCGACAGGTTCAGCAACCTTAAGCAATACTATTTGAAAACTCAAAAAATTGTCCTACAGCAGAAGTTTTGTACATATGTGTTATACAGCGGAAATACTTGTACATATTTGTAAATAGACTAATATAAATTTCGCATTTATTTTATTGTTGTGATTTGCAATTATTATTGGCTAGGAAGTTTGAATTTGTATCCTAATCAAAATTCTGGCGTCCATTCAAATCTACACTATCTAAAACTTTGCCCGAAACTAGCAAGGCGGTCCAAATAACTCCACACCGCTCTTCACTGAATAGTCTGGGCATTCTATTACATAATTTATTCGTTAAATATTGGCACTGCTCAAAGATCATACTCCTACTTTGCCCCCAAACTTTACAGTACTGTTCCTGAAACAATAAAATCAATAAAAAACATTGACCACATTAAAGAAGAACTGAAAAAACATACTTCGAAGTAAGATAATTGAATTACAGCGAATATTCCATTAGATATATATCTTTGGTATATGGACTTGGGATTTATATTTTAATACCTTAATCATCATCAGTTTGTTTCTCTTCAGTAGATCCAACACGATGTGCTGAGACAATTTCTGAAATCATCATGTTGGGGATGCAAACTTACATACCGAATACCGAAAGAAGAACATCATCCGATAAGGCCTGGTTTAACAGAAACTGCTCTAGAGCTGTGGCTTCCAAACAGGCAGCATACCATCGATGGCTAAAAAATCCGGGCCCTGAGACCAGAGCAGCATATGTCGAGGCTAGAGGCATATGTAAAGAGACAATAGAATGCTCAAAAGATGCCCACAAAGCCAAAATAAGATCAAAACTTGCTGAATGTCCTAACGGATCCCGTTCATTTTGGTCTTTCGCCAAAGCTGTGGGAAGAAACTTCACTTCCAGCTCATTTCCTCCCCTGACCAAAGAAGATGGAACACTAGCAACAACTGCCCAGGAAAAAGCCAATATCTTTGCGCACCTATTTGCTGAAAATTCCACTCTGGATTCATCGGGAAAACAACCCCCGAATATTACACCTATTGACAGTCACATGCCGAGATCACCTTTCGCGAACGTACTATCAGAAAGATTTTGCTGGGTCTCAACACCAACAAAGCCTGTGGATCTGACGGAATCCCGCCGATTGTTCTCAAGAAATGTACCCCCGAACTAACACCTGTTCTTTGCAAGTTGTTCAACCACTCTTACAATTTGGGGGTATTTCCGTCCAATTGGAAAATTGCAAGAGTACAGCCAGTCCCTAAAAAAGGCAAAAAGGCCCTACCTAGCAACTACAGACCTATCGCACTGCTATCTATTATTTCAAAGGTCATGGAAAAAGCCATCAACATCGAGCTCATGAAATATCTGGAAGTAACTACAAAAGGGAATTGTCACCCACGATAGGCAACATATGGCATCTCCGCCATCGAGAGATCAACTGGTGACCCTGCTCAGCTTCACGTCTCCCATATGTCATGGCAGCCCATATCGTATTGAACAAATATGGAGAAATGTCGTACCAGCTTTTGGCATTAGATATCTCCCAAGGCCTCTCAGACTATAACTTTAATTGTTCAGAGACAGAAATATCATAACCATACCACTGAAGCCATCCATATCGATGCTTGATATTACTATCAGCAATAACCTTTCCTGGGAAAATCACGTGAGGTCCATTGCCAAAAGTGCATCCCAAAAACTTGGTTTTCTGTTACGTGCCAAGAGCTATTTCACCCCCAGTCAGCTGCTTATGATCTATAAGGCACAGATCCGACCTGTCCTGGAATACTGTTCCCATATATGGAGTGCGGCACCTAAACATATCCTGAGGCTATTGGACTCTGTCCAAAAAAGGGCAATTCGTCTCGTCGGTGATGCCTCGCTTACAAACTCGCTCACTTGTCTGGAACACCGTAGAAAAGTTGGCGATTTGTCTCTATTTTATAGATATTTTCATGGGCGATGCTCGTCTGAAATATCAACAATCGTTCCTGCTTTGGCAGTCTCTTCGAGATTAATCCGTCAAGTTCAGTCATCACACCCCTTCGTGGTCACTTTGGAGACCTGCAGAACATCACTTTCCAAAGACTCGTTCATCCAACGAACAGCGAGGCTTTGGAACTCATTGCCTAGGGAGGTGTTCCCCGAGGCATACAACCTTCAGAAATTTAAGAAGAACACCAACTCCTTCCTTCTTTCCCTAGGTTCCCACGATGTTCTCTGAACATACAGGATATCCCTTTTCGTGGGAACCAGAACATGAAAAAAAAAAATTGATAACGAAAAACGTACATTTGTATTCATCGTTGTTTCCTCCTGGTAACTAATAACTTTACTTTTTAGCTACTCATGAAACATGTGTGTATAAATGTGTATCTATGTATTTAGTATGTTATGTATCCGTTTATAAGTAGAGAATAGGTAATACAATATATATTTATATAGATAGATTTAGATAGATTCATCGAAATTTCAATATTCATATATTCAGTCATCTTCATGTTTATACCTTGTTATACATTTTTAATTTAATACTACTCGAAACAAGTGTTTTACACTTACCGAGTAATTACTCATTCACAGCTGACCTTTTATTACATTATTCTATTCATTTAATAATTATGTTCAATCATTTAAAGCATTTATATTTATCACTTAGGTACCATGTATATTACTCTTCTCGAAACGAGTCTTTTTTTATCACTCATCGAGTATATGTTTATTTTACTACCATTACATGTATTACGAAATTCATTGCGTAAAATAAACGTTGTTATCATTATTATTCTATGATTATTATACTTAGAAATTATTTTAAAATTTTTCCACAAGTGAAATAAAGTAATTGTCCAAAGTGAGCAAATATTAGTTTTTAATGTAATTAATATATATGCAAAAGTGCTTTTTTCATAGCTGGCATGTATTTTTGTATCAGTTTTGGTTATTTTGAAAATGAAAAGCTATAATTTCTCAGTGTATAATTAATTACAAATAAATATAAAAAATACATCGATCTTAAGAAACTACAAAACAGCTTGCTGCGATTCTGTATATTCCGTAAGTGACCCCAACGTTGGAACAGATGTTTTCACCGATATTCTCACTGCTGCTATAAACGAGTCTACCTCTGTAAGAAGATCCAAAAAGGAAAGATTCTAAAATTGCACCATGGATAACAAATGCTCTTCTTAAATCCGCTGACACAAAAAATAGAATGTTTAGAAACTAACGCAATAACCTAGAACTGATAACCTGTTATAAGAACTACAAAAATAAACTTACCAATCTGATCAATAAAGCTAAATTTGACTACTATCAAAAAAAATTCTTCAGATACAACAACATTATGGAAATTAGTTCAAGAAATAAGCAGTACTAAGAGAAACAAACGTTATATAAAAAAAATAAAAAATCAATAAAAATAAACATTATTTCCCGCAGAGAATATATATATATATATATATATATATATATATATATATATATATATATATATATATATATATGAAAGAGAGTAATAGTGAGGGGACTGCTAAAAACAAAGTAGAAGGAATTTAATGGACATAGCCCTCAGAGAGAAGTGTTAACCGTAGACACGTGTTCCGGGCTCTCGGTCCTCATCAGTACGGTGGAGAAGTGCAAAGATGAACAACACTTGGTAGAAAACGACAAATCAACGGAGTCAACAAACAGACGCCAACCGCTCATTTGTGGTTTCGGTCAGCAGACCCTGAATTCCAGGGCAACAACCAACGTGACCACGGAGGCAGCTATAGCTACCTGCGTGACATCCGAGTCCAGGAATATAAATATGAAAGAGAGTAATAGTGAGGGGACTGCTAAAAACAAAGTAGAAGGAATTTAATGGACATAGCCCTCAGAGAGAAGTGTTAACCGTAGACACGTGTTTCGGGCTCTCGGCCCTCATCAGTACGGTGGAGAAGTGCAAAGATGAACAACACTTGGTAGAAAACGACAAATCAACGGAGTCAACAAACAGACGCCAACCGCTCATTTGTGGTTTCGGTCAGCAGACCCTGAATTCCAGGGCAACAACCAACGTGACCACGGAGGCAGCTATAGCTACCTGCGTGACATCCGAGTCCAGGAATATAAATATGAAAGAGAGTAATAGTGAGGGACTGCTAAAAACAAAGTAGAAGGAATTTAATGGACATAGCCCTCAGAGAGAAGTGTTAACCGTAGACACGTGTTTTGGGCTCTCGGCCCTCATCAGTACGGTGGAAGTGCAAAGATGAACAACATTTGGTAGAAAATGACAAATCAACGGAGTCAACAAACAGACGCCAACCGCTCATTTGTGGTTTCGGTCAGCAGACCCTGAATTCCAGGGCAACAACCAACGTGACCACGGAGGCAGCTATAGCTACCTGCGTGACATCCGAGTCCAGGAATATAAATATGACAGAGAGTAATAGTGAGGGGACCGCTAAAACAAAGTAGAAGGAATTTCGAATGGACTATGTCCCTCAGAGAGAAGTGTTTAATCCGTAGATGAACGTATTTGGTTTCGGGGCTTCTCGGCGCTCATCGAGTCGGTGGAGAAGGGCTGTAAAGATAGAACAACACTTTCGGTGAAACGAGTCAAATCAACGGAGAACAAACAGAGTCCAACCGCTCATTTGTGGTTTCGGTCAGCAGACCCTGAATTCCAGGGCAACAACCAACGTGACCACGGAGCAGCTATAGCTACCTGCGTGACATCCGAGTCCAGGAATATAAATATGAAAGAGTAATAGTGAGGGGACTGCTAAAAACAAAGTAGAAGGAATTTAATGGACATAGCCCTCAGAGAGAAGTGTTAACCGTAGACACGTGTTTCGGGCTCTCGGCCCTCATCAGTACGGTGGAGAAGTGCAAAGATGAACAACACTTGGTAGAAAACGACGACGACGTTTTTAGCAGTCCCCTCACTATTACTCTCTTTCATATTTATATTCCTGGACTCGGATGTCACGCAGGTAGCTATAGCTGCCTCCGTGGTCACGTTGGTTGTTGCCCTGGAATTCAGGGTCTGCTGACCGAAACCACAAATGAGCGTTGGCGTCTGTTTGTTGACCCCGTGGATTTGTCGTTTTCTACCAAGTGTTGTTCATCTTTGCACTTCTCCACCGTACTGATGAGGGCCGAGAGCCCGAAACACGTGTCTACGGTTAACACTTCTCTCTGAGGGCTATGTCCATAAATTCCTTCTACTTTGTTTTTAGCAGTCCCCACTATTACTCTCTTCATATTTATATTCCTGACTCGGATGTCACGCAGGTAGCTATAGCTGCCTCCGTGGTCACGTTGTTGTTCCCTGAATTCAGGGTCTGCTGACCGAAACCACAAATGAGCGTTGGCGTCTGTTTGTTGACTCGTTGATTTGTCGTTTTCTACCAAGTGTTGTTCATCTTTGCATTCTCCACCGTACTGATGAGGGCCGAAGCCCGAAACACGTGTCTACGGTTAACACTCCTCTCTGAGGCCTATGTCCATTAAATTCCTTCTATATATATATATATATATATATATATATATATATATATATAAATTTATATAATAGAATATCAAATTAAAAATACAAACAAAACACAATTATGTGTATTACAACACAGAAAAACTCAACAAGATCAAACGGAACGGAGTTATAAAAACTGCTCGAAATGACCACCTCCAACCATTAGACAGGAATCAAGTATTCGTCTCATAGACAGACACAAACGCGAAATATTCCTGGTGTGTTTTGGATTGTCTCGCAGGCTGCAATGATGTGATTTCTCAAATCATCCACACATTCAATGGGTGTCGTATAAACCGAGGAATTCAGGTGACCCCAGATGCAAAAGTCCAGGGGGTTCAAGTCTGAAGATCTGGGAGGCCAATGTTGAGGTCCTGCTCTGCCTATCCATCGATTTGGATACTCGTCGTCCAAGTACTGACGAGCAGTTATGCTGAAATGGACAGGCGCACCATCGTGCATAAACCACATTCGTGGTCGAATAGCTAGTGGAACATTGTCAAGTAAAATGAGAAGCTGCTCCTGAAAAAAATTTGTATAGGTTGAACCAGTTAGCCTTAACGGTAGAAAATACGGTTCAATGATATTTTCGCCAATAATTCCGACCCACACGTTTAGTGAAAATTCATGTTGATACCAACCTCCTTGAATTGCATGTGGGTTATCTTCGTCCCATAGATTATTGTTATGGAAATTTGTAATCTCTTACCCTAAAAAGTTGGATTCGTCAGTGAATATTACATTTTCTGAAAATTGAGCATTTTGGGTAATCATTTGAAGACTCCATTGACAAAAGTCTACTCGATGGGAGAATCTCGCGGCAAAAGTGCCTAGACTCGTTGAATATGGTAAGGATACAATTGGTGATCCTTTAGAATATTCCATATTAGATTATTGCTAACATTAAGCATGTTAGCAATTTGTCTTGTACTTAATTCCGGACGATCTTCAATCATATTGAGAACCTCTTCTTCCAGTGCCACCGTTCTTATTACTCGTGGACGACCACAATCAGTTGTTCGTTTTTTAAAAATCCCTCTTTCACAGAGACGTTGGTGAAGATGAGCAAAAATTGTGAGATGATGTATCACGCACTGAGGATTCATCTCTGCATAGAGCCGTCTAGCTTCCAAAGAATTTCCATTGGCACGACCATATATAAAATGCATATCGGCCATTTCAGCGTTAGTGTTATTATTCATATTGAAGATTCAAAAGACACAATTGAACTTTCAACTACCACAAAGAAATCAAAGCGACTTGACAGATTTCTTCGATTCCATTTGCAGAAGATCCGTTCATGCACAATCTTATATTTTATTTTTTAATAGGAAACTATTGCTTTTACGGACACAACACAAGAGTTAAAAAAGTTTTGCAATGAATCGTTCTTTTCAACACATATTTTTAAATTGAGAAATTTTGTTTCGTTAAAAAGTTCTTGTAAAAAATGGAATAGGGGTTGCATTGCAACAAAATTAAAAAATTATTCATAGGTAGCTTTTTTATAGGTAGAACATGCGATTCCTTCAACTCTGCAGCAATTTCTAGATTTTTTTTCTATTTTTGGAAGCGTGTAACTTTTCAAGGAAATGCCTAAGAGGTTTTGTTTACATGAAAGACCCCCTTTAATTTTCGTCAAGGAATCGCCCCCTAAAAACCTTCGCACTTATTTCGTAGCACCCTGTATATTATCAATTGTTGTTAAATCAATGTATATTATTATTATTATAGTTAACACATATTGTTCGGAGTTTTCAACATATTTGTTTTCACTCTACTCAATGAACTGTGTTTAATTTCTACTTATTGAAATTTTGAGACCATTACTCGTAGATCCAATTTTACTCATTACATCAATGGTGTTTTTATTTATATTGATTCTCGTGATATTTAACTTAATTTTATTACATATGAATTATTTTAAACAATATTGCACTTCCAAAATTTGATTCATAATGCATTCAATAGTTTGTTACTCATTAACGTTGTATGGTGATCTAAACTACCTTCTCCTAGTATGAATGGAATTTTCCTCAAATGTAGTGTTGTACTTCTAACCTGTTTTAATTTTTAATTTCTGTGAAACAAGTGCAACAGCACTTTTCGCAAATCTACTTTATTCACGTCTATATATTGTTTTTGTAAACTTTTTTCTTTTTGAATAAAGTTATATTATTATTCTTATTCATAGGCCATAGAAACAATTGTGAATGTAACTAACATTGGCTATTAGGACACTTGTATTTATTATGTAACATGGTAAATGCTCGTGTCGTAAGTATCATACTCGTGTTTTAATAGCTAACATTAAATGCTCGTTGCATAATATACTGATATGAAAAGGAATTATACCTATTACTTTTTGGATGATATTAAGAATAATATTTAAGACTGTGGTTTTATTGATATTTCCGAAAGCGAAAGTGCTGATTATGAATTTTTCAAATTACCAGCATAAAAATCAATGAAATTATCACTGATATATGAGACATATTCATTGATATATTCACAAAATGATTAGTCAGTGAATCAACGTCACGAAGATGTCCTGGTATTTTCTAATTTTTTGTTTACAAAGATAGATTTATTCCAGGTTGTTCCACTTTTCCTTAGATGTGCAATTCTCAAACTAATATTTTAAGTTTGATGCTCTTTCGATTGCATCTCTGGATACTACAAAGTTCTCACGAACATGATAATATTTCTTGGAGCCAAAATTCAAAAGAATACTGGACGGAAAGAGATGAATAAGTAATCCGATGTTCGAAAAAATACTTCGGCGCCACTGATCTTTTGAAAAAATATACATTGATCTTCTGTTTGGATGTTACAGGAGAAAGTTCTTATGAAATTTCTCAACGCCAACCAAGGCCGTTGTCAATTCCACTTTCACCTCCCTTTTGAGACATCATCGTCGCGCGTCGCGAGAATGCATACCAGCACATGTTTTGGGTTATGATAATTAATGCCTACCATGTATGGAGAACAAAAAGAAAGTGTTATGTAAACAGCTCTTGAAAAAATAATAGTAGTCGTTTGGTGTGTTTGTTTTAGATTTAATTATATATCATGAAGGATTCAGTGAGTGTTGCCAATGGTTGCAGTCCTACTTTCGTTTTCGAGCAAATATTGGCACACATTTCGCTAGGTGCTACAAATATTCATAAAATTGCTATTTGTTATAGATGAAATCAATTGGTGAACTGCGATGAAACTCATTATGGGACACAAAAAATTTATGTAAAATGTGTACGTTTTTTATTCAGTTTGTATTATTTTTTCTCTATTAATTTGATCCAAAATTCTTCAAATTTGACTAGAATACGAATCGATTTACCTTCCTTCTTATATTTACTACTGTGTTGATATAATGAGATATATGTTCAGAAAGAACACATTTACAGTTATTTTTTCCTATGGTACATGATGGAGTTTTGAAGCTACTTTTCTGATACCATATGGAATATCGAAAATACATCCGGTCATCAGCGATGCCAACTATGCAATTGCCGCTGATACACACAAGTCGAAAGCCTGTGCCAGATAGCACAGATCATATATAGTATCGAATTCGTTTAATGTAGTGGCCCTCATATTAGAAATTCATTGAATTACTATTGTGGGTAACACCCATCGAGTAAAACAAATACATAGAAAATGTCCCAAAAGTCAAAATCTCATTTCTTGTAACCCCAGTAGATCGATGCATACGTTGCTAGCGTACAGCGTTGCCATTCAACTATGGAATGGCAAATTTTTTATATTCTTTGCGGTATGTCTCATTGTATCTTATGATCAACTTACACGAAGTTGTAACAAAAAAAACGCTAATCAAAAAAGAAAATATTTATTCTATGTACAAAAAATAAAAAAATAAACTATACAGATTTCAAAGGAGAACAGTTGGCACACAACGGGGAAGAATTTCAGGATTTCCAAGGAGTGTATAAGGAAGTAGTGTCTACATTTGATAACGAAGAAGAAAATCACATTGCCAAACCAAAATATACTCGCTACATATGGATCTCATGTGTTTCTTCATTAAGATTCATAAAGCGGAAATCAATAGTTAAGAAAGTGGATGTAACTCAGGTGTTATGATATTCGAAACTTTCACCAATTCCTGTCCTTTATTAATAATTCATTTTGGTTTGGCGAGTAACTGAAAGAACATTCGTGAATGAATGCCAGGACTAGAACAACTAAGGCATGCGGATGAGCGTACAAAAGAGTGAATGAAAATGTGCAAAAGGAATAAATATATTAGCAGCAATGGGCTCACACCTTTTTCGAGCGATATTTTCATAAACGCTGTCAGCTCCGCTGTATACGCAAATCTTATTATTTACACAGGGGACCTGTATATCTTGACGTGGGTTCATACCATGCGACATTTCATCAGAAAAGCATACTAGGGATAATACTCTAGGTGGCTTTCTGTTGATATCCGAAATATCTCTGCCTAAGCTTCGAAGATGAAGAATGCACTTCTACATGCAACTTCTACTTCTACTTCATAGGTTTACTTGATGTTGTTTATAGATAAACTGTGTGTGTGAGGAGCTAAATAAATTTGATCATTAAGTTTGAAAGATTGGCTTCAATAAATTGTGCGATAATAATAAGGTGCCCAGACAACTAGAAAGGTTTATTTTTGTTCAAGAGGTAGGAAGAATAGTGGAACAGAAAACGGGTGCATTTCGTTAAAATTTGTTTTGGGTGGAGAAATTTACCAATTGCAAATAGTTCGTAAATAGATGAGCATGCGTAGAAAAGTGAGGAAAGAATGAAACGACACGATGTTATCACATAGATGCAAGAATTGAAAGAAGTTAAATGAAAATCACGAAAAGAAGTAGGAAAATAGAAATAGATTAGTCTACAAATTAAATCCAATAAAATCATTGTTATTTAATACCTATCTGTAATATTTTTTTCAAGATGGCTTATATACAAAGATTTGAAATGATTAAAAGGGGAACTTGAATGAAAAATCGATCTCAAACCTGTCCCAAATATAACATCGTAGTATTATCGTAAGCTGTACAATAATTGAGATATCAGCTCATTTTTTTGGAATATATACGCAAGTTGATATTTTATATACAGGAAAGTTCAAGTACGAAAAGTATTGACGCAGTAGATGAGTGACAGTAAATGGAGAGAAAGTACTGAAGTATGAAATAGATTGGAAAACTTGGGACCTAGGGAGTACAGGGAGGAATATGGGAAATTAGAGGACGTTAATCACATTTTGCTGGAAAATAAACATTTTTGAAATCATTTGCTCCTGCCAACTTGATCGATTTGCGATTGGAGATTGTTGACTACTTCGTGTGGAAATTGGTCACCCAAAATGGAGAAGAGATCTATCTTCTGGTTGCCGGGGATGCCCTCGTATGCTCCGATTTCGATACCTTCTTGTACCTTAAAAAATAATGGGAGCATTAAGAAAATGTCACACAGAGGTTGGAAGCTATAAGTTCTGATATCTTTTGGGAAAGGATGATGTGGAAATTATGGAACGTTACTTCACTCAACCAAAAAAGTTTCGATTTTCAATACTAAAAATCCAGTATTGACAAAACTTTCCAGGTATACTGTAAACCAAAATATTTTTTTCAACTTGAATTAAAGGACATAATTATTTTTTCTTTCTAAAGGAAACTGTCAACCAGTTAAAATTTCCAGTATGTTTTTCTTGGGGTCAAAATTAACTTCATTCACTATTTCACTAGAATCGTGTATTTATAGAGTGAGTCAGAAATAAAACTCGAAATTTCTGCTGTGAATGCAATAAGCATTATATTTGCAGAAGCATATATTTTCTATCGGATAATAGTAATATCTCAAACTAATAATGAAAAATTTAATTCTAGTTTGAAAAAACTAAGAAAAGTAAAAAATAATCAGTCATTGACCAAAAAATTTCCCGATTAAAAAAAAGGTGGAGTGCTTGATATCAGCTAATTCGAGTTTTTCATCGCTAGCTATTCGTAAAGGTAGATTCATTATGAAAAGTAAGTAAAGAGCAATCCACGATTTTTTTACATGAGAGGACATTTTCGGTTAATGACTTTATTCTTATTATTTTCCACTTTTTAGTCCATATTGCTACAAAATGTATTTTTTTTTAGTTTTTTATTACACTATAATTTCATTTTTAACTTTTTAGTTCATATTGCTACAAAAGCGTGTCTTTAAACTCTCCGACTACGGAAGAAAAACTGTTCGATTGATTGATTGCAGTTTTTATCAACTTTTGTTGAAAGTGCTGATACCAAACCAGCGCACTCACCAAATCTTTGTAATGTAAATTATGCGTTTTTTTTCTGACGATCTTGTTGAGAATACCAGGTAATTTCAAAGATTCCGTTACATAGGTGAAGCTGATAAAGCGTGTGTAAAATCTTATCAAAATCTTATATAAATATAGAATAATGTTATTTATATAGGGCTGCACAAAAAAAACTTTTTTTTCAAGTATGATTCATATTCCAGTTTGATTCCTCAAAAAACAGTTTATTGGAACATAATTTATCAATATATATATATATATATATATATATATATATATATATAGGTTGAGTTTCTTGAACCTCTTATATATTATATTTGTTTTGTTGGCTTTTTGGGATTGAGGTTGAGTTAGGAATAAATGACTTGGAGCCTCCCGTCGAAACGTCCAAAAAATAAAACAAATTCAAGTTAAATCGCACCAAAACCGTCATTTATTCCTAAGTGAACCTCAATCCCAAGAAGCCAACAAAACAAACAAACACATATATAGTTTGCTCAACACTATATATCAACTGTTTTGTGTACACTAAGAATTCATCCCACATGGTATTAAGATGTATGGAACCAAAATAACGCTGTCGATGTAGAAATATTGTCAGTGATGTATGTACTGAAATTAACTCAGGGTACCAAATAACTCATATTTTTTATGTGCTTACAGATCATTTTCCAATTAACAAAACCATGACAATACGATATCTCTTTCAACCTGAAGAAGCTATTGTTCAACGAAACCCAATTTGTAACTGATCGTCTGTATAAACAGCCCATCCCAGAAAATCATAATACCTTCAATCTATCTTTCTACTATGAATATTACTTGATTACCTTCAATATTTTCCATATCATGCATCATAGTAGAGTACTACACTGAATGAATATTCCAAATGAATTTTAGTTTTAGTCATACCAAAAATAAATAGAAACTGGACGGAGGCTTTGTACATTTTTCTTGATCTTTTTTTATTCTCCATCCTAGTAAAATTAATAGTATATTACACTACAAGGGCAGGACATTCTTCCTGCCCGTGTGGTGTATACTATTTTTCTTTTCAGCGGTCGAATGTACGTTACTACTTACATTTTTAATTATTTATTATAAACAATACACGTTCCAACTGACAGCTCGTTGCGCTGTCATGTTTAACTTTTGCTCCTTGCTTCAGCGCCTCTGATACTCACAAAGCTCAAATATTTGCTCCCGCTGTTCGTCTCTCTCTCACTTTCTTGAAGGTCAATCCCATCTATCTCGGTGTACATTAAAAATATCTGCTCCCGTTTACGGAGGGCGTGGTCTGTCAATGTCACCGATGCATAAATGCAAGGCTTTCTACTTTAAAATCGATGGAGAAAATACGTATTTTTGATCGGGGTATAAAGAAAATAATATTCCAAATATCTTCAGAATCAATAAAATAGTTTTTGTGTTGAAATTGCACGTGAAGGTTACTGAAAATTATCTATAAAAATACAAAATACTATTATTGAAGTTGATATAACGCTTCATTAAGAACATTTCCGCAGAATTGGGTTTGCTCAACTACAACCATTTTTTCGCTAAACAATAGCTTCTTCAGGTAGAATTTATTTCTGATACATTTTTTTTTCAAACAACTCACCTTCTGGATCTGGGCATCTTTTGGAATCAGTAGGGTATTCTGAGCTTGTCTGATAGCCTCTTGTGTGTAAGCGCTTCCTTCTTTTTGTGGGAAAGCTGCTGCCAAACTCACAAGGAGGAATGCGACGCAAATTATGGCCTTCATTTTCAATTCCTGCAACGAAAGAAAATCCAATTTAATTTTTGTCATCAGTAGCAGGTTTTGAGCAGGCTTGAATCTCCGGACAGTCCAATCAACGGTCGGAGCTGTCAGATACTTGACAAAATTTATAATGTTAACATTGTTCAATAAATTATGTTGAAATGAACGATGCTGAGAAAATTAGATATCTTCAATCCCTCTTGAAATTGCATTATAAGAATTACATAATCCCATGTTGGATACCCATCAAATCAATTTATACAACCTCTGTAATCATCATTACCGAATGCAATTTGTAATTTTTCTTTGTGATGGAACAAAGGTGTGAGAAACAATTGATGGACCATTCGCTTCGGATTTATCGAAAGTGTGACACGGCTTCAATAAGGAAAACAATAATTTCAGAAGTGTTATCGTAAAATAATTGAATTTTATTGATTGTTCAGATAATGGTTGAAAGATGATCATCATCATATAACGTCCCGAAAAACAAATATAATTATTTTTCATAACTTTTCCATTCAACAGCATGCATAAAATTCATACATTGATGTTTTGTTATTATTTTTGGTATTGATCAAGTAGATTTTTGGTCTATGGAATGAAAGTGTCAGTTTGATTTGGTTGAGTAACATCGATAGAGAATTGGAGATGAATCTATGGATTCTCTGACTTTGTGAAAAAAATGTGGTTTTATTGTTATATCTCTGGTTCCCGTCATCGTAGCAGTTTTTAAGTCTAATCATAGTTTCATCGAAATCGGTCAAGTCGTTTCTGCTCGAACAAACAAACAGACAATTATCATTTTATATATATATATATATATATAATGGAGTTTGAGTTTCTTGGGGTTTTGGTTCTTTTTGTGAATGACAGTCTTCTTTTAGGAGATAAATATTCAATTTTTCGACGTTTCGACCGTGTCCACGGTCTTCTTCAGGGATTACAAAAATATTTTTCGTTGGTACAAAGATACAATATTGATGATGAAATGGACTTATAATTAGCTGGACCATTATTTTGAAAAAAGGAAAGTTTAAAAGCAGCAGATGATTTATTTTTCATATTTAAATTTTTTTAGTCCTCTTCATTGTGTTGTCGGTATAAATGAACCATGATACCTACTTTGTTGTTTTTCTTTTTCTTCCTTATTAAAAACACGTGAGCAATCCGATAAGGAGGCTAGTTGATATGGATGTGAAATATCGTTGGAATGGTACGTTGAAGCGACTTGGGTTGTCGGTGGACGGAAGTTCATGTGGGATTCTACTTCGGTTGTTTGAATTGATGATTTCTTGCTTTTCTGGAGATTTGATGTTTGTCTCCAGAAAAGTAAGAAATCATCAATTTAAACAACCGACCGACAACCCCAGTAGCTCCACCGTACCATTACAACCATATTTCACATCCAAATCAACCAGCCTCCTTATCGGATTGCTCACGTGTTCTTAATAAGGAAGAAAAAGAACAACAACAAAGTATCGCGGTTTATTTATATCGACACAATGGAGAGGGGGAAAAAAAATATAATTATGAAAAATGAATCGGTCCAGCTAATTATTCTCAGGTAAGTCCATTTCATCATCAATATTGTATCTCTGTAGTCCCTGAAAAAGACCGTGGACACGGTCGAAACGTCCATAAATTGAATGTTTATTTCCTAAAAGAAGGCTGTATTTCACAAAAAGAACCAAAACCCCAAGAAACTAAAACTCCGTTGTATATTCCTGGTTCAAGAAACTAAATATATATATATATATATATATATATATATATATATATATATATATATATATATATACATATATTTGGATTGTGTGGGTTCTTGAACCATTACGTTTAATATTCTTCTGTGGATTTTCTTGGGTTTCTGGTTCGTTAGAATAAGAAAAATTCAGTGATTCATAATTGAATTTTTAATACGTTTCGTTTCGGGGCTCCAAAACTATTTTTCGACCCAAACAAAATGTGGCTCAATCAGCTCCAAAGGTGGTCGGTGAAGGATTGAAAAACAATTCTCAATGTTCAACTTTCATCCAAAAAGTTTTTCTCTGAGATGTACACAAAAACAGAAAATCGCTATAAATAATTAATTTTCAATGAATTAATATTTTGTGTTTGCCCTGTATACTACTTTTATTTGAGGTTCTTTCGTTTGTGTCAATCAGTTTTATATGTCAGGATAGTTTTTACAAGCTTTTATTTAACTTCACATTTTTATGTATGTAGTTTGTTAGTTCAAATCTTGCAGTGAATTTTGACCCCCTTCTAGTTGTCCGATTAACGTGAAATTTGGCAGGTGTTCATAATTCCGGGGACAATGCTTTATGGAATTTTTGCTAGAGAAAAATCAAATTGCTGCCCCAATATGGCGAACGAGTTTTGTAATTATGGTTCGATTTTATTCAAAATTGGTACGTGGGGGTTTTCGGGGACAGAGATCGAGACATTTTTTGTCAAAATTCATAAGTTCAAGATGCGGCTCCAATATGGCGATGAGTTTTGGGGTCGGACATCAAACAAGCTTTTATACAAATGCACTAAAAAGGAATAAATAATCTCTCAAAATTGTTTGACCTAGGTTATTCTGTGAGTAAGATGTCTAAAAACCCTGGTGCTTGAACTGATTCGATATTGTTTAGATTTTCGAGGACACACCACCTGTTGATTCAATAGATCTTCAATATCTGTGGTAGATGGCGCCGTCCAAAAATGTTTGTTTATATCCTTGCTTAATGTCAAAACCTAACTTTTGACATCTGCAGCATCTTATATGAAATTATTTTCTATTTTGTCGGTGTCTATGCGTTTTTCTTCTCGTTGATTTGAAATCTTGCCTATCTCATTTTATAGTTCGTTCTTTTAAAAGTTACGTCGTTCTTCAGTGCGTAAGGAAGTTTTAATTTTTACAGTGTAGTGTGTAAGGGTACTTTTTGTAAAATAGGCCCTTTTTGCATTTTGTGTGTCTAAAGCCGAGATTCGAATATACACCTGTATCCAGACCAAATATTAACGAATTAACTAATCATGATATTTTCATAGTCTATCACATTGTATGCATTGAATTTCAAATTTTCATTTCCAATTCCCCGTCTGTCAAAAAATCATATTTTCTGATGAAATGATTTCAAAATATTCTAGTTGCACCACAATAATATAAATGTGGTTGCACATTGAAATAAACCCAAATAAGTACTAACTATTATAAACATAAGCATTCAGTCAACCTAAAACTCAAAGGGTACAATATTAGTACGAAAAACAACAACACGATGCTTTCTTTATGCAATATTCGACGGCTTTTAATTATAGTTATGCTATTGGTCAAATTTGGCAGATCTCCACGTTTCAGCCAATAGCAAAGCTAAAATTAGAACCCGCGAACAGTTCTCCTCAAAAAGAGAGCTGTGGAAATAAATATACCCTGTGTGGTCTGTTACAGTTTACTGAATTAAAACTGAAATGAAATTGGCGCCATCTGAAACGCTAGTAATCCCTATTATTAAGTAGGTCAAGTGTCGCCAAAATGATGCCAAACGTTTACAGGTATAAGTGCAAGTACCAGGGTTTTTAGACATCTTATAAAATAGGTATTCTGACGCGGCAACATTTTGAATCTGCTACCCACAGAATAACCCAAGTAAAACAATTGAAGAAATACATTTTTCCTTTTTAGTGCATTTGTATAAGAGCTTTTTTTAAATTTTTATTATGAACTACATTAGATTGTATCTCTGAGCGGATTCTTATTGTCGACGTGAAAAGTCCCTCAGATATGCAATCCAACAAATAGTTGTGACGAGCGTACGACATGCTATCGGGTACAAACGGTGCGCTATTAAAAAAAATATCGGAAGGCGAGAGACACAAAGAAACGGAACATCAATAATTCGACTGTAAGTCAGACATACAAAAAAAAACAAAATTAAAAATCATCAGTAATATAATAAACAAATTTAAACAACATAGCGTCAATACTGGTAGTGGCAGAGAGATTCAACAACTTTTTTGCTGATGGATTCTGTAAAGTTTTATTAATTTTTGTCAGTTTTCTCTTTTTCAAGGTTTTTCACACTTTCATTGCGTTCAACATCATTATTCCATTGTAAAATGTATTAATACATCGTGGTGAGTCTAAACTATTTTGTCCGTATGAGAATTATTTGTTACAGGGTCCTGAAGTTTAGTTTAGTTCTTCTTTGCCTTCAGTTTGATACAAATAATACTAACCAGTCTCTGAATAAAATGTATAGGATAAATATTCAAATGACTTGCTAATTGTAGAATTCTCGGAATATACAAATTTACAATATTTTAGTTGTTGCAAAATTTCAGCTAAAGAAACTTCTCCATTTCGGAACAAGAGAAAGTTGATGAAACTTCTCCATATCATCACGGATGTGATATGAATATTCAACATACGGAGAATTACAAAAATATTGTCTTCGTCTAACAAGAACAAGAATTATGATAGCGATTGATTGGCCATCTCTTCAAATAACAAATCTGTCTTCATTCGAGAATATGAATATAGTTCGTTTGTGTGTTAGAAATTTGCTTGCTTTTCAGCCTCGTCTACGTATCTCATAAACAGCATGCACACAAGTTCTCCTCTACTCGATTGTTTGTTGATAATATAAGATAGTGGATAAATGTTTATCGATGAGCCAATTCTCTTCTGAATTGATCTATGGGGGTTTACAATTTTTTCGTTTGTGATATTCGTCTCAGTATCGGTTTTCATAGTCTAAGTGACTATCGTAAAATTGTCGAGTCCACGCATTTTTTCATAGGGAAAGTTAACATGAATGTAGATAAACATATTGCTAGTAGTTGGCCTAGTCTAGGTTGATCTTGAAAAATTCGTTACTACCGATTGTTTATATGTTTTTTTTACTCAATCTCAATATAACAAGATAGAGAAATGTACTACAGAATTTGGAAATATTGTCAATACAGTTCATGATCATATTTACAATTGTGATTTTATTAATGTAGGTATCTCAGTTACAACCGTTGATGCAATTCACTTCGATGAATAGAATAGAATATGTATTTCACCAAGTTGCAAATGTTATGTTTTTGGCAGGTCAGGTACAAGAGATGTAGTTGAATAAAAAAAAAACTCAAAAATAGACATACACTTAGAAATCTAGTAACAAGAAACTAAAAAAAACATCCATATGGCAGCTCAGGGACAGAACATGATTATGTGGTCATGAAAATGTTCATTAAAATGGTAACAAAGACATAGGTACCCATGGAAATCTGGCAATAAGACAATTAAAAACATTCATGAGAATTCATTGCGGGGCGTCCTCAAGTATTCGTCGATAGATTAGAAACAGTGTCGGAGAATATGACGTTTCAATTTTGATTTGAAACAATTCCAATTTATAACCTTGAGCTCTTGGGGTAATACATTATAAAGTTTAATATCTGGTGAATTCATCAGGGATTTGTTAAGTCTGAAACGGGAAGGCCTCAGCTGATTTGCAGAACGAGTTTGGTAATCATGATAGTCAGAGTTTGTAGGAAGATACTTTTGGTTCTAGTGTATCTCCAGAACTGTAGCATATAAAAATAGCGATGGAAGAGGCATAATGAGCAGATCTTTGAATATTTGTTGGCAGTGATCTCTGTAACCAGCACCAACGATAATTCTGATAGTTTTTTGGATTTTGAAAACCCTCATAGCGTAACAGGAGTTGCCCCATAAAAGTATGCCGTAATTTATGTGAGAATGAAAAAATAAGACATAGCAAGTACGAACGGTATTGAAGCATAATTGATTTTTCACATTGCGTAAGAGATATATCGAGCTAGACAGTTTATGACACAACTGATTAACATGGCATGACCAAGCTAGTCTGTCGTCTATAACAACCCCAAGAAGTTTAACATTTTTATCATTGCCTTTGTTTCTAGTAGACAAATACATTTCTTCTGTTTTATCATTATTCGGTTTCAAGTTGTTGGCACTGAACCAGAATTGAACTTTACTGACAGATGTTATATTTCGGAGAGCTAAAACTGTTTTTGTTATTGACCTAGTAGGCACACGCTCTTCGCATATGTCTCAAAGCTCCCTGAGTTCTGGCAAGTTTGGTATGATTAGTACTGAATAACTTTGCAATAATTAATTGTCTATGTTTTCATGGGATTTAATTATTTGCTTGGGAAATATGGTGTCAATATTGGGTACATATAGAATATAGTTGTTCTCTAAATATCGACATGGGTAATACAAGATCAAAATCGAATTGTTAGAACAATATTTGAGTCGGATTTTATTTTGACTTTGTCTCCTAATGTCAAATTCAATGGTCATTACCATGTATACATTTCTACTCTAGAGTAAACGTGAACTGAAAACTCACTCAAAGAAACTTTATTTGTTCATGATGTCACTTCAACCTTTTGAGTTACCCCGTCCTCAGTTGAGGGTACGTTATTTAGTTACTTCTCAAAACTCAAGAATTCTACTGATCATTTTCATATGTTGAGTTATATATTCCTGAATGTTTATTTCTATTATTGACACATAGAATACGGGAGGCAACCCGCATGTACTGTTGAAATGCGGAAATATATGTCAGTGGTTTATGAAGTTCTAGAATGCTAACAGGATTGGTGATCTAAATCTTCTTTTATTTCTTTCACTCTATTCAAAAACTGAATATCCTTGATTGCATGGTACAAGGGCAGATTTAATGTATATTTAAAGTTTTTGTAGAAATAGGCACACCAGGTATCAGTTTCTAGATACCTGTAAAGTTTGATGTTCCCAATTGAAGACAATATTACTAGAAGGAAGTTACAAACATTCGAAAAATATGAGTAATCTATGTTGTTTGGTTTTCATAGTATAGTCATGATAATTTGAGGTAGTACCGTAGATTTCAGAATTTAACGAAATTAATAATTTTTTTGCATTCTTTCTTTTTTATGAAATCTGAACGGTACTTTTTGTAAAATGCGATAAAACCTCTGATTTCTCATAAATGTATGAAATTACTAATATACCTATGTCTATTGGTTCTTCACAACAATTCATTAGACATTTTTTTATCATAATCTACTACCATGCCCAATTTTATTAAATTCTGAACAGTGATTTTAAAACTGCTCTGTATTACTAAGAATTGTTATTTCATGTTAATGGATTTTTCTTCAATAATTTGTGCGATCAATATCGAACAAAGTGGCATATGAAAAGTACCAGTTTTTTAAAGGTGAGGAAAAAAAAATAATAGAAAATATAAATTTGAAACATGTCTAATTTAATTCAGTTGTGAATAACTTGATCATTTACCCTAGATGTCGTCTTTACAAATATTATTAAATATTATGCCTTAGTGACAATTATTTCCAAAATGAATACCAAAAACTCATTCAGAATGCTATCATGTAATTATGTCAACAGTTGCCTTACCCCAGGAAATGAAAATTTTTCAGGAGAAGTGCACTTTTTTGCAGATGTTAATGTGTTCTACAAGAAAGAGCCGTTCTTATTTTCTTCTGATACCATTCGTGTATTTACAAGGTTTTATTAGGTACAAGCTTTATTTAACTTGCAATGTTCCTATGTAAGTTGTTCGTTTCAAATCCTGCAAGTGATCTTCTAGTTGTCCGATTACGGTGATAATGCATTATAAAATTTTTAAAAACAAAATGGCGGCTCCAATATGGCGTACGAGTTTTATGTTTATGGTCCGATTCGAATAAAAATTGATATGTAGGGGTTTTTGAGGTCGGAGATTATGATTTGTTTGTCAAAATTCATAAATTCAATATGGCGGCTTCAAGATGGCGGACGATCTCTGTGATATGGTCCGATTCTATTCAAAATTGGTATGTGGGGGTTTTTAGGGTTGGAGATTTTGAATTTTTTGTCAAAATTCATAATTCAAGATGGCCGGACGAGTTTTGTAATTATGTTCCGATTCTATACAAAATTGGTATGTGGTGGTTTTCGGGATCGGAGTTATGAATTTATTGTCAAAATTCATAAATTCAAGATAGCGGCTCCAAGATGGTGGACGAGTTTTGTGATTATGGACTATTTCTATTCAAAATTGGTATGTGGGGGTTTTTGGGGTCGGAGATTATGAATTGATGGTCAAAATTGATAATTCAAGATGGCAGCTCCAAGATGGTGGAGAGTTTTGTGATTATTCAAAATTGGTATGTAGCGGTATTTGGGTCGGAGATTATAATTAGACGATTATTTTTGGTCATCAATTGAATATGGCTGCGCAGGATGGCGAACGAGTTTATCTTTAGATGGGGTCCCCATTGAAAAACTAGATATCCCAAAACTTACAGGAAAAAAGCCTCATAATAACGATACTTTCAACAAAAATGCATAGATGAAGGCGTACCAAGAAAAACACAAAATAAAAATAATGAATAAAAAACCTTTGTATTCGAACTGAAAACATTGCGCGACAAGCTCTTGGATCTGTAACTTACGAAACAACCTACGTTACACACCCAAAGCAATTATTTTTGACTTTTTAGGGCATTTGGATAAAAGATAAAAAAAAAATTCATCAATTATTTTATTTAGAAATGAGATACCAACGAATTATTTATGAATGCCGTTTTTTCCGAAACGTAACCAATGATCTATCACAACCGGTTGAACTTTCGGATATTTTCGCTTCAAATGTTCAATAGGTCTTTGATGTTCATATTATGGAACCGAAAATGATGAATCATAGATTATGTTTGCATTTTGAGAAATTATGTTCCATTTCTCGGATTCCTTCATTTAGAGTCATTTTTCGTTTATATATTTGGTTATACTAATTTTTCAGGAAAATGAAAATATACTTATTTTGTAGGGAATGTAATAAGTAACAATTTTCACAGGGAATTGCGCAGTTTTCAATAATGCCTGGTCTCAGACCACAACGTCACAGAGTAAGAATTTTAGAAATGGTGATAACATCATGATAAGCTAATTCTACGATTCATGATCCAATTCCGCTAAAAATGGACATATTCTCAAGTTTTGAATGACCATTTTTTTCTTTGTCAACATATAGTAATGAACCCGCCGAGAATTGAATGGTTCATGAGTAGTTGGGATTTCCATTTCGATGGGATATCTCCGTATAAGAGCCTTGCATGCATGTTGAAGAAGGAAACAATCTCAATAAGATATTGGAAATATAGGATTTTTCTAAAAATCGAAAGTCTTAAGATGACAGATGTCCAGCGTGTGCTTTAGACATAAAAGTAATTGTTTTCTTACGGTATTTAAAAAAACTAGACTAATTTTCATCGTTTAGTCGCAGATGACCTGATTTTAAAAACACCCTGTTCATATTTTCGAATAAATCAATATAATCTCTGCATTTTTCATTGAATAGCTATTTTATGATAAATACTGATGTAGTTGAACAATGAATAGAAAAAAAAAAGAATTTATATAATGAATTAAATAACAAACTTTCCAGAATGAGAGTCTACGTTTTCATCTTCGGCAATATAAAACGAAGAAGAATGTGGGAGTTATAAACAATTCTTCAAAAAACTTTCTAAAAGCATTCGTTCAAAATATCAGTTATCCATTATTTTCCTAAAGGAAATGTTACACTATTTTAACATAAAAAATTACAATTTTGAATTTTTATGATAAATAGAATCGGTCCCTACTAATCATATACTTTTAACTTTATCATTGTCCCCATTTCTGTTATCTTAATTTTGTTGAACATCCAATTCATTTGTTGAAGAATTAAATAAATACCTATATGAGGATATTTTCGAAACTCTCTCACCGATGATTGTGAATGTTCAAAATGATTTTCACTCACTATCACTATCGAACCAATGGATGTAAAAAAATATATATGATATCACTGTCAACTTATGAATTTAATTAATACTTTCACTCTCTTACCTTTTTTATGGACCGGACACACTGATAACTATAAATTCCTCGCGCACTTTCGGACCGTATGTCTTATATGAGAATGGAGTACCATCTCCACGAGTTCAGGTTCCCCCCGCGGGAGGGGATAGTGAAGACGATACGGTCTGACCTGATTGCGAGACTTGATTTTTTCAATTTTAAATATGAAGTGCCTTTTCTGAGGTTTATTAGACACAAAATACATTTAAACGGTTTCTGTGAAATAACTGTAGGAGTGCTATGAACAGAAAATCTTCAAGCTGCAAATTAATATTTACTCACACGAAAGCCCCTACAAAAACTTCGTGAAATATCTCGAAAAGGATCATTTCAAGACCAACTCAACAAAACATTTTTTTTTAACCGATTATAAAAGAATCAGTAATTATCCACTATATGTTGAGCCAATTTGAATTTTAGATTCTCAGAAACTTTGGACAATTTTTTTTTGTCCATCCACGTTATTTTGGTCTTTCTTTTGAGATATCGTTAGTTATAATGGAGAGTTAAAACAAAACTATCAATCAATGCATATTCAACAATTGAAGAGAACGAATACATGAAAAAGTTAGTTTACTCACACATATATTAAAAACATGAACATTCGAAGAAAAATGAGGAAATGTGCCTTACAAAATCTGTGCGTAAATTCCAGAAAATTTCTTATTGAATCTAAAATATTTAAATCGATCTTAAATTTTCTGTTAATTCTGGGTTTCTCCAAGGGAAGTTTTTTTACTGAATAAGTGATGATCTTGAAAAGAAATTCAAGCAGGAAACCTCCGTCATTTATTTTAATTTTTGTGTCCAGATGAATATTTATATTTACGGAATTTTCAGGTGAAATGCAGTATTGAAATATTTGCCGGAAAATATTTGAAAAGTACATTATCACTGTATACAGTGCTCGTCTGAAGTCCGTTCCCCGTTTTTGAACTACCTGGTATATCGCTACGAAATTTAGAGGGTTTAAATAGGAGATAAACACCTACTTTTTCATGAAAAAATCACAGCTAAAAATGGCGGCTGAGCGCCATCTTGAAATTTTTTTTTAAATAGAACACATCGTATATTATTCCATTTTCGAAATCTGCTCATAATTCTCTACAGTTTTCTCAAATACACTTTACTCCTAAATTCAATTGTTGTCGAAATATTAACGTTTGAAAAGTGACAATCCGGTTTAAAATGAAATATGGATTTTGGTTACTTCCGGTAAAACATTTTGCTAACGAAACGTTGTTATTGATTTGTAGTTGAATCTCTTAATGAATTCAACTAATAAGAGGCGAAAAGAGAGTTTATTAAGGATAAACAGTACCGCTTACCGGAAAATCTCGAAGCCTACGAATGTGTTCTGTAAATTCACAATCAAAACAAATTAGTTTGCTATAAAATTATATTTATTTTTGAATAACACTTCATATAACAATTTAACCTCAACAATTATTCCATCAAGTGTTCAATCTGGCCCCCTCCTAAATCTTGACAATGGAGTGCCCTATTATAAATAGCTTCTCTCACGTTGATGAGAGTCTGTTCATCTATTTCTTCACATGTATCTATTATTCTGCGTTCCAACTCTTGTTTGGCATTCAGTGGCGTTGATTTTTGACTTCAGATAGCTCCAAAGGAAAAAATCTAGAGGTGTAAGATCCGGAGATCTTGGTGGCCATTCTGTACTTCCCCTGCGACCTATCCATTGCCCAGGAAAGTTTGTATCGAGGAACTCTCTAGCCGTGCGATCGAAATGGGGAAGTGCCCCATCCTGCTGAAATATGATTTCACGATTTTCAAACTCCTCCTGATTGTTTAATTTAATTTGTCTCATTCGAGGTTCAATTTCAGTTTCTAAAAGATTTCTGTAAAGAACTCCTGTAAGATTGCCTCTGATGAAAATCGGCCAACAACGCGATTGCCCAAAATCCCCGCCCAAACATTCACCTTTTTAGGAAACTGGGTATGTCCCTCTCTAAAAATATGCGGATTAGTATCGCTCCAGTATCGTACATTCTGTTTGTTGACTTTTCCATTGAGAAAAAACGTGCATTCGTCTGCGAAACATACACGTTTCAGGAAGCCCCGTTCTCCTTCAATTGTTCTTGTTAACCACTCACAAAATTCAACCCTCCGGTCTGGATCATCCTCCGTGAGAGCATGCAGGATTTTCATTTTATAGGGATGAAACTTTTCTTCTTTTAGGACTCTTTGGACACTTTTTGAACTTACTCCACAGGACGTCGACTGAGTCGGATTGATAACCATTCAGCAACAATTTCTACCTGATCTTGGAGCATCTTTCAGCGAACCAGTTGCTTGGAGCTTATTCAAAAGTGTGCGCAAATATGATTCTCGGGAAATCTATCATTGAACATACGGACTGCTAGATGATAATTTTTTCCAGCTTCTCCAAATATCAAAACTGCTTCAAATTTATCGTCTAAACTACGAGTCATGATCACACTTTTCACACATGTTCCGACTACGTTCCAGAATCTTAGATAGCCACATTCCAACCACGTTGTGGTCACCTAGCAAAAACGTGGATATGTAGTGGCTGACAATCGACACGTTGAACTTAACTGACTGCGCTTGTGTATTTGATACGTTCCTCATTCTTCAATGTTTTCTGATTAATTTCTAACACTAGACTGTATTAAAACGATTGAAAGTTTACTATGATATAATTTTGCAAAGAACTCTCCTTTGTTATTAGGAACGAATCCAGCAAATATTTTTTAAATTAATATTGGTCTACTTGAAACCAATACTTACGTAATAAATTGCTACGTTTGATGCAGTACTGACGACAAATACATTTTTATTGAATGGTTCGTTCATTTCTCTAACAATGGTGACCCAGCATATTCCTGTTAATATGTCGGCTTTTGGAGACTACAGGCAGTGGCTCATTAATACAAAATAATACACATATTTTATTGAGCGTTAGACAACGTTCAACAGGCTGGGCAACTTCAAATTAAATTTTACTATTTCCATCCATATTTGATTTGATTTGAAAATACAACTTTTTAGTGTTTGATATATAAAATTACCAGAAATGATTCTCATTCTCATTCTCCTCTTAATATATTTTGAATGGTGAAGTATGTTCAAATGTTTCAGTGTCCATTGAGTTGTGGTCGATTCGTGGATATCATTGTTTTAGTCTATTAATTGGAGGAAACTCATCGAACCAACAAACATAATTTCTGTTTAAGGATGGACAAATGAATAGATTGATTTTCCATAATTTTCCTTTTGACCTACTAAATACCGATTTTTTTATTCCCACACTGAACGTTTTTGGGTGAACATATACTTGAAATAAAATATGAAAATTTGTGAACTCTGAAGACATTTTGTTGGAATTCAGTTGAATATGAATAATTCGTCATGAAATATGCCAAACAATATGAAAACATCCAAAAATATTTCCTGGAATTGTTTGCGTATAAATAGGTATTTTCAGTGTCAGATTTGAGTCGAGTAAACTGTAGGTTTCCTCTAATATTCAACAGCTATAAGTTTTTCTTTAGTAAGTCTTTTTTGCGATCATTACCTAAAAAATATTAAGAAATCTTGTGGCTCAAAGACAAAATTTATTTATTCTATTTGAACGGTGTATATTGTTACATTTCGAGAATGAATGGATATTAATTGTTCTTAGCTATTAAAATATGATTATTAATTCTTTGTGTACAGTTTTCTTGAACCTGAAAATATGTAAAAATTTCATCAATATTGCATAGTACAAGTCCTGAGTACTCGAGAATGCTTCAAATACGGAATCAAACATCATAAGTAGTAGAACAAATATTTGTGATACAAAATAAACAATGGAAAGTTGAAGTGTAGGTCAGATGTAGGTGATTCGTTAACCATCTATCGAGATTTGACTTCAGCTCACAGAAGATTTCAATAAATCAAGTATTGAAAATTTCCAATTAAAAAAAAAAGGCCATTTATGGAGAAAAAACTCTTATTTTTTGCAAAAATGGTCTTTTTTACGATATTTACTTTAATTTTATTGCTATAAAATATACCCACGGTATCAGTACATCCGTTATCATGTCTCAAATTGTAATACATTTTTTATGTGGTTTCATAGAAAAAATAAAATAGGAGAATATTATTGACTTTTCCCATACTTTTTGAAGTTGAACTGTTTCAGAAATTTTATAATTTTAGAAAGAAGTGATATTTTATGAAAAAATATGGTAAGTATTAATGTAAGAATTTTTCGTTGATATTAAGGTGTTTTCCACGAAATATTTTCTGGAAATGGAATAATGTATACGAGTTATCTTCCTATCACAACTTCTAAATTGTTTTTTTGCACACCTCACTAGTTCAAATATCGACTAAAACGTCCCAATTGATTTCTAATGCTTATGCGATTAATGTTACGACTTGACAACAATGAATGAAATTCAGTGCATAAAATTATGATGAATGTTGCCTTCAAGTATATTTGTGTATTATTTATGTAGTTTTCATGGCCTCTGCGTATTATACCATTATTTAAATGAAAAGCAAAATATTTTGACCTGTTGATCTGGAATCAGTATAATTCCGTACAAAAAACCTGAATGGAATTTTCCGAGATTTTTTCCTACTATATGAAATATTTCTCTACTATCGATCCACTCAATAATTTCGATATATTCGACATACCGTGGAAAGAAAGATCAATATTTCTAGAGACCTATTACTCGGTAAATTCCAAGTGTGTTTTCCACGAAGATTTTCCAGAAAACTAATTAAAAAAAAACCTGACCCAATGGAAAACTGAATAAAGTGGAAATTGGCATCACTACCACATTGAATCAAATTTCGAACTAATCAAATGGATTTTATGGGCTCTGAAAACAACGTCGAGGGAACCAAATCACTCATTTTAATTTTTTAGTTCAAAGAAATCTATATGATCAGAAAATGATGTAAAAAAAATGCATCTACTAAACAATTTATTTCTTAAATTTCTCACAAAAACCAGCAAATAAAAAAAAATTAAGTGAAAAAGATTATCTGTATTTATATTTCCCTCAAAAAACCTCCATCAAGTTTTTTCCAAATGAAGGAAAACAATTTGAAAAATTGGACAATTATACTATGGGGAAAAAATTAGAGCTGCAGTAGATAGATATTCTGGAGCAATTGGAACTTTTTTCCCTAATGATAAAAACCATGAGGACATTTAAATTTTTCACTTGATCATCACTTGGAATGCTATTGGAAATTATTGAATTTGGCAAGAAAGAGCAAAATTATTGACCTCTAGACTTCAAGAAAATATACCAATGTAGTTTTCTCTCAAATTCAATATGTATAGGTACAATGCATAAAAACAAGGACAACTCGATTAATGAAAGAAAATTACCATATTTTTTTTGGGGCTTTGATAATTCAGGAGTTTCATTGATGTTGTTTGGAATACCTACTAAAATCTGGAAAGCATCGCGGAAGGATTCATTATTTTGAATTCAGATAAGTGCACCATACCATTCGTTTTCCTTCATACAAGTAGTTTGCAATTTGTTTACTTTTAATAAATTCATGATTATGAAAATCTGATGGACTTCTCGTATTATGCATAACTTTCATGAATTCAAAATAGCTACTTATTCGTTTTCCCACTAAAATTCATTCACTGGGTTTGTAGCTCAAGAGATCATTCGAATAATACTAATTGCACCTCCAACAACAACTATTATAATGGCAAAGAGAGTGAATCTTGTACACACATTGATTACCTCATATAATCAAGTATGCTAGCATTAAGAATTGCGGTAGCTGTAAGATAAAAAGGAATAATGTTTATTTGCCTTTGATCTTTAACATTGTATGAAAATTGGTACCCAGTGTAACATCATTTTTCTCCATAACATTTTCAAGCTTATATGCTTTTGAAAGCAACAGGTTTGAATAGGATTCGTTCGGGTGCCACTCAATTTTGACACCATGAGGCAGAACCTGTGATTGTAAATTGAGTAAACTGAAATAGATAAAATACACAGGTGACGGAAAGTTCAGATAAGTAGTATCTAGATAAGTAACAGCGGTATTTCTTTTTTTCAGATACAGCTATATTGCTACTAAACAGTTATTTATCTAATCGGACTAGGTCTTAATGAATCAAATTTTCTTGTAAAACACTTCGGCGTCCCACAGGGTTCCATCCTTTACGCTGATGGCACACAGCTCTATAGTTCCTATTTGTCTAAACTCGCCGACGCTGACATTAATAAAAATCTTCAATTATTGTTTGATGTGTCTTGTGTCCACAACCTGAAACCTAACCCGAATAAATCACAAGTTATGCTCCTTGGTCCCGAAATCAAAAGAAAAGATATTTGTGACTCTTTTCATCCGAATCAACAATGACGCCATTTCCTTCGTGAGTGAAGCTAAAAATTTGGATCTTTGGCTCGACACCGAATTGAAGTTCACCATTTATGTAAAACATCTTTCAATGTATTAAGACAACTTTATCCGTGTAGAGACTTATTATCGAGGAATATGAAGTTGATTCTATGCGAATCCCTCATTTTCTCTAGATTGGCTTAAGGTAACTGTCCCAATTACAGACAGTGTCCCATATACTGACACTTCCGGCCATTATCAACAAAAAATAAGAAAAGTATTTGTATTACACTTATGAATTTGATAACATCAGGCACATATGAGTTTCAAGTTCACAGAGACAAGTGAAATTTTGAAATAACCGCCAAAGAAACTGACAGCTGTCTTCTATTAGGAGTGCTTCCCGCCATTTCCATGTGAGAGCTCGTGTGGTTAGACAACATCATTAGAACTTGGGTGTAGTTTGTGTGCATGTTACCTAATCAGCGTCTGTACTTTCTTGCAAATATTTCGATGCAGGTGAGTTCCTTGTTACTATTTTCTGAGTAGAATAATTGTTTTCTTCCTGAACATTGAAAATAATATCAGGATTTGAAACAAAATGAGTGTCAGTAATAGGTACACGTACCTATCGCATCATGTACCAAATACTGACAATACTGTCAGTGACTGGTACCATGTATGAAAACATTCGCTGCCTTCGTTCATTTGTACGAGTTACTGTATTTTCTGTTTCTATCGTCATTTAATTCCATAATTTTGTCGTTGACCTATGTACCATTTACTGACATAACGATTTAATTTCTATTGGCGCTCTATAACTTGATTTATGTGGCTGTCGGTATCTAGGACATTCATTAGTCAGTAATTGGTACAACGTTTTTTTTTTTTTTAGAAAAATGGCTCGTCGATTTCAATATTCGGAAGAGCAAATGCAAAAAGCTTTAGCAGCTGTTGCTCATGGCATGAATGTTTTCACTGCTAGTAAAACATTATGTGTTTCAAAAACAACGCTTCTATACAAATCGACAGATGTTTATCCGATAAAAAGAAGAATTGGCCCCGAAACTGTTCTTTCGACAGAGGAGGAAACTTTATTGGTGCGGTGGATTCTCAACGTTGGAAATGTAGGATTTCCTGTGACAAAAACTCAATTATTGGATCGTGTCGAAATGCTAGTCAAGAAACTGAAACGAACAAATAAGTTTACTAATGGACGACCAGGCAGGCACTGGTATGAAGCCTTCCTGCGCAGACATCCAGAAGTCAGTTTAAGAACATCTCAAAATCTGACACACAGTCGAGCATCTATTTCGGAGCAAAAAATAAGACAATGGTTTTCGGATATTGGAAAACATTTTGAACAAAATAATCTCATGGACATTTTTAACGATACTTCCAGAGTTTATAATTGTGATGAAACAGTCTTTTTCCTAAGCCCAAAAAAAAACAAAGTTATGGTCAAAAAGGGAGAAAAGGCTGTCTATAATTTCATAAACAACGACGAAAAGGAATGCTTGACTACATTAATTTGTGGAAATGCCAAGGGCATGTTGGCACCCCCAATGGTTATGTTTTCATACCAAAGGATACCCAACCATATAATAAGAAACATGCCAGCAGATTGGGCAGTTGGTCGCTCAGAAAGTGGATGGATGACTGCTGAAAGTTTTTACGAATACATTGCGAATATATTCCATCCATGGTTGGTAAGAAGTACTATTCAACTACCAGTGGTCTTGTTCGTTGATGGACATAGTTCGCATTTAACAATGGCTCTGAGCGGTTTTTGCGTGGAAAATGGGATAGAATTAGATGCGCTATTCCCAAATTCAACACATATCCTCCAGCCTCTGGACGTGGCTGTTTTCCGTCCTTCAAAAGCTTCTTGGAAATCGGTTGTTCACAACTGGAGAATAGAACACAATGGTGAACGTTTGAAACGCGAACACTTTAGGTTAATCCTAAACAGAGCACTTGCCATCGTTGACTTCGAAAAAGTTCTACCAAATGGTTTTCGTACGTGTAGATTGCATCCCTTTACTCCCGATGCCATCAAATATGAAAGAATTATAAAATCGCAAGAACAAGTCGTAACAGTAGAGAAAGAACAGGAAAATGTAGACAGTGTGTTGGAACACTTCAAATTATTTGAAGCATAGCTGAATGCAGAAACTTCAATATCATTCCAAAATTCGCCAGACTTGTGGACGGGAAATTTGGAGGATGAAAATTTATTTCACTTCTGGCAGAAGATGAAATTGAAAGTTCAAAGTAGAAACGATCCAAATCATACGCCGGACACGGGAACAGAAACAGACGAAATTATACTGAATCCTGGCGATGATGTGGATTGGGTAAACCAAATTCTGGGACACAATCATTCAGTGGAATTATTAATAGTGAATGACAACTCTGAACCAGAAAACCACACACCTACTACTGCGAATGAACTGTTACATATGGATGAGAATACAAACTTGAATAATGCCGAACTGAATGTTGCGAACGAAAATGAACATTTTATGATAACACAGGATAAGATAGATGAGATTCTTCCAAATGGAGTCGCAGCTGCAATTGTGGTTGAAAATGTCAACAACAATCACATAGAGAACAACGAACCAATCAGTTCAATGATAAATTTATCCCAAACAGCAACTGAGGTATTGATACAGTCTGAGGAAGCTCGTGAAGTATCGAAACCAGAGTGTGACATTGATGCTACCACAGCCAAAAAATGTGTGGTGCCGGTTGATATACCGTCACCATTCAAATCTAGTTTATTCTGGCCTACACCAAAGTTGAATATTTCCAAACCAAAACTAAAGTTACCTTCTGTGGCTACTTCAGATTCATGGAGGCAGTATCATCAGAAGAAAGAAGCAGAAAAGCAACTTCAGGAAAAGGAAGAAAGAAAACGAGAACGAGAAGAAAAGTCTAATGAAAAAGCAAACAAAAGTAAAGTAAAGTAAGAAGGGAAAAATCAGACAATGAGGAAAAAAACACCCAATTAAGAGAAGAAAAAGGAAAAATTCAATCAAATGAAGAAAATGCTGTAAATGACAGTTATGTAAGTGATGAGGAAGAAAACAGTAACTCGGAAAATGAAAATTAAGATCCTGTTAATATAAATCATACTGGGATTGTTGAAATTTGTCAGAACGATATAAAGGAAAACAGCTATGTTGTTGTATGTTACGATAACCAATATTATCCAGGCATAATCGTAGAATTAGATGGAGATGATGTACGAGTGAAGGCAATGGTCAGGAGTGGACCCACAGGATGGAAATGGCCAACACCTGATGACGTTATATGGTACTCAAGATCTGACTTGATGGAAATCATTGAACAACCCAACTTCGCAGCAGTCAACAAAAGAGGAGCCGTAGCTGAACCCCGCCCTTTCATTATTTACTATTCTGTTTTGCTACTACCATAAACTATCACCAATCAATCAAATATACTTTATTGTCTGAAGATGATAAATCTCATTGACAAAGTCAGTTCTAAATAAAAGGATGAAAACTATAACTATCAGGTACAAATACACAGATAAATACATTGGTCAAAATAAATATTAATAAAATATACACATAGGCCATACGTAAATCAGATAAAATTTGGTACATTTTCACCGTGCTGGTTATAATAAACATGCTTGAAAAATAAATATTTGTACAAAATTAATATTAGAATTATCATAATTGGAAACAGCTTCGTATTATATCAATGGTGCTAATCAATAAAATATATAACAATTGACTCCTGAGTAATTGGAGATAGAACGACAAAATTGAATTTCACAATACTAAAAATTCGCACAGTAGAAGTAATCTAATGAGTAGAAAGCATTCACCTGAAAAGTATTTTTACAGAATTTTTGAATTTTCTTGCATTAAGTATGATTTTAATCTCGTTGGGTAAGTGATTATACAGGGTGTTTCTTAAGTACCTGTAGAAAATTTAGGAGCATGTTGCTGATGTCAAAATAAGAAGAAAAGATCCTATGAACATAGTTAGTTTATAGTTATTCGTTTCTGAGATGCAGGGTTCAAGTTGAATTATTATTTTTATTTTTTGGGAATACTTTTTAAAATTATTGTAATATTGGTGGAGTTTGGTATCTGGGAGTATATTCTTCAATGACAAAATCAAATTTGATGTTAGTTTGTCCATTTCGTGAGGTTGGCGCCACCTACATGTCTTTTCAGTCATTTGAATTGGCATAACTTTTTTGTACGTACCTGTATAACGTTTCCTAGTAGAAAAATCGATTTTTGCAACATTTTTGTGTAAAAAATATATTCTTGGTAGAGGTCGCTGCGAGCAACTGTTTTCGAGTTATTGGGATTTGAAATAATCGATGCATTTGAATTATTTCCGTGAGGCTCGTAAGTCGCCTCTAAGTAGTAAATATGAGAAAAGATACGCCAATGCATTTGTCTTCTTTTATTCAATGGTCTTCTATATTCAACACTTGAATGTAGTCAGAAAATTATTATTGTTTTATGTTACATAGTTTTTTAAGACTGTTTTTCAATTTAAATAAATAACATTCAGGTCAGTACTTGTCATGTCATTTCAATCCGTTCTTGTGACAGCGAAGTTGTTTTCTGTATTTGTGTTCCAATATTGTCCAATGGCAATATGATTCAATTATATGGTCTTGCCGATGGCAATTGCGAGGCTAGACGTATTTAGAATGACAGATTCCCTAATCATCAAGCGCCGAATCACCAGACATTCAGAAACCTTTTTCAGCGCTTATGGAGTCTGGATCCTTTGAAAAAGCTCCAGTGGCCGGCAGACCGTTGACTACTAGGACACCAGAAGTTGAAGAAGCTCCATAGACAAGCACGAGAAAAATTGCGCAAAATCTGAAAGTACATCACAAATTAGTTTCGTTAATTCTCAAACAAAATCAGTTGTATCCTTATCACATACAGCATCGTTGCCCCGAGATTTCGTTTCCCGTGTAACATTTTGCCAATGGATACTGCAGAAAATTGCACAAAACCCTCAATTTACTGCAGAGATATTATTCACTGATGAGGCACATTTTTCAAAGAACGCCATAATGAACTTTCATAATAATCATGTGTGGTGTGACGAAAACCCTCACATCAGTTGTGTAACAAATCTGGTCATAATAATGAACCTTACACAGAGGAAACTCACAACAAAATAGATAATCTTTCACAAAATGAAAACTGGGCCGGGGTCCTAGTCTGTAAAATAGCTCAAACATCCTATAACAAATTCATCGAAATATTAGATAATTATATGAACACTTGCTCAACAAAATATAGATCATTCTCAAATAAATCACACAAACTGAAACCCTGGATCACCCCAGGTTTAATAAAATCCATGAAAACTAGAGATAAATTGAAACTGAAACTGAATGAGAGATTCAGCCAAGAATTGAAAAATGAATATAAACAGTAGAAATGAGTTGAATGAATTGATTAGATATACCAATGATGAATATTATAAAAACAAGCTACAGGAAAATAGTGGCAATTGTAAAAAAATTTAATTAATGAAATAACTAACAAAATAACTGGGCATAAAAAAAGGCAATATAAAGAAAGATAATAAGTTACTAATAGACAATAAAGAAAAAGCGGAAACTTTCAATGAATATTTTATAAACATTGGGATTGAAATGGCTGAAGAAATAGTTAAATCCAATGGTCCTCAATCAAACTTACTGAAGGATGAATTGATCCCATCTTCAATCTTCCTCAGACCAATAACTGAGAACGAAATCATCGAAAATATCGGAAGGCTAAAGAACAACTGCTCTCCTGGCCCAGACAAGATCACCACAAGATTGATAAAAGAAACCCATAGGTTTATAGCGAAACCACTTATGCACATAATGAATTTGAGTTTCGAAACTGGTATTATACCGATTCAATGGAAAGAATCCATAGTAACTCCTGTTTACAAGTCAGGTCATAAATATGAACTGGGTAACTATCTTCCAATTTCAGTGATTTGTAACTTTGCAAACATATTAGAGCATTGCCTGAAAAACCGCCTAACTTAATTTTTTGAAAGAAACAACGTAATAACTAAAAGGCAATATGGTTTCATCAACAACAGTAACACAGAGTTGGCTGTACTGGATTTATTCAAGAAAACAACAATGGCCTTGGACAATTCAGAAAGATGCTTAGCTATCTTTCTCGATTTGGCCAAGGTTTTTGACACTGTTTCATACAATAAACTTTTCGACAAGCTTTATACAAACGGAATTCGTGGTCCAGCATTAAACATCTTACAGAATTACCTGACACATCTGTAAAAGTCGGCAACTGTAACAGTGAACCACGTGAAATATGCATGGTGGGCCTCAGAGCACAGTGTTAGGTCCAATACTTTTCCTGATATATATTAACAGTATAAGTAGTATCACCAATTTTGAAGGACACCTCATATCTTATGCCGATGACACAGCAATAGTCTACAGAGGAAACACATGGCAACAGGTTTATAAGGATGCAGAAAATGGATTAAAAAATATAAAGTTGTGGCTGAATGATAATCTTCTCAACCTTAATGTGAATAAAACTGAATTCATAACCTTCACCATATTAAATACTGACCAACCGGATAAAAAAAAACTAAATATTCATACTCCGAATTGTACCGGTGACATGTGTAATTGTCCAACAATTGAAAAAATATCGAATATTAAATATTTAGGGGTGTTTCTGGATCAGCATGTGAGATGGGATGTTCATGTTTCATACATTGTTACTAGGCTTAGGCACTTAGCATATGAATTTTACAACCTAAGAGATGTCCTATCTAAGGAATCGTTGTTACTCGTATATGATTCCCTGGTTGAATCATTTCTTAGATACTGCATCACAATATGGGGTGGCATGTTTGAAAATGTACTAAACAGCGTTCAAGTGATGCAGAACACGATCATAAAAATCATTTAAAAAACATCTAAACTGTCTGATACACAAAAACTTTATGTTGAAAGTAATCTACTTAATGTAAGGAGCCTATACGCCACAAATTGTCTTTTCTTGATGTATACTAATAAGTCCTCATTTTATATGACTAAAAGTAATAACACCAGGAGTATGCAATATCTTCACGTATATGTTCCAATGTTTAAAAAGGGTCATACGCAAAGAACCATTTTTTATTTTGGACCTAAACTGTATAATGTTCTACCTCTGATATTGAAAAACGACACATATTTTTAAAAATATAAAGAATTGATAAAGCCGTTCGTAATTGAAAACAATTTGCTGATTATGACCCATCTGGCAAAATAAAACATACTCATTTTAACAAAGGAAAGTGGATAAAGTATGTTGCATGTGATGTAATGATAATCATATTTCAACGAACATGTACCAGCCTTTTCTGAAAATCCTCCGAAACTCTACGAAACGAATCACAAAACTATATGTTGTCGACAAAATACCTTAAAATGTATAATATGCCGCCACGAGATGGAAATAAGGTACAAATCAAGCCATAAGCGCTTAGGTACCTTCTTTCAGTCTTTAGGTGGTAAAATATAAAATTGATAACATCAATGTACTGTATACTCTTTGAATACAAAGTTTGAAAGTTTGAAAGTTTTCATTGAATGTGTGGATTGGTATTGTTGGGAATGATTGGTCCCCACTTTTTTCCAGGAACTCTTAATGGAAATTTTCATCATGATTTCCTTGAAAATATTTTGCTTGAATTACTTGAAGACATTCCCCTTTTACTAAGACAAACAGATGGATTGGTCGGGGCGCTGAAGTTTCAAATTAATTCTGGCCTCCGAGGTTCCCGGATTTAAATCCAATCGATTTTTTTTGTGGCTTCACTTGAAGGCCCTAGTTTATACGATTCCAATAGAAATCAAAGAACAACTTCGTCAAAGAATCATTGGTGGGTGTGACGCCCTCCAAAATACACCAGGTATAATGGAACGTGTACGTGGGTCCATGAGACGACGAACCGACGCATGCATAATGGTGCAAGGTGGCCATTTTGACCAATTACTTTAATTATTACCCTCAACTAACTTCTTTAGTCTTGATTACTGTTATCATTATTAGTATTAAATTACAATATTATCCGATTCCTATTTATTTAACTAAATTAATTTTGAATTTGAAAACCTTGTCATCCAAAATCACTTGCATCGATAATTTGAAATCCCAATAACTCGAAAACAGTTGCTCGCAGCGACTTCTACCAAAAATATATTTTTACACACAAATATTAGAAAATCGATTTTTTCATTAGAAAACGTGATACAGGTACGTACAAAAAAGTTATGACAATTCAAATGACTGAAAAGACATGTAGGTGGCGCCACCCCCACGAAAGAGACAAACTAACATAAAATTTGATTTTGTCATTGAGAAATACTCCCATACCAAACTTTTCTCGAATATCACAATCATTTTGAAATGTATTCACAAAAAATAAAAATAGGAATTCAACTTTGACACCCTGCATATCTGAAACGAATAACTTGCGGGCATATGCTTATAGGAACTTTTTTTTTTATTTTGACGTCAGCAACATGCTCCTAAATTTTCTACATGCACTTAAGAAACACCCTGTATAATTTTTTACCATTATGAATTATGGATTTTTTTATCTGTGTCGATGTTGGAATTGGTAAGGTTATATTAAGTGTTTGTCTAGTGTTATATTGTGTTTTTTTTATTGTTATGAAAAAAATTCTACAAATAGAACAATGTAAATTTATTTATAAAATAACAAAAAATCAACAGAAATGCAATACAAACATGAATATAGTTAATGAGATACATTCGTATGAAACTAGAAGTCAAAACCAAATTTATCTATCCCAGGTGAGAACGAACATTGCTTCAAATAATCCCTTCTCTAAATGTCTCCAATCATTTAACTTTCTGCCAAACTCCATAAAAAATAAAGATAGTTACTCCTCGTTCAAAGCGGAGGTGATGCGATATGTTAAAAGCCATTAAATTTAAAATATATATGTTCCGGTACCAGCAATTATTGCTGATTAGGAACAATGCTTCACAAAAACATTTATTATATAGGTACATACATGTCATATCTTCATCTTCATTGTTTCGAGAACAGGTTTGTTGTGATATGTTCGCTAGTTTTATAGCTATTAATATAACGAGATTATTATAATATTTATAATAGTCGGGGACATTGCTAGGCGACGAGGCGACACCTGAGTCACCCGCAATGTCCGAGACGGTGTTACATCGCTAATAATCGAGTTTTATTCAAAGCTTTATCGTATCATTGACAACGGCGATGCGAAAATAAAAGCAACAAGGTTTTATGTCATTTCATTTTGGCATTTCAAAAAGTCATCATTAAAATCATGCAAGATTTTGTTATTCCTGACGATATATAAGCTGCAGCCAACACTATAAGGTTGAACTTGCTTCCGGACAAATCTAAAATCCATTATGAAAAAGAATATCGGCAGTTTTGTGAGTGGCGAAACAAAGTACATGTTCAAGGTGCAGAAGAAACGGTGTTGCTGGCGTATTTCGCAAAACTCTCTGAGGAATATTCTGCTTCATCCTTAGGGCCGAAATATTCCATGTTACGAGCGACTTCAGAACTGTAGGAAAGAGTGGAAATCGACAAATACGGCGCCTTAATAATAATAATAATAATTTATTTTCTCTTGTTAAAAAGTATAAAATAGAGAACATTCTATAAATACAATAACAAGGAAAGCGTCAATAGATACTTAATATGTATTATGTGGTAGAAATAAAAGATATCTTAATCATATCACAGCATAACATATCATATCATAAAGAAAATAATTACATATATACACATACATATACATATATATCACGTCCAAAAAAACAAACATATATCATGAAAATCTACAAGACTCTAAAATCAAAGTTAAAATTCATCGGGAGTGTAGCAATTTTTTTTAGTCTTAATTTAAAAACAACGTGAGTTGTTGAAGAAGTAGGATTAACTATTACTTCTGCCAGTATATCAATTTTTTTCTCATCAGAAATTTGTGGTCTGCCAGATCGTTTCGCATCATTACTACTACCCGTTGTTCCAAACTTACGAAGAAGCTCCCTTAAATAAGTCCTCGAAACGGGTCGATCGGGAAACCTCTCATTAAAAATGCGTTCTGCTGCATGAATATTTTGTCCAGTTTCACCAAGAATTAGGATCGCTGCTACTTTATCACCTAAAGCACGTACCATTTCGCTTCTTGAAGCACGTTCGGCTCACAACAGTTTAACAAATTATTAAAATGTACAAAAATATTAAAAGTACCAAAAGCTGCTAAAACAGTTGAACGTTTGATCAACAATACACAAATTATTAAATGTACAAGAACTTGGACAATTACAAAAACGTCGAATTAGGGTGACTAACAAAAACGTCAGCTTATTTGACAACTATCCAGAGGCGGAGCTTGAATTTGGAATTTTAGTATTAACTGATTTAATTCATCACAGCTTTGTGTTTCTTAAAAGCGAGTTGCCAAAACTGCCATAAACACAAACAAAATTAGTATCATTGAATAGGTTTTTTCGATACCTTCTAAAAGAGGTGTCGCTTGCCGTAGGGTTCCACAATGGCCTTGTGACGTCATCTTTGACGATTTTGTCATCTATCATCACCAGTAGGGAAGTTTACAACCTTTAATATTCAGTTTCCAAATTTCACTTGTTTATGTATAATCGTTCCAAAAATAAGTGGGGGGGAGGAACTTTTGGGAAGCACTGTATGTGTGTATGGATATATATGTGAGATGTGTGTGGATTTATGCATGTATACATCTGCTGAAATTGTTATTCTTTTTAGTCTGAAATATGTGGTATAGGTTGAGATCTTTTTTTGTATTGTAGACTTTTGTATATTAATTAATAATAGAATGAAAAAGCATTATCTAAAAAAATAAAAATGTCAATAATGAATAAAGACATATTATTATTATTATTATTATTTATTCTCGATACCCTATTGATGTATCGGGGGTGTACAGTTTGGGCGGACCTTCCAGAAATAAGACAGGAAAAAAGGGGAAATTGCAAATAGTCAAACATGAAAAGTGATATTCATAAAAAATTTGCAGAGTACTATTACATAGGCTTCCAAGAAAGCCTGTGAGAAGTGAGAAGATTCCGTTGACGAAAAACCAGAACTAATAGAAAGTTATTGATGTAAAAACCTGAAATCTAATACATAAGAATCACTTTGTTACGAAATATGAAACGCTGTTGGAACGAAAATCGCCCGTTTATAATTATGGATGAAATATACGCCCATTCTTGTCATAAGATCCAAAAAGGCTGGACTGATACTTCAAACAAGGGGCTACATAAACCAGCGTCAAAAGGAAAGATGCTTATAAAATGAATGCTGGCGGTAAAAATGGTTTAGTGAAAACGCTTGCCAAATTTTCCTCCGAATACGGTTTAAGTAATTAGTGATGCATCTTATCATAACGAACGAAGTGAAAAAATGTCCCAAATATGTCTCGTCGAAAAGCAGAAATGAGCAGTGGTTGAAAAACCGAAATATTGGATATGTTGAAAACTGAAAACAGATTTATACAAATTTATAAAAATAAACAAACCTCGGCTCACAATTTACGGAATCGATCACATACTCGCCGATGAAGGACAATCAGCTTTAAATCCAATAGAGTTAGGGGTGGGCTTCTGTGAAGCAATATGTTACATCTAATTTTTAATTCGTGGTAAGTTTGTGTGATGGATTTTTCAATTCATTTTCTGATGAACAATGAAAAATCATTTGTGAACTTGTAGATTTAAATTAAAGTAAGATTATATGAAAAAGTGACCTGCTTTTGAAAAAGTGCTGACAACAATAATAAATGTAGGATCTTATACTGACAGTATAAGTGAGACTGTTGAAACTACCCTGGATATGAGATGTTCCAGAAATCATAAAAACGTATTAAACTAATCTATACCCTATATTCTTGAGAATATTGTTAGTCTTACTAGTATTCTGATCTGAAAATACTGTATCATTTTTAATGAGGAATGAACACAAAACATAAAGAAATTGCGTACTTTTAATTGCGTTAATTTTTTCATATAAATAAAAGATTCTATATTTTCTTACCCGATTGTACCTTCATTAGCAGTATGGATCGAGCGTATCATATATCATTTTCCATTCCTCTCCGAATGCTCTGGGAATTTGACAATTTCAGCTACGTGTGACAAACTGCACATCAAGTTTCAATGTGACGGATATGATAATAATAATAATATAACTTTATTCAAGAAAAAGATGGGTTTACAAGGATAATATTTAGAAAGTTAGATGTAGATTGGTAAATTTTAATTTTTAAAAAAATACAATCGAATCATAAATTGGATATAAATAAAATTAGTTTAACTATTTAATTAATATAAAATAAAGATATATATTATAGGAATTTGAATAATCGACACAAAAAAACTTAGATTCAATTTGGCCTAAATACAGTAGAAACTAGGCATATAATCTATTTGAATGAAGTGTATACAATAATGTTATAAACTCCAAAAAATAATGTGAATGAACTACAGTATTTTCATAAAATATAATGTTATAAAAATAATATTTATTTACTATTTTAGGACACTTTATACAATATTTTAGGACATTTACTACAATTATAAATAAAATGGAATGTTAATCGGTTATTACAAGAATTTTGATATGGGTATACAAGATTAAATAAATATAAAATGTAAAATGTAATAAAATATAAAATGTAAAATGTAATAAAATACCAATATTTGTTGAAGCGTATTCATATTTAGCATGTACGGAATATAAGAATGTATACGAAATATAACGAGGAGGTTACTTGGTCAATATTGATTGAAGTAATCATTTTCAGAAATTTCGTACTTCAGATCTCTTCATGAATATTTTCAGCTGTTTTTTCAATTGTAATGAGTTGGGTATAGTACGAATTGTTTCAGGTGAAGAATTGAACATTTTTGGAGCGTTGTAGGAAAAACTAGTTTTCAGCAGTGACTTTGTTATTTGCGGTATTTTATAGTTATTTCTTTGTCTAGTGTTATAGGTGTGTGTTGGTAAGTTTGACGAGTGTTTTGTTGTATAGTACTTTATGTTGACATTGTAGTAATAGAGTTGTTTAAGGTCGAGTACCTCTGATTCTTGAAATAGTAAATCACTTGGATATCTTGAGTTTTTACTTAGAATAATTTTCAGGAATCGTCGTTGTAGAACTTCAAGGGGTCGGATGTGGGATTTTAGTGCACCTCCCCATGCTAATAAACCGTATCGAAAATGACTTTCAACGAGTGCATGATATAGTGTGAGCAGATGATGTGTAGGAAGGATGTTTCTTAATCTATAAAGGATACATTGTAGTTTTTTGGTAACGTAGTTGATGTGTATGTCCCATTTCATGTGCCAGTCTATTACGACTCCTAAGTATTTTATGTTACTTTCAGCTGTAATTATGATATTGTTTTTACCATCGAGGATATTGAGCTGAGTGAAGTGAGGAACATTTGTTTTATTACAACTGAAAGGTAGAAAGTTGGTTTTTTGAAAATTTATAGTTAGCAACCTGCTTTCAAGCCATTTTTTAATGATAATGAAGTCTGTTTCTACTATTTCCTTTACTTCTGTCCAGGTATCTGCCTCGTGGAAAATTGCGGTATCGTCTGCGAAGCTGATAATGTATACCTCTGTATACTTTAAATTTCCTTAATATTCTAAATATTTTCCAATGACTGCGACTTCCCGATACTTCCGAAATAGCGATCGGTTTGAAATTGTAAAGATGTATAATTTGAAGTATAAATCTAGAATTGCATATATTCTGTGGATTATCCCAACTTCAAATTGGAGTCAACATTTGCTTTTCCTCCTATAGGGCTTGGAAAATAACTACTGATAAGTCCACTGTGGTCATAACCCAATTTGGACTAGCATTGAGCACGGAAACTGGATAAATAATCAATCTTACAGTCAAGGATGGATAATTCTGTATTCGAAAAATAAAGGAAACGTTTGGTATTCGACTTCTTTATTTTATACGAAAAAATGAAAATCTTATTGAAAATTTGACGAACAAAAATACCTACCCGTAGTTTCTCAATCCAGGTAAAGTTATAAAATATTGTCTGCGAAAAAACATTTCTTTCATCGATAAAAAGAAATCAGAAATCAGTGTTCGAAATCTATCCAAATGCGGTATATCTCACGAGAACGAGAAACGATAGTGATTGATGAATAATTCAACTTTTTTGTGTCCCGATTGCGATTCGATAAACGTTCAGACTCCCATTGTCAGGTCGTGAGCAAAAACAACCGAAAGTTCTGTGAGATGTCTGCCCGTAGTCACGAACAGAAAGGAAAGTGTCTATCCTGAGAAAATATCACCCGCTGGCAGCTTTTACCGATATGTACGCACTACACGTTGCCTCACCTTTAACGAGATGGCCGTGTGTATGTATAACGTGAAAAACCGAGGACAGACCGGTAGGTAACTGAACTTAAAAACTTGATTGAAAATGAAAGAGGGGTCAAGGACGTCGTGGTCGAAGTAAATCTAAATGAACTTATCAAAGTGAATATATATATATATATATATATATATAAATGGAAGGAATTTAATGGCCATAGTCCTCAGAGAAAAGTATCAACCGTAGGCACGTGGTTCGGGCTCTCGGCCCTCATCAGTACGGTGAGGAAGTGCAAGGATGAACAACACTTGGTAGAAAACGACAAATCAACGGACTCAACAAACAGAAGCCAGCCGCTCATTTGTGGTTTCGGTCAGCAGACCCTGCATTCCAAGGCAACAACCAACGTCACCACGGAGGCAGCTATAGCTACCTGCGTGACATCCGAGTCCAGGAATATAAATATGAAAGAGAAGATTATCGCGGGGACTGTTGAAAACAAATGGAAGGAATTCAATGGACATAGCCCTCAGAGAAAAGTGTTAACCGTAGACACGTGTTTCGGGCTCTCGGCCCCCATCAGTACGGTGGAGAAGTGCAAGGATGAACAACACTTGGTAGAAAACGACAAATCAACGGACTCAACAAACAGAAGCCAGCCGCTCATTTGTGGTTTCGGTCAGCAGATCCTGCATTCCAGGGCAACAACCAACGTCACCACGGAGGCAGCTATAGCTACCTGCGTGACATCTGAGTCCAGGAATATAAATATGAAAGAGGGGACTGTTGAAAACAAATGGAAGGAATTTAATGGACATAGCCCTCAGAGAAAAGTGTTAACCGTTGACACGTGCTTCGGGCTCTCGGCCCTCATCAGTACGGTGGAGAAGTGCAAGGATGAACAACACTTGGTAGAGTCCGTTGATTTGTCGTTTTCTACCAAGTGTTGTTCATCCTTGCACTTCTCCACCGTACTGATGAGGGCCGAGAGCCCGAAACACGTGTCTACGGTAAACACTTTTCTCTGAGGGCTATGTCCATTGAATTCCTTCCATTTGTTTTCAACAGTCCCCTCGATATTCCTCTCTTTCATATATATATATATATATATATATATACAGTGCTCCTCAAAAGTCCTCTCCCCCCCTCTTATTTATGGAACGATTATACATAAACAAGTGAGATTTGGAAACTGAATATTAAAGGTTGTAAACTTCCCTACTAGTGATGATAGATGACGAAATCGTCAAAGATGACGTCACAAGGCCATTGTGACCAATAATTCTAAATGGAACCCTACGGCAAGCACACCTCTTTTGAAAGGTATCGGAAAACCCATTCAATTATACTAATTCTGTTTGTGTTTATGGCAGTTTTGGCAACTCCCTTTTAAAAAACGCAGAGCTGTGATGAATTAAATCAGTTAATACTAAAATTCCAAATTCAAGCTCCGCCTGTGGATAGTTGTCAAATAAGCTGACGTTTTTGTTAGTCTCCCTAATTCGACGTTTTTGTAATTGTCCAAGTTTTTGTACATTTAATAATTTGTGTATTGTTGGTCGAACGTTTAACTGTTTTAGCAGCTTTTGGTACTTTTAATTTTTTTGTACATTTTAATAATTTGTTAAACTGTTGTGAGCCGAACTTTTAAGTGCTTCAAGAAGCGAAATGGTACGTGCTTTAGGTGATAAAGTAGCAGCGATCCTAATTCTTGGTGAAACTGGACAAAATATTCAGGCAGCAGAACGCATTTTTAATGAGAGGTTTCCCGATCGCCCCGTTTCGAGGACTTATTTAAGGGAGCTTCTTCGTAAGTTTGAAACAACGGGTAGTATTAATGATGCGAAACGATCTGGCAGACCACAAATTTCTGATGAGAAAAAAATTGATATACTGGCAGAAGTAATAGTTAATCCTACTTCTTCAACAACTCACGTTGCATCTACCTGTGAAGTCAGTCGAAGTACAGTACACAGGGTGTTGAGAAGAAAACAAATTTCATCCATACATTTTAAAAATGGTTCATCAACTCTCAGACGACGACCCAGACCAAAGACTAGAATTTTGTGAAAATATGGAAACTAAAATTAACCAACAGCCAGACTATGTCAAAACAATTTGTTTTAGTGACGAGAGTACTTTCCATCTGAATGGAAATGTAAATACACAGAATGTGAGGTATTGGAGTGTCGCAAATCCTCACCTGTTTCGTGAAACACATACCCAATTTCCCCAGAAGGTGAATGTTTGGGCAGGTATCCTGGGAAACCACATCGTTGGGCCTCTATTTTTAAATACTCATTTAACTGGTGAGGTTTATCTGAAGCTGTTGCAAAACGCAATAGAACCGTTAATCCTTGAAATTTTGGAAGATAATCCAGATGAATTCGGCAATTTGGCAATAACATTCCAACAGGATGGTGCTCCTCCACACTATTACGGTGCAGTAAGACGGTATTTGGATGAGGAGTATTGTGGTAGATGGATTGGACGACGAGGTTCACGGAATGGCCAGCTCGATCACCGGACCTCACACCTTTGGATTTTTTTCTGTGGGGGTACCTCAAATCGAAGGTTCACGCCACTGAAACTGACAATATTGACTTTTTAAAACAACGTATTGTTGCAGAATGTGAGGCTGTTTCCGCAGACACATTTGCAAAAGTACGAGAAGAGTTTAAAAATAGGATATTTCACTGTCAGAAAGTAAATGGAGGTCACTTCGAGCAATTTCTTTGAGTAGATACTGGATTCTTAAATCTGTAATGAATATCATACTGAATGGAATCTAAATTTTAATGTTTACCAATGAGCCATTAAAACTGCCATAAACACAAACAAAATTGGTATCATTGAATAGGTTTTTCCGATACCTTTTAAAAGAGGTGTCGCTTGCCGTAGGGTTCCATTAAAAATTATTGGTCACAATGGCCTTGTGACGTCATCTTTGACGATTTTGTCATCTATCATCACTAGTAGGGAAGTTTACAACCTTTAATTTTCAGTTCCCAAATTTCACTTGTTTATATATAATCGTTCCAAAAATAAGAGGGGGGTAGGGGACCATATATATATATATATATATATATATATATATATATTATATCTTTCATATTAACCTTCAAGACTATAGAAAAATATATATTCTGTTTTGAAATGGTCAAATCATTACCCAACTTGAGTTATACAATAATATTTCCGAGCGAACTGTAATTTCTGATTAATAAATAAAAACACATGATAAATTAATAATAAGGATCTCATTGTGATCTCTTTGGAAAATAAATATGTTGTCTCCTCATTGCTATTATCGATATCATTATACGTTTCGTTACAAGGTTGATGAAAACCTGGGAATGTATCAAACAATAAAATTGGAATTAATTAAATTTAAAAATAACAAATATCCCGGATGGTCATTGAAATATGGAAAATTTCCAGACAACTTGAAAATCACTGAGATAAAGCCTTCTTTCAAGTAACGCTCTACTGAAGCTATGAACCATCAAATAATAAAATATGGTGTACTGTTCTGGGGCCAGCTATCTTCAACTGGTATATAAATTATATTTTTTAATGAGAACTGTGCGGAGATGTTATGAGTTTCGATACTGTCATTTTCACGAAGAACCCCAAACACCATTGACGTCGACTTTCGAAATTTTATAAATTTTTTTAACAATCAAATATTGACCATTAATTAAAAAATTTTTTTTTTTCATTTTTACGTCTTACTCTTCGAATCAATCACCACCATAGATGGCAACGGTGGCAACGACAACCATTTGAAAGTAGAGTATATTGACAGTAGTGTCTTATGATCATAAGACACCCCTGTTTGATTGACCTCGTAGGACGTTTGTAAATAAGCATTATGACATTTTAATATACCAGCTCTGGATAGAGATATTTTACTACGGTTTAGTCCTATGGATAAATAATTTCTTTAATCACAATAGAAAACTTTGTATCCACGAACAGAATATTATACATAGTTATAGTATAGCTCAAATCCAGTTAACATCATTATTTTTCTTGTACTTTCGATTGGAAACTGAATTGAATTTTTTATCCTTGCTCATACATTTCAATACCCCTTTGTTCTTGACCTTATGTGTGTATGTATAAGTGTGTATATTAATATAGCAAAACCTCAACAAATATTTTACATATACACAAAACATTATTCTCCCATGTATTGAACACAATTTTATTATATTTGTATCATCTGCCGATTATGTGGGGGTGCTCCATCATGTTGATACCATATTTTTACATGATAGCCTAGCGTCAGCTGTTCCCAATAATCCATATCGTTCACCCAAAAATAAAAAAACATTGTAGATCTTTTCTTTGTTTTTCTACATGCTATGGATACACATTGGTCTCTGGTATGATATTTTCAAGTATAATTTACCTATAATATGTTTCATCCATTATACTAATACAGATACTTTAAACTAATTCAGATACTTCAACTTACCATTCAAATTGTCTTTACAATAATAATAATAAACGCTTTTATTGGTAGAAGTTAACAGGCATAAATCGAAAAGAAATTATAAAAATGAAACATTGACTGTAAAAAAAACATTTCTACCAAAAGGCAGAGCTAGCTTTTGTCAGACCCAGAGGGATCAGACAAGTGCTTTCTTTCCCTCAACCAATGAAAAAAAGTAAAAATAGAGAAAAATAGAACAAAATAAATAATAAACAGACAAAGGGGAACACTACGTTGTTAGTCTATTACAAATTTCTTTTAGTAAATGCATGTCGGTAAAAGAAAATAGTGTTAAGACAAATGACATAAATAAGGATATACACATAGTGTTTAAGATTGCTCTTATCAGGAGTTGGACCTATCACATATACGGAGCAAAATTTTCATGCGTTTTTTTAAACTCGATATGTTCAATCTCTTCAGGTCTTCAGGAATCCAGTTATATAGTTTAGCGATCATGTACGAAAAGGAGGACTTATATTGGGCAGAAGTGTCACAAGGTGGTGTGAGCCGAGATTTGAACCGAACGTTGACATTGTGAACGTCGGTGCGGAAGGTGATCTTTTGGTAAAGGTATGGTGGTTTATGGGTTAATACTACTTTGTGGAATTGAGTACAATATTCAACCATCTTAGTTCGTTTTAAGTGTCCAGAAATATGAGCTCGCTTGCCTAGTCCAAAAATGAGATGGAGACAAGAGTTCTGAACTAACTGTAAGCGTTGCGCATCTCTTTTCAAGATGGCTGGACCATAAATAATATCACCATTAGTCAGGTGTGAAAGAACAGGTGATTCGCATAGAGTAATTTCACTACATCTATCAAGAATATTTCTGTTATCATGAATTAATTTGAGGTTGCAGAAAGCTTGTCTTATAACCAGGTTGAAGTGGTTACTGAAATTCAAGAAGCAGTCCAGGATAATCCCTAAGTTCTTGGCATTGTCAATTGGAAAAATTGGCACATCTTTTATTTTAATGTTCATCAGGGCATCAAAACAACGATTCCGTGCCACTTTCTTACCAAACAGCATATCCACAGATTTACTGGGATTTATGGAAAAAACTTCTCTGAAATTATTATTATTGACTCTGAATCAGAGTTCAGTTGGGTATTGGCTTCCAAGAGATCTGTTTCTGGAAAGGATAAATGTCATGTCATCGGCATAAAAGTGGAAATTGCAAAATGTATATGATTGTGGAAATCGTGAGTATACAGAATAAGTAGTAATGGGCCAAGAATCGAGCCCTGTGGAACACCGTTTTCAACAGTTTGGAATTCTGGGATGTCTCTTTCAATCATAACAGCTTGCATTCCATCGGATGAACATGAGTGTAAAAGTAATTCAGCACCGTCAGAAAATCCAATGAAATATAGAATTGCTAACAGAAGCTTTAATTCTGTCGAAGGCTTTTGTATAATCGAGCAAAACCATTAATGTCAGTTAACTTAGGTCAACTCCGGTGAGAATGAATGAATGCATGAGTTTATTGCATAGGAAAATCCTAATATTCAAACAATACATCAACTGAAACAGCAAATGCGCCATCACTTCGAGTCCCGGGCTTCAATCAAGATTTTCATCTTGATATTATTATATATTTAGAACTTTGCTTTTGTATTTTTTTATTCTGAATGAAGTTTATTTTAGTTTATTCTATATTCCCCCTTAAAAAAATAATATGTACATACAAAAGACAAGAAAAGAACTAAATCTAACACTAAATTAGGTCTATACTCTAACATCCTGGAAACACAACATTGAAAAGTCATAAATACCGACCAATGACTAAAAAGGAAAACCTAACATCGGTATCATTTGAAAACAAAAAACGAAAAAAACATTTGAGTAATAATTTTATTACTGTATTATATTATTCATTTTTATATAATCATTAATTTTGGATTCAAATATGAATATACTTTTGCTGTTTTTTATGTCTTGAGGTAACTTATTGAATTGATTTAAGCCTTTATAAAATAAAACTTTCATTGAACTTGTTAAGCTGCATCTTGGCAGATGAAAATCATTGATCTGTCTTGTCTCATAATTATGGGTTCTTTTTCGATATATAATAAAATCGCCAGAATATCATTAATAGTTTTGAAAACAAATATCATTGCTGCTTTGTAAAGCCTATCTTGTACTGAAACCACTGTAATGGCTCTAGCATGAATGCTATACTGGTATACCGATTGCACTTCACAGAATCACTCTCATGCCTCGATTTTGTGATGACATGATTTTGTTTTGATCAAAACCATATAACAGTGTGCTGCAATAATCAAAATGTGGCTGTATAATCGTATTATATATAGTGATCTTGGCAGCAGTTGACAAGTGAGTGGTAATTCTTGTGAAAAAATATAGTTTCTTTGCTATTTTTTGATTTTCATATGTGTGGTGTGCATCGAAACTGTTGTCCAACATAAAACCCAGATACTTAAACTCGATAACAAGTTCAATTCTTTTGTCATTGATTTCCAGTTAGCATGAATTGATATCAAGTTGTAAGGTGTCTTTAGAATCATAGCTTTTGTTTTGGATATATTTATTTTTGGTTTATTGATGTTCAAGTATTCATACATATTTTCCAGACAAGTATTCATTTTAGTTGAAGCTACATCTATACTTTTATGAGTTACAGACAACAGTGTATCATCAGCAGATAAATTCATAAAATCATAGCTGAAATATATCCGATATCATTAATGTAAATTAAAAATAGCAAAGGACCTAACACACTCCCCTGAGGTACACCAAATTTCGTTTCAATAGGATTTGAATTAACATTATCTACTTTTGTGATATGTTTTCGGTCATTTAAGTAGTCCTCAAACCATTTTAGTACAGTTCCTTTAATTCCAATAGCTTCCATTTTTTTAACTAGTATATCCCTATCGATTGTTTCAGAGGCCCTTCTCAAGTCCAAGAAAACAGCAGCAACATAGTCTTCGTTGTCAATAGATTGAGTCCATTTACTTATAGTTAGTTGTAAGGCCGATTCGCAAGAGTGATTCTTTCGAAAGCCTGATTGATTGGTCATGAGATTATTGCTTTCAACATAATTCAAAAGCTGATCATACAGTCATCTCTAGAACTTCCTCAATGCTTGGCAAAGTGTTTATTGGACGGAATTAATTTATTTATGTTTTTAACTTTGGGTATAGGTGAATTATGCTAGTTTTCAGTTGATCCGGAAATTGACTATATTGAGAATGTGATGTTGTTGAGATCTGAAGCCAGATTGGCAGGAAGGTATGCTTCCAAATGCATTTGCATTTGAAAGAAAATAAGTTGCAAATGCCTTAGCAAGCGAGCACATAATGCTAATGAATGTGTAGCAACACTATGACATTGTTTCTAACAGCACTTTGAAAATTGAAATTCCAACGGTCTTGAAATTGATGTTTCCGAAAAGAATGTGGATTTTTATCGCCCCAGTAGTGAGACTTTCGCCTGTTGAATATTCCATTTTGGGTTCATTTTGCTATGTCCATATAATGTCACTCACAAATTGGTCATTTTTGTGATTCTCCATATAGAATAGAATAGAATTTATTGATGTTTTTTAATATTTCATTCATTGCAGAAGTTTGGATAATGATGAACACCACAGGGGTTGTGATTATGGTGAGTGATGCATTCAACTTTCAATATTCATGACTGCATATCACTAAAAATTATAGTTGACATGAAAATGGCGTAGGGTTGTGGCATCGGTAGTAGACCAGCACCCGGTAATTGACCATTTGTTCCTTAATGCGCAGAAATAAGGATACTATATTATTTTGTTGGTTGCCTATGTTTTTGAAAATTGGATGGGACTTTGATCCAGTAGATGTCACAATTAACCCAAATAAATTTCACGATGAGTTGGTCACTGTCATGTTTACACATTTTTCGTCTTTCACTGGTAGAAAACAGGTGATGTGGCAATAAGCATGGTGAGAAGACAATTTCTAGTAATCTTAAATCATCCGTTCTTGTTGATAGTTTTATTAAAAACATACTTGATGTACTAGTTGTTATATGAATATAGTTAAGTATTTTCATTGTATTCATTATTAGATTGTGTGTTTTCACTATTTTAATTCATGTGGTCAACTACTAGAACAAAATATTTGTTGAAGCTCCAGTAATTGACCACTTTGGTCAACTACTGGTGTTTCAAAGGAATTAATGGTTGTACGTCTTTGTCTGTTTCATAGCTTTGGGTATGAGTGAAATATGTATTTTGTTAAAAAAATATCGTTATTTCAAAGCGAATCTAGTGATTTACCATAGTTTTGTAGTGGTCAACTATTGGTTTTTTGTTATAATCAACAACTGGTACCTATATTTTACTTTATATAAGGTTCTTTCATATTCAAATAAAGGTTTAGTAAAACCTTCCCAAAAAAAAATGAAACTAACAGGAGATTTTTCGAATATACGAAGGTACGATTGTGAGAGGCTGTGAGCGATGTTAGCAATACTAGAAAAACAAAGAGGCTGTATGGGGTACCGCATGCTACTTTAATAAATAATTTGAAAAGTAAATAGAAAAAACTTATTTCTGATTGATATTGATTGCGTAAAGCCACTTTTTCACTGTTATTAAAAGACGCATGAAAAATGTATTTTGGAGTCGAGGCGGTAGGTATAAAGAAATGTATGCCCAATGCTTCGCGAACTTTGGGTATTCAAAACGGAATAGAACGAATCAAGCCAATTAACGTTCCTATATTTTGATTCACTTATTTCCAAGAAAAGGCGACAATCGTTTAAAAAAGCAGAAATGAAGGAATGGGGCGGTGATGAGTAAGCAGAAGAATTACATGATGATACCAAGAAGAAAAAAAAGGAACACATTGATATGGAATTGGAAAATGAAACTAATCAGGGCCGGATTAAAAGGTGTGGAGGCCCTGGGGCAACAAAGGAGTGGAGGCCCCTAATTATTTTTCAAACAAGTTTTTTTTTTCATTTATTGCGGAACAAATCAAATTATTTCGACACGAGCATATGTAGGTATAATAAAATACAAGAAATAAATTAAATTACAGCGTAAACAAAGGGATTCTTGCGAGCTTTTTTGACAAAAATCATTGATGATTTCGGTCAAATCCAGCATCCGGAGAAAATCATTCTCAATGCTAAGAAGCGATAACTTTGATAGGCGGCTTTATCTCATCGTAATTCGCCTATTTTTTTCATTTTGGAAAATGAGCGCTTTCCAGTGCAATTTGACATCATCACATTCTCAGTTGTAATATCACAAGAGAGTGAAAATAATTCGACAGATTTTCGAAAACTTGTTGCCAGGCAAAAGACAAGAGAGACCAACTGGCTCGAGTGGCTATTGCCAACAAGTTTGAGAAAGAAATCTAGATGATTATTTTCTATATATCGAACTCTTGTGTGGTATTCTTCAGATTATTTTTTGATGTTACGATAATAAACACATTTCCTTGCAAAATTATATAATGTACCAAACCGGTTTTGATTCATTTCACACTTTTCATGCGAATTGATGACAGACGTCAAATTAAAAATATAGGTTGTCAGACAATAAAAACAAAATACCTCAAATTATTCCCGCGACAATTTTCTAAGTAGAATATTCCCACTATTGATTGGCCAAAACATATATGAATTATTTGAATTGAACGTTTCCATTGGTTTCTAGCAATGTGAAAAAATAATCACTGTAATTTCAATGTTTGAGAATGTAGCTCTGAAATTTTGGTTTTCAAGAATTTGATAGTAGAACATCTTAGATAGATAGTCTTTTTCAGAAGGATTTACATTTGTTGCGGAATGTCATCTTTCTCTTAGACTCACACTTTCAGATTTCGGGGATTTCTCTGTTACAAGCGCGCCATTCAGCGGACACTTGTCAACGTCAATAAATAGGAAAAACAGGTATAGACGGGCAAAGTGTTTGTAGAATCGGCAGAAAAATAGTCAATAGAATTTGAACTTTTGTTCTATTATGGAATGCGCACAGGGCTCTTATAAATAATTTGATGCAATCATATTCATAAATTGAAATATGATTTTCTTTTGCTTATGATTATTGAATTTCATTGTGTATCTAGATCGCTTGTGTCATTCGAAGAATACATCGACAGAAAATCCTCCATTCAATAAAAAAAATGTATATTTTTTGTTAAATTCAATTGTTCTTGTTTTTACAGCTAATTTCGATACATATAATATTTTGTATAATAGTATGATGTTTTATTTGGTGATTGTTTCTCGCATATACACATGATTCATCAGATTGAAGATTAATATCAACCATGGATTTTGACAAGAATACGAAACATGTTTCTGAATGTTTAAAACGAAAAATGAGAGGAAAAAGTGGGAAAACTGCTCTTTCGTTGTCAGATTTTTTATATATAATTCTGCATATCCTTCGGTATTTCTTAGGAAATTTTACCTAAAAATGTATATTGTAGAGGCCCCTCTCTTGTGGAGGCCCCGGGGCTGCAGCCCCGTTTTCCCCCCTCTCAATCCGGCTCTGAAACTAATAATGATAATGGAACTGTTCTGAGAGAAATCGTAGAGTAATACTGAAACGCAAGAAAATAACAATGAAACTGAGAAACACAAATTTAATATTGAGACTGAAGTAAAGGAATATAAAAATGATACGGAAATTGAAGGAAATTGTAGTCCAAACCCGTTTGCAAAAGTTTCAATTCGTTAAAAAACTTATATTTTTGGAAAAGGTTTGAGTTAAAAAATTATCATTGTTTTATAAGATTCTGTTTGATAATCAAAACTCGTTTTTTAGATCAATGAATCTACAGTTCTGATTAGAAACTTGTTTCATTTGATTTTATCAAGTGGCCAACCACTGGGTAAAATTGTGGTCAAGTACTAGTTCTTGCTGGTCAATCACTGGTGATTTATGACTATTATATTACATATATCCTCTTGACTAGATTTTACCTTTATTTTCAAGATTGTACATGATATTAAGATTCCCAAACCTTGGTTCTTCGTGTATATTTTTTTGGTTTTAATGAAAATTGGTATTTTAGAATCTATGAGTAATTTTTTTGAAAAAAGCTATCAATTGGTCAACCATTTGGTGCACTCACCCTATGTTCGATAGGCTGCATTAATCACTTTTTCGAGAAAAACTCGAATAACTCAAAAACTGTTCATTTTGGGTATGGATTATGATTCATGAATTCAAATCAGAATCGTGAGAGAAATCCAAAAATTTTATGAAATACCGGGTGACCTATAGAAAATATCAAAGATGACTTCACTCCCGGAGAAACCGAAACTGTCACAGTAACGAAAATATTTCAGTTGGATTCTCAATGTTTCCTTCACCGTCTCTACAAATTTCCAGAAGATATACCCTGTATAGTGAGTGACAAATACCCCAAAACCGGTCCATAGGTGGTCAGCCTGAATGAGGTGATAAATAATATTTATCCATTTCGCAACAAATATTCTCAAAGTAATTTTGTAGAATTTTGCACGATTATGCATTAGCCAGGAAAGTAGTTGTTTTCTGACGAATATTCGACTAAACATACACCTATTGTATAGGTTGTAGTAGAGAGCAGCCTTGAATTTTCATGGTGTATGAAATCAGCTCTATATTATGTGTTACAAATTTCTGTCCTGCAAACTAGTTTTTTTTTCAAGAGACAACGTTCCGACTGTTGGCCAGGATTTACTTTGGGGCCAAGTTATGTTAGTTGAACCATTATATAATTTTAAGGAACGTGCAACAAATATTGATCGTGTTTTGTTTTTCTGATTATGTACAAGTCCATTTTTTCCTTCTTTGTCTTCATATTGGTATCAGATGGATTGAAAGTGATGGTATAACTACTCTCATCACGAGGAAGTTAAGAGAAGATATTCTCGATCGAGACGAGAATCTCTCGACAAGAAATCATTAACGGTTGTGTTCTTAATTATATTTATGTGTAGGTTCTTCTGATCACATATTATCTAGCAATAGGGAGTTTCATACGAGGAAATACATCAACAGATAAAATTCTTGAATTTTGGTGCTCCACAAATGGTATAGTATATCCATTTTCAGTTGAATAAATGCATCTTTGGCTCAAAATATAGAATTCGTTCAAAATCGTACACATTATAATGTTGAATTATGGAGGAAACCGGAAAAATGAATAAATATGATTCCCGTATAGAACATATATTGAAAATTATTCCCGCGTAAAATCAGTCAATTACTCCGCCGACCGCTCATAGCATGAATTACCGTAAACCACTGCAGATTATACTTTATCGGGTTTGGGGTATAGATAATAGAAACCATTAGTAGAACACTGGTGTATGTGTCTGGGCAGAGGCAGCCATCTATGGTAAACAACTGAGAGAAAAATTTTGGGCACTATCATCCACATAAAATTTCTGGCTCAAGCAAATCTGCTCTTGATTCGTACAACAACCAATGAATGTGTTTTATACCAATCATTTAATATTCAATTGGCCAGATAGATTCAAAATAGCAGGTGAATTTTGTTAACGAGTTTGAAAGACTATACAGGGTGTTACGTAATGAGTGTCCGATAGTTTACAGGACGATTCCTCAGTTATATATAAGGTGGAAAGTTCATATAAGCATGGGTCCGCAAGGCCTTCATTTTTTTACACGCTTTATATTAGCTTCACTTGTATGTTTGTGTAGATTAACTCCTTTGGGCGCGATTTTGACCCACTTCAAACGGTCAGATTTCATTCAAACTCTGTAGATTCATCGAGGACCGATGACAATACACTAATTTGATAAAATTATTCCATTTTTTTATTTGCAAAAAAATAATAAAAATAATAGTTTAAAAAAAACCAAAAAGACACGCTTTTATAAATAAACCAAACTAAAAAGTAGGAAATAAATAATAGTTTAAAAAAACTAAAGAACACGCTTTTATAGAAAAACAAACTAAACAAATAGAAAATAAGAAAAATATGTATTTTATTTGAAAAAGAGCGTGGGGTGCATGGTATCGCCTCGGCCAACAATTACCTGTGATCTGAGACATTTCTTACTTTACTGCCCTAGGTGTGTAATATACTTATATAATTATTGATACCATACACCCCACGCTATTTTTTAAATGAAATACATTTTTTTCTTATTTTCAATTTTTTTAGTTTGGTTTTCTATAAAAGCGTGTTTTTTAGTTTTTTTAAACTATTATTTTACATACAGAGTGTCGAAAATTTATTTTTATTTTGTTTTTTCGTGAATAATTTTTAAAATAATGTCGATATTTGAACAAAAATTGGTATTTGGGGATTTTTTGATATGAGAAATTCAAATTTGATCTTAGTTTGGCCCTTAATTGTAGGGGGCGCCGCCTACAGGTCGATTCCTCTATCATTTTTACTTAAAAAAGGTAAAGCTTTTCAAAAGTCGCTACAAGCAACTGTTTTCGGGATATTTTTATTCAAATTAATCGATGCATGTGTTTGTCAAAAAGTGAAACAATTTTGTTTTTTTTTTATTCAACATAGAAACATTTCAAACGCTAATTTTTAAACAACAACCACCACCTGCCTGTATGCACCCATCCAATCTTCTTCTCATTGATTCGCGCCCTCTTTGGAAAATTCCTGGAGTATTTTGAATCGTTCTACAAGAGTTAATTATTCGATTACTCAATTCTTCTTCATTCATACATTCATTCATTCCATACCAGAACAAGAGAAATGTTTACCGTCAGCGCTATTTTTCTGGAGCTTGTTTCCGGGTGTTCTCCTACTAGATTAAGAACTGCTTCCTTGGTTTTTGGGGTTCTTACCGTACGATGTGCACCCGACAGATGACTCTCTCAAAACTTCCTGTTTTCCCTAACCGAGCGTGAACCCTTGAAAACGTTTTTGAAGAAGGAGTTGTGCGGTTCGGATAACGCTCCTGATACAAACTTCTACCCTCATATGCATTTCCGTTAGCTCGACGATGAAGTGGATGACAGAAATGTCCTACCGAATGAGCAGTTTGGCTTTCACCGAGCTCACTCCACCGAGCTTCAGGTTCTGAGGCTGGTGGAAGATACGATAAATTCATCAAATACCAACAACAGCGCCCATGTTATACTTCTTGACATCAGTAAAGCGTTCGATAGAGTATGGCATGAAGGCTTGCTTTCAAAATTGATAGACTTCCACTTGCCTCTGGGTCTGGTGAAGTGGCTTAAATCATTTCTCATGGGTAGGACATTCCAAGTCAAGGTCGACAATTGTCTCTCGGATTCAAGAGCAATTGAGGCCGGCGTTCCTCAGGGGGCAATATTGTCTCCTATGCTCTACGCTCTTTACACGTCAGACATACCCAGGAGTGAACACGTGAAGATTTCCCTTTACGCTGATGATACGGCCTTACTTTCTTCTTCAGCCGACCATCTGATGGGTGTCGTCTATTTGCAGAATGCATTAGACGATCTCCAGCAGTGGTATCTGGAGTGGAAAATAAGGGTGAATCCTGACAGAACGCAGGTTATTTCAATGGGTCGCAAGAGAAACAACCCAGAGAGAAAGTGACTGTCTCTGGAAGGGAGATACATTGGTTGGAGCAGGTCAAGTACTTCGGAGTTACATTGGATTGCCGACTCACCTGGAGGCCACACGTTAAATTATGATAAAAAATAAAATACATAAGAAAATCGCATCACTCTATCCGTTAGTAAACAGGAAAAGTAAACTTTCCCTGAAAAATAAAGTTATGAACTACAAAATGGTTTTCAGACCTGTCATTCTGTATGCCTCAGCCGCCTGGGGCCAGACCTGCAGAACGAGCATTCGCGTCCTGGAACGGGCGCAAATGAAAGTTCTGCGTATGATAACGAACGCTCCGTGGTACGTGCGGAACGAACGGATACTTGAGGACTTAAATCTACCTTCCATCAGAAGTATCATCAGAGAACGCAATCAGAGAGTATTTGATTGTGCAATAGCCCACGAGAATCCTCTTGTGAGGGAAGCCACTGATTACAATATTGACGACCCCTCGCGTTTTAAACGTCCCAGGCGCTCTCTGGAGTGATGGGCTATTTATTAATCCATACAGGGTAGTGAAAGCTGCATCCTCTCTAGAAATTAATATTCTTCAAAACTTTCAGATCAAAAATTATTTCTCGGCTATTTTCGAGAATCACCACCATGGCAATGACTGGAGATTCTTCTCTAGTCCTTGTCTAATCAAAATTCAAATTTCGTGAATGGCTGAGGGCCCACTTGTTTTTATGTTGAAAGAGTAAGAGCCTCCGGGTTACACTCGAATATAATAGTGATAGTAGACCCTGAAATTTCCGTTAGCAAGTCCGTATGTAGAATGTATGTCAGCATACTCTGCATTGGTAAAGTTTACCATTTTTCAACAAATAATCACAATTATAGTAAATAGAACTATTTAACTATGCGCAAGATATTATTTTCGATCCTGACAGCACAAAAACTACATTGGAATAAACTTACCAGCCAACTTGATACTTTTATTTTCAAAGAGATACTTTTGAAAAGAATACCTTTTTCACGTAAAAATTATAGAGGAATCGTTTTTTTTTTCTAGAAAATGTGATACATACATGCATGCCAAAGTTGTGACTCCCCAAGTTAAAGACCTGTAGGCGGCGCTCCCTATAATTAATATCGAAATTATTCACGAAAAACCAAAATAAAAATAAATTTTCAACACCTTATATATAAAAAATGAAGGCCTTGCGGACCCATGCTTATATGAACTCCTCACCTTATAAATAACTGAGGAATCGTCCTGTGAAATATCAGACACTCATTACATAACACCCTGTATATAAAAAAACAAATCTTGTAAACTCGACCTTCTAGGAAGTTTAGAGATCAATATTAAACAAAAAGTCAGAATACTTGCTCAGTTTCATTTAAATTATTATTATTTGCTGAATTTGTTTCACCGAAGATTAAACAGAAGGAGTGAATGTCTTTTTCTTGCTATTTTGATGTGATTTTCGAATGATATTTCGTACATTTTCAAAGATGTAACAAAAGTTCGGAAAACTATTTTTTAATGTTCAAAAATGACAATTGTGACGAAGAAGAAAAAATGGTACATTGACAAAGTGAAAAACCCAGTTTTCTTTGCGCGAAAAAGTGACTGCGGAGTGCTTATCGATGCCATTTTTTGATAAATCCGAACTTATTCCAAATCAATGATTCACATGAACATGAGTAACAATTAGTGCAAAAAGAAAAATATAATATTCTCATATTTGAAACTAAGAAAAAGTAGTCCAATCAATTTTCATTGATTTGAAAAAAAATATTTCTATAATACGATTTTCTGTGATAAAACGAAATTTTAATTCAGAGAAAGGTTTTTCAGATGTGGTTGGAAGACCACCTGCCAAGGAAGGTGCACGTTAAAAATGTACCGAATAATTAGCGTAGTAGCATATTCGCAGCTGCAGACGTCATATCAATGAGAACGAGATATGGCGATAGACATGCCGTCCTTTGGAGGAGACGTTAAGATGGCGGTCCCGAGTTCATGGATGTTGAGCTCGTTAATGAACCCTATCTCTGAAATAACAGAGGATTCGGCAAATTTTCCGGTTGTGGGAAGTATTATCACCGGCGTCGGTATTGAGAATAGTCGCAGAATCAGGCCGACATTAAATAAATGATAAACAAAAATTAAATGTTTAAATTATTAATCATTAGGAAAGTTATTTTAATTTATTTCTATTGCATATTAGAGTAAGAGGATTAGAATGAGCCAGTTAAACATTCAGTTACTATTCAGTTATCAAGATATTTAATACGAACACTTTGTACAATTCGATTTCAAGACTATTTGATAGAAATCAATAATTGAGCTTAATAACTACCCGTGACTATTAAAAACTGTGAAAATTTAAATCAGTTCAAAAATCTTCGAGAAAATTGTATAACTAAATGTTAGCGTGTTTGTCATCTTTCATTTTATTTTTATTATTCCATACCTTTGTAACAAATCGTGATTTTCAACTTTCGTAATTTCAATGTAGCATTGATGCCAAATAAATACATTATTATTATTCTTCAAAACACTGAATTAATGCTTGTAATTATTATTATTATTATTATATTCTACACTTTCCTGATACTTTTAATATCTTAGATCGCTTGGTAATAACATCTACCGGTCCCAAGCCTGGAAAAATAAAAGAAGAATTTGATGAGAAATCAAAACAACCAATTAGTGGAAATTTAGTTCTATTATAATTTTCTCGGCACATTCAACTGACTTCAAAAAAAACTTCTTACCAAAAAATTAAACCGACAAAAAACGGAACTGAAAAGCAGAAAATTAAATAAACCTTTTTAGTCTTAATGCTAATTGAGCTCCTTAACTAATGTGAGTAACTAATTTTGAGTCGGCGCCAAACAAACTAGCAAATGAGTTAGGTAAAGCGTAAAATGATGGCATCGAGATGCATTTTCTTAATTTAATGATCTTCGTTGATTGTTTGTTTGGCGCCGACTCAAAATTAGTTGATTAAATTAGTTCAGGAGCTTAGTTATTAAGACTAAGAATGTTTATTTTATTTTTTGCTTTCCAGTTCCGTTTTTCGTCGGTTTAAGTTTTTGTTAAAAAGTTTTTATGTTTCATTTTTTTGTGATCTACTAATTATTATCTATTTGATTTTTGATTACTTCCAAAATACTTACCCACCTTACTTCAACTATTAACAGTTGAATAATATGATTATATATTTTAATTATCTATTGTTATATAATATACATTATTTTCGATAGTTCTCTTATTTATTTCATCATTTGAATAATTCCATCCTTTCATAGAATGTAATTATTGTGACGGATCTAGGAGAATAAAAATAATGACAATGGCAATCTGTCAATGTCAACTACATATGTGTGCCAATCATTAATCCCCTATTTTTCTATCCATAGGGGTGGATTATTTTATGCCAAACTCAAATATGATCAACTATGAGGTGTACACTATCTATTAAAAAAAGAATCCAAATCGGACAACCCAGTACAAAGTTATACCTGATACAATCGGTTGACGAACCGAAATTCAGAGGGTGAACGATCAATATCCTCTATTTTGCCACCCTTAGGGAAAGTTTTTCCTTTTCAAATTCAAATGGGACCAACTTCGAGGTACACCCTATCTGATGAAAGAAGAATTATCGAAATCGAACTACTCTGTAAAAAGTTAAGACTAGAGAACCTCCTCCTTTTTGATTTCGTCGGTTGATAAACATATTTAAAATAGGCAAAAAAGAATGAATCTCCGCCTATGGTCGGCATTTTCGATCAAAGCGCAAATCTCATTATGTTTATCAGGGGTGGATGATAAACCCCATCCTCATCATCCAACTGAAAATGGATGTACTATAATCTTTAACTATGCTTCACCTCGGAGCCTCGATTCATACATCAAAACTTAAGGTAGTTCCGCCACGAGACAGTTGAATTAGGAAATTATTAAAATTTGGCATACGTATTGTCCGGGTCTGAATTGTTTTTTTGCTGCGCTTTTCGGGGACATCAATTCTTTGAGTCACCGACTTTCTATAACGAAGAAATTCTCTAGAGTCGATTGAGAGGGCAAGTGCCCCCCTCCAAATCGCGTTTCAAATCGAAAAATCCTTTGAAATTTTTCGATTCCATCGAAAATAATTTCCTAATTCAACTGTCTCGTGGCGAAACTACCTTAATTCGATGAAGAAATATTTTGAAATAGCCTGTGTCTCTGTACCTTACATAACATTCGGAACAAGAGGCATCATTGTAATCCATTACTGTATTTCTCACACCTTTCACCCAGTACTCAAGGCGAATTATCTTTAAATGAGTGTGGACGCAATTGACGTAATGCAGAATAATCACCGTTTCTTATTGATAACTGTCTCCGGACGGTGATAGTTGAAATGGGTAGCCAGTAGTCTCAATGCTAGAAAATAGGTCACCGACATGTTTATTTTCTTCAATATATTCTTTAATTATTAAATCTATACAATTCGGAGGTATGAAAAAGAAATTCAGCCTATTTTGGAACTACCGAAGTCACAGATATGCACCGTACGAATCGATGGGTAAACTAGTAAAAAAAATATTTACCAAATCGGAAGATGAAAATGAAAAAAATATTCAAATTTGAAAATGTACTGTGATTCAACTGTTTTCTGACTAGCTATTGAATGCGAAATTTCCATTCGGCATCCAATTGAAAGATAATGGTGTGTGTGCACATTGACAATCGGGAAATGATTGGGGTCTACTGCAGGTTTGGTTTCCATATCCAATCTCACTAGAATGACGTGTATATCTTCAAATCATCATCTATTTAGATAATTATGCGTAATGTTGAAGTAAAAAAAAACTGTTTGTTGTTTTCATGACCAAATTTGTTTTCTATTGTTCGTGTCAGTTTCAGACAATTGAAACGCACTACTCAGGGTCTACCCCAGACAGCACGGAATATTCCTAGAATATTCTCTGAATATCCGAAAAGAAAAGAGTATATTCCGAATATACATGGAATATTCCTAGAATATTCACATGCCTCTAGCATATTCCAGGAATATTCCAATTTGCATATTCCTGGAATATTCTCGGGCGAATGTACCACGAATATTCTCGTGAGAATATTCCTGTATGAATATTCATAGAATATTTCTGTGTGAATATTCATGGAATAATCATGTATGAATATTCATAGAAGAATCAAAATTGAATATGCTGTATTGTATATTCATGGAATATTCTCCCTTATTTCTATGGAATGAATACCAATAACCATTTTCGAGTTCAAAATATGGGAAAAGTATGAGAAGAAGTTCGAATAGATGTATTTGATTTGCAAACAGAGTTTTTGTTCAGACAAGCTGACAAAAATACACTACTGTACTGACCAAATTATAATTGCTCGGAAAATATCGAGGTGCACTTTCACGACCAATCAAAACCATTCCGCGCGCGTCAGCGCCTGTCGTTCATCCGGTAGTCGTAGCTTAACCCGATGGCAGAGCTGTAAAGTTGAATGCAATTTTCACACAAACTCCGTCACAGCATGCAAAAAGGCAGTCAAGTTATCAAGTTGAAACTATTAGTGATAGAATGGATTCAAGTTTTTCTGATTCAGATAGCAGTAGTTCGATCTTGCAATTCTTGTTTTTCAGAGATATCCCCGTAGTGACAGAAGAAACTGGTTAGTAAAATATGTGTTATTATTATTATAACTATACACTGTGTCCGTAAAGTATGGAACAAATTCATTTTTAGCTAAACAGGTCATTTTAAGAAATAATCCTGAAACACGTCGATTTTTTATGTTAATTTACCGTATTTTAAAATAATAATCTAATATACAGGGTGAATTACGTTCGAGTAATGACGTCACCGTCATTTTTTTTTAAATGGAACACCCCCATTTTGTCTCAATTTTTGGATTACTCTAGCTGAGCTGATTCCAAAAATGTATCACATGTTGATTCAATTGGTACAGGGTGGACAAAAATACAATAGTTTTGTGTGTGCTCATAAAGTAACGCGTAACATTCTTAATTAGGTAAATTAACAATATTATCAAAAATACTTATTGTCTAGCGGCAATTGGTTTAAATTCAACACCCCGTAGTTTGCTACATGTTTAGAGTAATAAAAATGAGCTGTTTCCAAACATGTTTGGTACTTGTGGTCTAGCAGACAGAATATGACAAAAAATATTTCTTATCTATTTATAAAAAACATAGTCGTCTACTTTTTTGGGAAATGTCATTATTTGTTTAGTAATTTATTGATGTTCAGTGACAGTTTAGTACTACAATATTTTTGGTATTCGTGAATATTCGAATGATTGCTTAGATTTGATTGGAAGTAGAAATGGAGTTAAGTGTAAAACAAAGAATTGAAATACTTATGATGATTGGGTATGGAGACAGATCGCGAACTCAGATGGAAGTGTGCAATTTGTTTAATGATAAATATCCAGAAAGACCTATAACGCGTTCAACAGTCAGTAAGATTGAAACAAAATTTCGAGAAATTGGTAATGTTGAAAATGTACGCAAATCAGGTCGTCCCCCTGCAAATGCTGATACAGCATTAGATGTTTTACTGAGTTTTGAAGAAGATGCGCACACTTCTGTTCGTAAAGTTAGTCGCTATATCGGTGTTAGCAAAACAACGGTACACAAACTATTGAAGCTTGAAAAATGGCATCCTCATAAAATCAGACTTGTGCAAGAATCAAACGAAGATGATCCCGATAGAAGACTCCAATTTTGCGAAGAAATGATGGGTAAATGTCACCGAGACCCTCTCTTGATACAAAACATTATTTTTTCTGATGAGTCCACTTTCATGTTAAAAGGTGAGGTTAACCGTCAGAATTTTAGATACTGGGCAAAAGAAAACCCCCACTGGATGCGTGAGCATCATACACAATACCCTCAAAAAGTAAATGTATGGGCTGGAATTGTACGAAATCGAATCATCGGACCCTACTTTTTCGAAGATAATTTAAACGGGGCAACGTACCTTGAGTTTTTAAGGGGGTATCTCGTACCTACTTTACGTAATTTGTTTCCCAGCAGACGTAATCCTGGAGGTTTTGATGAAAGTTTATGGTTTCAACAGGATGGTGCACCTCCACATTATGCTGTAGATGTTAGAAGGTACCTAGATGAAATTTTTCCGAACAGGTGGATTGGTAGACGTGGACCCACTGAATGGCCAGCGAGGTCACCAGATTTAAATCCTTTGGATTATTTTCTGTGGGGCCATCTGAAGAATGTTATTTATGAAACGAAACCAGCAAATATTGCAGATGTACAAGAGAAAATTCGAACAGAAATAAACAATATTACACAAGAAACCATACACAAGGTTCAACAAGAATTTGTACACCGTTTGGGTAACTGTCAAATACAGTAAGGGCTGCAGTTCGAACATTTATAAAGTCATGTATTCCAGCATATTCTCTCCGCTAGACAATAAGTATTTTTGATAATATTGTTAATTTACCTAATAAAGAATGTTACGCGTTACTTTATGAGCACACACAGAACTATTGTATTTTTGTCCACCCTGTACCAATTGGAATCAACATGTGATACATTTTTGGAATCAGCTCAGCTAGAGTAATCCGAAAATTGAGACAAAATGGGGTGTTCCATTTAAAAAAAATGACGGTGACGTCATTACTCGAACGTAATTCACCCTGTATATTAGATTATTATTTTAAAATACGGTAAATTAACATCAAAAATCGACGTGTTTCAGAAATATTTCTTAAAATGACCTGTTTAGCTAAAAATGAATTTGTTCCATACTTTACGGACACAGTGTATAGAAATAGACCTGCTCAAATTCATATTGTTTTATTTCATTGTAGGGAAGGGGTGCGCACTCTGCGGAAATCAAATGTTTTTTTTCTGAGTGGAACCTGCAATTCCAATTCACATATACTCTTAGGAAAACAATTGCGTATTGCGCTACTACATAATTTTTAGAATGAAGTTTTGTTTCTTGGCGAATGTAAGCAAAAACATATTATTGATGTAAAAGTGCCATTCAAGATTTTATATCCGAGGATATCTATATGGGGAAACACACTCAATTTCTGAATTTTCAGGGAATGATTATTTTGTTCTGAAAACCCTTCAGGATATTTAGGGAATATTACTATAATATTCCTGAATTACTTTGAATATTCTCGGAATATTCATAGAATATGTTCAGGAATATTCTAGGATTATCCTTTCTGGAATATTCATGGAATATTGTAGGTATAATCTGGATATACAAGAAATATTTCCAGAGGATATTTCAGGAGTATTCTCTCTGGAATATTCATGGAATATTCTGGGAATATTCTGGATATTGGAATATTCAAGGAATATCTAAAATGTTCCCCACTAGCACATTCTAGGAATATTCCAAAAAAGAAGAAATTTACCACACAAATTTTTAAAACAGTCACCATCTTTAGGCGAAGCTTTAACAAATTGTTTTATTGAGCCCAACTTTATGTAGAGTGGTGGCAGAAGAATATTTTTGGGATCCAAGTTTCATGCAAAATATTCTTCGTGCCGAGTGTCAAAGTTTTTCTTACGGGCCATTGTTTTTTGGACCAAAGTTGCTCTGCTGTCCTACTCACATACAATACATGGAAATTTAGTAAACCCTTTTTGTTCACCAAGGAGCATGGATACAACTTTTAAATCTCCACACAGAATCCAATCATGAGCTGTATAAGTTTCCTTCATGTGAACGGAATGAACAACAGGCAATGAAGCATAACTATTTCCATTATGTAATAATACACCTTTTAGAGTTGTTTTCGATGAGTCTACAAGAAGTCTCCAATATTCCTTCTTATGCACATTGCCAAATTCATTCATAAGACTGTCAATATCATGGCAGTAAACCAAATCCTCTGCGTAAAAAATTTATCAAACTGTTCATATCTGGTTTTATGATGGTAAATAGATGTTCCAGATTCCAATAAATGTTCTGCTTTTTCCTTAGTCCAAATCTCTCACTAAATCATTTAACTCAGTGTTTTTAAATTTTCTTGAGTACATTTGAAATCATCATCACTCGGTTGTATTTCATTAAATTCGGGACTGGACTGAAAGACCTCATCACTAGACTCAGGAGGCACAGGGACAGGAAGTCTCGGTCCATGTTCTATCGGCCGATCTACTGAAGTAGGGTTAAGATAGACAATTTCTTTCTTATTTTCAGAGTTATATCCAGAAACATTTATGCTAATTTTATAACTCGAGCTGGAATTAACTTTAAAAAAAACTTTTATTCAAATACATTTACAAACATATTTAGATGTGAACAATTCAAGAATCAAATCTAGACTAACTACAATAATGAGAGAAGATCATGTCTAACAAGTAAAAATGATGATATGAAGTTCTTGGAAAAAATGTCGACTCTGCAAGCTTCCCATGGAAATGCTGAGTTTCGAAAATGGTAACTTGGCTATTCCTATAGTGTTCGTGGAAAAGGTGAATGTAACTTGCTGCAAAAATCACAATCGTTTGAATGATTTATGAGGTATTGCAAATTTAAAAGCTTTCTTCTCTTTCTTATACCACTTCCTAAGATCCTCGACACAAATATAACATACTTTGTGAGGAACCCAGCACTCATTTTAATTACCGATTTTTACACCAAATTATGCAAAGTTATTCAAAGTCAGTAATGTTCCTTTGATGTTTTCTAATGACAAAGTCACTACATAAACCGGGTGGTCCACTTACGACTATCCACCCTCAATAACTCCCAAAAAAATTATTTTACAAAAAATCGTCGAGACACGTCGATTTTTGTTTGGAAGGGGGCATCATTTGACGAGAAGAAGATATGTTTTGATAGGAAATGAGGGTCGTGTCATACATCATTGTGGAGGTAATTCTATTTTGATACTAGCAGTGCAAAATTTTCTGAATTTGAATGAGGCGTTCTCGAGATATTCGAGTTCAAATGTTCAAATTGCTCTCCATTATTGTCTCCCAGACAGTAGTACAGTTCAGTCGTAATTACCCACCGAGTACACGTTTCAGTTTTTTGTTGTCAACATGATTGTCAAAGAAGAAATACTAATCTCTGAGAACCATTTTTTTGTGAAATGGTGATAGTGTAGAATCGAAGAGTCACCACGTATTTCAACAATTCTACTTGTATCGCGATGGTTTACACAAAAGACGAGAAAGTTGAATTGATTTTTATTTTTGCTGCTCAAAATGAGTGTGCACGAGCAACAGCTCGGATCTTCAATGAGAGACACGAAAACAGAAACGTAACTCACAAGTGAGTATTAGGAAAAATGGTTATAGAAAAAGGTTTTGGTATTGTTTGATCATTCTAGTTATATATTGGATCTTGTGATGAAATTCTGTGAGACCGGATCAGTCGCTAAAAAAAAAAGGAAAGGATGGCGTTTTAGGATAAGTTGCGGTTGACCCAACTTTGTCTACACGGCAACTCAGTAGCATAACAGACATATTGAGAACTTCCATAATGAGGGTGCTAAAATTGCACAAATTTCATCCGTATAAGTTTAATCTTCACCGTAAACTGAATGAGAATGACTACGACAGACGATCTGAATTTTGCGAAAATGTAACAAGAATGATACAGAGGAACCACTGATTCATTAAGCATATTTGCTTCAGTGATGAGTATTCCTTTTTTTTTTGAACGGGTTAGTGAACAGACACAACTCTTGCTATTGGAGTCAAAACAACCCCCACCTACTGAGAGAAGAGCACACACAATGGCCTCAAAAGTTGAATGTGTGGGCAGGGATTCTGGGTAATAAAATCATTGGCCCAATATGTATCCAAGGTGATTTAAATGGTGCGGTTCATTTGGATATGCTGCAGAATCTGATTGAACCACCTTATTTTGGATGCCGTTAACACGGACCTTGATGATGATGGTAATCCAAATCTATTGGCAGATAACATTTATTTTCAGCAAGATGGGGCACCACCTCATTTCCTATTACAGGTGAGAGAATGGCTATCCCAAACTATTCCAAACAAATGAATAGGTCGTCGAGGTCCAATAGAATGGCCAGCACACTCGCCGAACTTGGCACCCAATGATTTTTTCCTTTGGGGTCATTTGAAATCCGTTATTCATAAAACTCAATCTACTGACCTGAACGATTTGGAAAGAAGAATTATAACTGAATGCCAGGCGATTACCAGAGAAACAAAGGTGCAGATGGCATTTGAAAATAGACTCTACCACTATCTGGGAGTTAATGGCAGTCATTCTGAACATCTTTTGTGAATAATTGTTTGATAATCTATTTCGTATAATTTATTTACTCACAATTCACCAATGTACCATTTGAACTCGAATATCTCGAGCACGCCTTTTTCAAATTCAGAAAATTTGCTAGTATCAGAATTGAATTACCTTCACAATTATGTATGACACGACCCTCATTTCCTATTAAAATTATAGAGGGGGTTGCTCTGGGGAGTAGGGGGTTGAAGTATAACATATCTTTTTCTCGTCAAATGGTGTCCCCCTCCATACAAAAATCGACGTGTCTCGGCGATTTTTTGTAAAATAATTTTTCTGGGAGTTATTGAGGGTGGATAGTCGATAGTGGACCAACCGGTATAACAAAAAGCGTCAGGAGAGTTTTTACAACCACGCTTAGCCGTATTGAAAAAGGATGAAAAGTGCATAGGTTAAGCACTGCAATTCGAGGTTATATTAACTAGAAGAAAACAAACTTACCAGAACTACCAAATCTTATAACATTTGATTTTATTGCTAACCTTATAACACTAAAATATATTGCCAACTTAATAATATTTTAATAATTAAAAATACTTTTCGAATCTATTTTTAAAAATAATTTATGTTTATGTAATATGTTAAAATGTGAGAAATCGATGGGTGATACTTTTTTATTATTTTTCCCGAATCAGCACACCAAATAACGCATGAATTAGCTAAAATTATTAAAAAAGTTTTTTCCCCGTTGGCCTGTGTTATAAAAAGAACCATTTTTTTATTTTGTAACTTAGTAACGAGGTATTTAGGAAAAAAAGATATATGAAGTACTGGTGATATTTTGACCCCATTCATACATTCCCGCGAGGAAAAGAGGAAGTCCTGGGACACCCAGTATATTAGTATAGTAGTTTCACTTCTGTCACGTGTACTGAGTTTCACGTGCCCTTTTTTCATTTCCAGAAGGATATACTGATACGAAATTAGGGATGATTAGTCAACCTATTGAGAAAATCAAAAAAAAAACTGTAAACTGTGAAAGATAATGCAATTTCCGAAGAAAAGAGAGGACGCGTAAAAATAATAAGTATTCATGAGTAGTCTAGCAACTGTGTCCACGTGCTGATGTGGATGATGCCTCTGTCATATCTGATCATTCACTTACTATTGTTTTCGTTTGCCGAAAAATTAATTATATAATTTCTTCCCCCGAAACCGATATTATTGAAAATAATTTCCAAATCACACCGACTGATGACGTTCATATGGATCAGACTAACGGAACAGAACAACTACCTACCAAAAGGACCCCACGCACGATCAAAAAACAAAATATTCCTCCTATCACTGTTAGGGATAAGAGTATGTGGACTACAGTTAATTCACTTTTGAAGTAAAATAATATAAAATTTGAAAAATCAGCAAAGAATGTCTATGATGGAATGAAAACTTTTTCCCGATTCCCCGGAAATTTATCGGAAAATTTTCAAGCATATTCAGAGATAAAAATCCACCACACATATAGTCTTCCCAAAGACAAAAAATTAAGAGTTGTATTCAGGGGCGTTCCCGATTCTTGTCTTGCGACGATATTGAAGCTGAGCTTACTGAGAGAAGGTTTGCCCCGGAGTCAGTGGCTCGTCTCAGAAAATTGAATGGGAAAAAAAACCATCTCCCGCTGGTTTTAGTTCTCTGCAACAAAGACTAAAAATAAGTTACTGACATCTCAAATGTTCGAGTAACAGCCGAACCACAGAGTCCCAGGGCCTCTGTAGGTCAATGGCATCGATGTCAAAGGTTCGGCCATTGCCAGCTGAACTGCTGTGCCACCCCCGCTTGTGTCAAATGCGGGGATGCTCATATCTCTCGAAATTGCCCAAAACCTAGGAAAGAAGAAGCTCAATGTGCGAACTGCAGTGAAGAACTCACTGCAAATAATCGTGGATGTCCTAGATGTTCACGTATGAGGCGCAGGGTGGACCCTGCTTCATTATCACAGAATCGACGATACTTTCCTGCAAATAGGACACGAGTGGCCCGGGACGACCCCCCTCCCCAGCCTGCTCAAATCACCACACCTTAAGACATTCTTTCAACTTTAGATCAAATGAGGATGTTGTTTGCGCAGTTCGCTGAAGCTAATTAATGGGTGAACGGCAGCTTCCGAACTCCATCAAAGCGGTGAGTTGGAATTGTGATGGACATCTCCAGAATAGACTCGAGTTTCAGGAGTTTCTTGTAGATTTGCTAATTACAAAATGCTCAAAAATGATCGAATTGACGTCCGGGTGGCGGTGTTGCCTTTTGGTCAAGCGCTGTCATTAGCATGATCATTTTGACATTTCCAATGATGATACCCATGGTATTGAAGCAGTAGGTATAGTTTTCAACACGAGGAATGGTCCTTTGCGTTTAATTATTGCTTACAACTCTCCGCAGAATCGAATACTTCCTGAGGCACTCGATGTGCTTCTGATGGAAACAGATCAACCCGTCTTGGTCATGGGTGATCTGAACGCTAGGCACGTATAATGGAGTCGTGTAACCAACGCGAATGGTAAACGGTTGACGCAACACAATGAGAGGCATGAATACCAGTTGTTGGCTCCAGATAGCGGCTCCAGGATCGCGGCTCCAAAATGGCGACGACTTTTGTGATCATAGTCCGATTCCATTCAAAATTGGTGTGTAGGAGCTTTTGGAGTCAGACATCATGATTCCTCAGTCAAAATTCATGGATTCAAGATGGCGGCTTCAGGAAAGCGATTTGTTATGTTATTATGGAATTTTATGGAAATGATTGAATAACAATTAAGTCCAGCTTTCATACAAAAAATAATATTTCTTCAATTGTCTGACCTAGGTTATTCTATGAGTAGCAGATTCAAAATCTTGCCACGCAAAAATACCTATTTTATATTAGCGGCAAGCTTTTGAATCTGTTACTCATAGAATATCCTAGGTCAAACAATTGAAGAAATATTTTTTGTATAAAAGCTTGTCTTAATTTTTTTCTGTCATTTTTATTTATTCTTTTCAGTCATTCATGAAATCCTTCATCCCATTGAAATCTGACAAAAATTGATAAACTACGACCCCAAAAACAGACCAATTTTGAATTGAATTGGTCCATAATAACAAAACACATCACCTTCTTGAAACCGCCATCCTGAATTCATGAATTTCGATTAAGGTGTCATGATGTCCGACTCCAAAAGTTTCCACACGCCAATTGTGAATGGAATCGGACTATAATCACAAAATTCGTCGCCATTTTGGAGCCGCCATCTTGAATTCATTAATTCTGGCAAAGAAATCATGATGTCCGATCCCAAAAGTCTCCACATACTAATTTTGAATCATCAACTATAAAAAATGGCCATATTCAAAAGCCCCGATATTTTTTTGGAAAATCACCTATCGAACTATAATCACAAAACTCGTCCGCCATTTTGTTTTTTTGGCAAAAATTCTATAATGCATTGTCACTGGAATTATGAACACCTGCCAAATTTCACGTTATTCGGACAACTAGAAATAGGTTAGAATTCACTTACAAGATTTGAACTAAACACATACATATTGTAAAAACATTTCATTCTGTTACTTGATCGCCCAGGTTTTCTGTAGCCAGCTCTCAAACAAGAGAAATTTGTTTTGGGACGAATATTCGCCCTAAAGAAAAAAGAAAAAAAAAGCTACCCGAGCTGGGGTTTGAACCCACGCTACCTTCAGTAAACCAGCACCTTAGATCGCTTGACCTCTCGGAATTTAATTTGTGTTGAAACTATTACCAATCTGTTGCTGCATTGGTATGGTTGCTTTTTCCGAAAAAAGGGCATACAAAACTTATGCATCACTTTTGCCCAGGCAGTGGATGATTTTTCTCATGTTTGCTGTGAATACTAACAATTCAAAAACATTTCATTCAGTTACTCGATTGGCCAGATTTTCTGCAGCCCGCTCTTAGCCTAAGAGTAATAATGCTTTGTGACGACTATTACAAATTCACTAAGCGCGTTTCACTCCTTCAATGGCGGAATTTTCAAATAATGTTAAACACGATTTATTCATTTGTAACAGCGAGCCAAAACATCAATTTCCATGACCCTCACTAAAAAACTAACGGAAACTCCATGAAAATTTCCACCCACTATTTCACCCCTTTAGGGGTTCAATTTATGAAAACACTGAAAGACATATTTCCTTTTTGTAACAATGACCTCGGAAATCAATTTTTATGACCCTTTCTTGGAAATTGATGGAACCTTCATACAAACTTACAATCCCCATTTAGCCCCCGATTTCACCCCTCTAGAAGTTTAATTTCCAAAAACAAACACGTATTTCTTTTTCAACGAAGCCCAAACAGCAATTTCTATGACCGCAATTTGAAAACTAACGGTACACTTATACAAAGTTTCAACCCTCGTTTCAACCCATTCATGATTCAATTCTCAAAAACGCTGTCATATGTGTTCTTTGATTGGAAAGGAGACCGCCCAAATACCAATTTCCAAGACTCCAACTTCAAAACTAAAGGTACTTCTACTTCCACCCACTTTTCACCCCTTTAGAGATAGAATATCAATTCATTAATGGTTATCTATGTCAAAATTTCAGTTCCAGCGGTTTGGACTGGGCGTTGATCGTCAGTCAGTGGGACTGACTGTCAGGACATTATACCGGGTGTGTCTCCAAGGTGGCTCACCCCTATAAATTTTTTATTATTGAAAATAGAAAAACAAAATTTGAATTTGAATTTTTTGACATATTTACTACTTGCTTTGCCGTACTTCCGGTTTGACCGGAAAATAACCCAACTTTCGATTTTTGAATGGGACATCCTATATATCTTTACTTATTTCGATCGAGAATGACATTTTAAATCCAACAACACCTTACTTGTCGTATGGGGTCGGCTTTAGAATAGCCCCATGGTAAATCCTGCCTGTCGTAAGAGGCGACTAAAAGGATAACCGTAGGTGGAAGATGGTCTCATCGCCTGGTGAAATACCACCATATCGACTTTGTGTGCTGTGAAATGGACCATTCCATGTTTCAGTGTTCGGTCGATACTTTCCGGTCTCCCTCTTTCCTTTTCCCCAATTCCTCCTTTATTTTCAGGTGCATCCTAATAGTAATAATGATGAAGTCTCCTAGAGTAAAACACTCCGGAAGTAAAATACCTCTCCATTCGGATTTCCGGGCGAGAGGTACTCGAGGGGACTCAACATTAAAGATTAATTTTTGCAACATCCGCGGACTCAACAAGAACATCAATGACGTGCACCATCACCTACAGACGGAAAAACCGGATATTCTGGCTCTAACAGAAACACAAGTAAACTCGTCCACCAACAAGGTCCATATGCTTTGTCCTGGTTACGAACTCCATTCTCGATTCAGGTTCAAAGGTAGAGTCTGCCTTCACGCCAAGGCTAACCTTTCATGCCAGCGTGAAGAGAGTTTGGAACCGAAAGACTTTGATGTGATGTGGTTCAAGCTATCTGATACCAAACTGACTAAGTTCCTCTGATGCCTAATGAACCTTCATATAACGACCTCTTTGAGTTTTTATCACTCAAACTGGACTACATTCAGGAGAACCATCCAACAGCTGAAACCATAATCATGGGAGACTTTAATGTACATAACGCTGCCTGGCTCAAATTCTCTAACAAAACAGATGATGCGGGTCGTCAAGCCGAGGCCTTCGCCATCACTCATGGTCTAGAACAACTGGTCGAGCTACCAACCCGCATCCCTGATGTCAACAACCAGTCTGCCAATACACTAGATCTTTTCCTCACCACCAATCCTGACCCGTATAGAATAGAAGTTTGTGCCCCACTTGGAAACTCTGATCACAATATGCTCTTTCCATTTACCATCGAGCTGCACAATACCACCCCGTCTCATGTGGCATTATAATTCGGCCGACTGGGAAGGTCTTCGTATGTTTTTCTCAGCGTTTCCATGGAAGAGAGTTTGTTTCTCTTCAGTAGATCCAACACGATGTGCTTAGACAATTTCTGAAATCATCATGTTGGGGATGCAAACTTACATACTGAATACCGAAAGAAGAACATCATCCGATAAGACCTGGTTTAACAGAAACTGCTCTAGAGCTGTGGCTTCCAAACAGGCAGCATACGATCGATGGCCAAAAAATCCGGGCCCTGAGACCAGAGCAGCATATGTCGAGGCTAGAGGCATATGCAAAGAGGCAATAGAATTCTCAAAAGATGCCCACAATGCCAAAATAAGATCAAAACTTGCTGAATGTCCTAACGGATCCCGTTCATTTTGGTCTTTCGCCAAAGCTGTGGGAAGAAACTTCACTTCCAGCTCATTTCCTCCTCTAACCAAAGGAGATGGAACACTAGCAACGACTGCCCAGGAAAAAGCCAATATCTTTGCGCTCCTATTTGCTGGAAATTCCACTCTGGATTCATCGGGAAAACAACCCCCGAACATTACACCTATTGACAGTCACATGCCCGAGATCACCTTTCGCCAACGTACTATCAGAAAGATTTTGCTGGGTCTCAACACCAACAAAGCCTGTGGATCTGACGGAATCCCGCCGATTGTTCTCAAGAAATGTGCCCCCGAACTAACACCTGTTCTTTGCAAGTTGTTCAACCACTCTTACAATTTGGGGGTATTTCCGTACAATTGGAAAACTGCAAGAGTACAGCCAGTCCCTAAAAATGGCAAAAAGGCCCTACCTAGCAACTACAGACCTATTGCACTGCTATCTATTATTTCAAAGGTCATGGAAAAAGCCATCAACATCGAGCTTATGAAATATCTGGAAGACTCAGGAATTGTCAACGATAGGCAATATGGCTTCCGCCATCAGAGATCAACTGGTGACCTGCTCGCTTACGTCTCACATATATAGCAGCTATCTATTGAAAAGTATGGAGAAACTTTAGCTGTGGCATTAGATATCTCCAAGGCGTTCGATCGAGTTTGGCACCAGGGACTCCTCGCCAAGCTTCCGTCTTATGGCTTCCATACCGCTTTCTCTTCCAGGGCCCCTATATCAGCCCGTGAAACCAGAAATGAACGAGGAAGAAATGTTAATAATATAAATATGGACTTAGCAACAATTCTCGAATGGGGATCTAATAACTTGGTAGAATTCAATGCAAACAAAACACAAGCATGTCTTTTCTCCAGGAAAGCCGATCTCACTGTGCCTAACATAACTTTGTCAGGAGTAACCATACCACTGAAGCCATCCATATCGATGCTTGGTATTACTATCAGCAATAACCTTTCCTGGGAAAATCACGTGAGGTCCATTGCCAGAGGTGCATCCCAAAAACTTGGTTTTCTGTTTCGTGCGAAGAGCTATTTCACCCCCAGTCAGCTGCTTATGATCTATAAGGCACAGATCCGACCTGTCCTGGAATACTGTTCCCATATTTGGAGTGCGGCACCTAAACATATCCTGAGGCTATTGGATTCTGTCCAAAAAAGGGCAATTCGTCTCGTCGGTGATGCCTCGCTTACAAACTCGCTCACTTGTCTGGAATACCGTAGAAAAGTTGGCGATTTGTCTCTTTTTCATAGATATTTTCATGGGCGATGCTCTTCTGAAATATCAACAATCGTTCCTGCTTTGGCAGTCTCTTCGAGATTAACCCGTCAAGTTCAGTCATCACACCCCTTCGTGGTCACTTTGGAGACCTGCAGAACATCACTCTCCAAAGACTCGTTCATCCAACGAACAGCGAGGCTTTGGAACTCATTGCCTAGGGAGGTGTTCCCCGAGGCATACAACCTTCAGAAATTTAAGAAGAACACCAACTCCTTCCTTCTTTCCCTAGGTTCCCACGATGTTCTCTGAACATTACAGGATATCCCTTTTCGTGGGAACCAGAACAAAAAAAAAAGTAATTTTTATTTTAATTTTCATTTTTCGATCTAGAATGCCATGGATCGTGTAAATCGCTTCATTCTTGATCAAGTAACATGGGAAAAATACGACTTTGCGGCTATCACTTCACAGTCGTTTTAAGAATTATTTAAAAGTTGCAAATTAGTCCATTAAAGTTCTGAATTTTTAAAATGACCTCCTCCTTGATCACGGCAAAGTTCAACTTTTTCAATTATTGGTGTTCCGCATTGATTAGCTGTTCCGCAGTGATGTTCTGGAATGCCACCCTTACTTTATACTCCAGTTCTTCACGAGTAGCTGATGATGTGTTATACACCTGATTTTTAATTGTTCCCCAGAGAACAAAATCTAGCGGAGTAAGATCTGTCGATCTAGAATATGAAAAACAAATAATACATTATGAAAAAATATGACAACTCAAGAATGCACCTCGCAGGCCACTGAATAGGTCCATAAGTGCCAATCCACTTTTCTGGGAAGGTGTCATTCAGATGTTCTCTCACAACTTGAGAATTGTGAGGTGTCGCTCCATGTTGGTGCAAATAGATATCAACTTGGTTAGCCAGTGGAAAACCTTCATTGAAATCATTAATTTGATTTCTAAGGAACTGTAGATATCTTTCCGCAGTGAGTTATCCGTCGAAAATTATTGGCTCCAAAAGTTTTCCTCCATAATCCCAGTAATTGAAACCAAATCGCTCTTGAAAATTTCCTTCTTGCATCAGATGTAAATTTGTTTGAGACCAGTACCTTTCATTATTCCGATTGAACAAACCCAAGTTGGTGAATCGAGTTTCATCTGAATAAATCATTTTTAATGGAAAACGTACATCTCCTCTGTATTTAGTCAAAAACAGTTGTAATAATTAATCTTCGGTTGTGCGTTATCGTAATGATGTTGGTGAGTTGGTACTTGAATGATCGATAATTATATTTGTGAATAATTTTCCAAATGGACGAATAACTTATATCACACTCAGAAACAATTTGGCGAATTGACGCAGTACAATTCACTTCAACATAGGCCAACACTTCTACTTCTTTTTCTTCACTGACGTTGAAGTTATTGGCATTTTCTTCTGGTTCATTTCGCATTTTCCAATTTCGGAAAATAATGCCAAGAGGGATGGCGACGATTAGGGAATCTCTGAGCATAAATTCGAGCTGCACCAGTTGCATCCTTTTTTGCTTCTCCGTAAATTAGCAACATGTCAATTTTCTCGTTCCTAGTATAATTTTCCATATCAAATTATGAACTACGCAACAAATGAATTTTTAAAAGTGACAGCATATTCATTAGCCTATCGGTTTAGGTAGTCCTAGCAACAGCTTCAATTGTTTGTCACGGAAAACTAGAATAACAGGACTTAGTGCATAAGTATACCAAATACGTATTATTTGTTATTAGGTATGATCGCTTTTTGGAATTATTCAGAAAAATAGTGAAAATAAAGTGAAAGTGTGTGCTATCAAATTATTCGTGAGAAAATGATCATTCACAAAAAGCCGAAGAGCCACCCCCTTTCCATTTAACAAAATCAAGTTAACTGGAAAAATTCATATTTGCGACTTTCAATAATTCTTAAAACGAATGTGAAGTCATAAGCCTCAAAGTCGTTTTTTTCCCATGTTACTTGATCAGAATGAAGCGATTTACACGATCCATAATGGCATTCTAGATCGAAAAATAAAAATGACTTTATTTGTCAAATATTGACAAATGAAGTGTTGTTGGATTAAAAATGCCATTCTCGATCGAAATAAGTAAAAATATATAGGATGTCCCATTTAAAAATCGAAAGTTGGGGCCATTTCCGGTCAAACCGGAAGTACGGCAGAGCAAGTAAATATATTAAGAAATGTTAATCGAACTATAATACACAACTCCCCAAATTTCGTTTTTCTATCTTCAATAATAAAAAAGTTATAGGTATGAGCCACCTTGGAGAATCACCCGGTATATGTAAAGCTGGTATAGTTTTCCCAATATCAATTGCAGAAGCATAAAAAAGTCTTGCGGCGAAATCCTCTGAGCAGCAGTGGCGGAGATAACTAATTTCATTAAGATATTTTTAGATTTTAGAAATTCTTCATAAATAAAGAAAAATGAAAAAAAATTAAAGACAAGCTTTTATTTATACAAATACATTAAGAAAGAAAAATAATTTCATTCATTGTTTGATGTAGGTTATTATTATATCCTAAAACGTATTTTGATCGGCACACACCAAGACCACAGACGCTACTGGTTTTTAATCTTTCAGAGCTATTAAAACACACATATAAGGCGTGATTCATGACTTCCCATCGTCTAGACACACCGCCAAGCATTCGATTCGATTTGATTGGCCCAGACGAATCGGTGACAGCTGTCACTCACGTCCACGTTGACCATCGGCTCTTTTGATGTACCATCTGCTGACGGAAAATGTTTACGAGTAGTTCAGATTATTTTCCGTTCAGTTTCTTGGCATATACGCTCGTGTTAGCGAAGTGAGTTTTTATTTGCTCCCTATAGAAACAGCTTCTGCAATTGATATTGGATGGACTATACTAGCGGAATGTGGTATGATTGTTATATCTTCGGTTCCCGTCATCTTGATAAAATATAATACATACCAGTTTTCAAGTCTAATCAAACATTGAAAGTTTCATCCAAATCGGTCTAGTAGTTTTCGCGTGATGCTCGAAGAAACAAACAGACAGACAATTTCATAATAGTATAGATCTCATACTGACTGTTGTTTTTTGAGAAAATGTCTGTCCTACTTTCCCCACTTTTGAGAAGTTACCGCTTGTTTATCATAGCAGGGGATTTTAATTTGAATGTGAGAGCAGAATCGAAAGAAAAATCAGAATTCTTAGATATCTTAAACTCTTTTGATGCTGTCCTAACCATTAATGAATACACTCGTGTTACAAACAGATCTGGAACGTGTATTGATAATATTATTGTCAGAAAGGAACTTAAAATATACCTCAAATGTTATAGACACTTGCCTCTCGAGCCCAACTCATAACTATCAAACAGCCTATATCGACCAGAAGCAAAAATTTCATTTATTAAAGAATATTCTCAGATAAAAATATCGAAAATTCCATATCAGAAATGGGATATATTCTTAAGTAAATTTTGTATTCTTTTCAATTCGTTTTTTTCCCATTAAAAAAATCAAAAACAAGCCAAAGAAAAACGAAATTTGGATATTTAATGAAGGAATCAAAAGAATGAAAGAAAAAGTTAGCACCTTGCAGATAATGGCTGTTGGTGATGAAAATTCAAAAATTTATATAATGAATACAGGGAATCCTACAGATTACTTCTAAATAAAACAGAAAGCGACTATTTCAAAAATATGATTCAAGAAAGTGACAATGAATCAAAAACCACTTGGAATGTAAACAATATTCTCAATAATAAGACTGCAAGCAGCACAGCTGTTTTACCTGATGAGCATATGGACGGGATAAGTTTAGCAAATGATTTCAATGCGCATTTTGTGAATTCTGCACCCGTTTTGGAGAGTCTAATATTGAGTAACAACAGACAAATCACCTTGAATAAAATGAATCCCAACTCAATATTTCTGTATCCAGTAAGGAAAGAGGAAATAATTCTAGCAAGCTGTAAACTGAAAAATAAAATGAGCAGTGGTATCGATAATATACCACCAAAAATTTTAAAAATGTGTATCCCGTCCTCATTACCAGTTCTATGCCATATCTTCAGATCTATCCAGATCCAATGAAGTTGGCTGTAGTATTCCCTATACAAAAAAGGCGAACATAATGACATGACTAACTACAGACCAATTAGCTTGTTATCAGCTTTTTCGAAGTGATCATATCAATGAGAATTATTAGTTTCTTTAACGCACACCGTTTGCTCAATGATTTCCAGCATGGCTTTCTTGAAGGAAAAAGTACAGAAACGGCTTTGTTCAAGTTTATAGATGAAATTCAACACTTAATTTAACAAGACTCGTGTGCATGTGGTATTTTTCCCGACCTTAGTGAGGCTAAGTTCTTGTCGAGCTTTACTGACATCGGAAAAGGCGTACCACAGGGAAGTGTGCTTGGTCCTATACTTTTCATTATATATATATATATATATAAATGATTTTCCAGATATTTTCAAACAATCAAGTACTACAGTCGTGAGTTATGCAGACGATTCCAATGTCATTCTACCTATTAACAGACACCTTACTCTGGAGAACTCAATTTCAAACAACTTCTCTAAACTTTAAACATATTTAAGTACTTACATGTTATTATCAAACACCGCTAAAACAGACTGCATAATTTTTAAAACTGTCCACAATAATATCACCTTCCCGGAGAATATTCAGCTCGGAAACGATAGTATATCGTTTTCAACCAATACAAAACTGTTAGGAATCTATATAGATGACAAATTAAACTATGGAATACATATTGAAAATCTCGCAAAAAAAACTGGCAAGTTGATGTTATGCAATTAGAATTTTGAAAAGTCACTTGAAAATAAGTGCACTGAAAACGGCATATTATGGGATTGTTTATCCCTTTCTAAAATATGGAATATTAGTATGGGGAGGGAGTAAACAACTAGAACGAATTTTTATCATGCAAAAACGGATATTGAAGACTATGTTGAATATGAAATATACATATTCTTGTCGTAATGCTTTCAAATGTATCAAAATGCTTACCGTTTATGCCATTTACATATATATTTGTGTACTTTTTGTGTACGATAATGAAGCAAATTTTGAGGAAGACAGATTCAGACATGAGTATTCTACCAGGCAGAAATCCAATTTTATTGTTCCCAAGCATATACTGACGAATACATAGAAAGGGCCACATTATGCATCCATTAAATTCTATAACAATTTACCGTTAAGCATTAAAGAAGCTCGCTCAAGACACATTTTTAAAAAACATGTTTTTGATCTGTTGTGTGACATCGAGCCATATTAATCACAAGAATTCATGGAGAAATAATTTAACTACAGCTGAATAAAATTTTCAATCTATCTTACACCTATGACTGTGATATATTTATATATTAATAATTCCTTTTTCAATACATGTTGTAATTACTTTTATCAGGAAGGATTCCCAGTTATAAGTGACTTTTGTATTTTTTATATTGTATATTATTGTCCGACTTGAGTTTTCAACTGTTTAAATTGAAAGCTTCAATAAATCTATCTATCTATCTGTCATTGGAATATCAAATTGAATTTCGTATTCGAGTCTCAGAAAAGATCATAAATCGAGTTTATTAATAAAAACGTTTACTCATTCTTGTTACATGGAATTGCGATAAATAATCAATCACTAGTAACAACAATAAAAACAAATTTCATAAATACATTTCAGAATCGTTCGGCTCTAGTTAATATCTAAACAATAAATAAATATCAGGGTTCTACACGGTAGGACATACTTTCATTTGATTATACTAGGTATTAACATTTAAGTCTTAATATCTATAGACGAGAAATATAATCAATTTCAGGAAGATAGCCAATCTGCCTTCATCTTCATTTCCACCACGTTCAAATTCCACTTCGTAGAAAATAAATAATTTCATCCTATCAAACTTCAACTGGTAAAACTTCAAGCGAAGTATTGACAATAACGAAGTGGAATGAGGAATATCAATCGCTTTTTATCATACCATTGATTCTCTGTGATATTTTTTCCTTATAATAATTTACATGGATTTGCTCCTTTATGATATAAGAGAAAACTATAATCAGGAAAGCTTTTGCTGCCGTTGGCTGTCATCATTGCATTCAAATGTCCGAGCAACATATTGGCAGAAATCACACTAAGGGAGAGAGATAGAGAAGGGAAGAATTGAGAATTCTAGATTTTCTCTTCAGTCGTCAGTCTACATCTAATTCTCTACTGTTCTACTGTCTATCATTACTGAAAAAATTCAACAACAGCCCTATATTTGGATCCGATATAGCATCATTGAGTTTCAATTGTGCTAAAGTGTTGCTAGAACTTTGCCTTGAACCGGACTCCTTGTTAAAGGACTGCCTGGGTATTTTTGGAGTACTGGTGTCTTCCAAGAGCTGTTTGAAGATTTCTTCGTCCATTTTCTCTTCCCCATCTTCGTCGGAATCCCCTCCATCATCCCTATAGTCTTTTTCTGAGTATTCTCTTTTAATTATTTTTAGATGAGTATCAGGAGTATCTGGTTTTAGTAGAAAGCCTGGGGTACTTGTGGAGGAAACGGTTTTTTCAATGCTCGGTTTCTGAAGACTAGTGGTATCTATGATCTCAACATCTGTGATTTTAACATCAGTTTGCTTTTTACTTTCATCCACATTATCGATCATGTGAGCTTCATGCGGAGTTGTCTTTTCGATATTGCCTTCATCCGGTGGTTGAGGTGCTTCCTTTGCACCCACCATGTCATCTGCTTCTGATCTTTTTGTATCGCTTTCAACGCTGGCATTTTCGTCTGACAAAATAGGGGCATGGCTGTATTTAGGAGTTGTTGCCTCACCACTGTCAGCACCTATTTCTTCCACGCTCTCCACTGACCTTACAGTTTCTACTGAAGGGGAATTGATAACTTTCTCAGTTACTTCTACTATATCTTCTTTAGAATCAATGGTCGGTTCACTATGGACTGTTGTCGTCTCTGTACTGGACTCTGTGTTGCTAGGTACTTCAGTATTCACAAATATCTCTGTGGGAATTTCGGTTTTGTCAGGTACTACGGTACCATTCTCGTTATCTTCATAATCGGTTGGTGCAGGTTGATTGAGTAGTTCTTCAGGTAAAGAAGCCCTCAGGTTCACAAGAGTTTCTGTATTACCTTTCAACCAATCTGTATGTGTGATATTATTTGGCATAGTTTTTTGCTGATAATATCAAGAACATCCGGAAGAATTTTAGCGCCTACTTCCGTAGCTCTTACATTTTCTGCTGGTTCTTTTTCATCGACATCGAACCTCTGTGAAGTGTCATCCATGTTAGGGCTCAAAATCTCTGAAAGAGGTGGGTATGCTGGATTCAACTCTGCAATAATATCATGTTGATCTCTTGGAGTGATTGTTGAGGGAGTGGTCTTCTCTTTTGAAGTCTCGGTTGCTGCAACTTTTCCAGAACCTTCAGTAGTCAAACTTTTTTGGGTATCGGTAGTGGTTAATTGTTGATCATCAATTCTAGCAGATATCTTCGAAGGGATTTCCTGATCATCCTGACTGAAAACCGTACTGCTTACCTCTGCCCCCAAGCCGTCTGCTGAATTGATAGATTCTGTTAGTAAAGGAGGAACCTCTGTAGTTGTGGGTTTATTCTTCCGTTTCACCAAAGACAAAATATGAGTGGACGCAGCTGTGTTGAGAACCAACAGATTCAAGTCTTTACTATCAGCTGATTCCAAGGTTCTCTCGGTATCACCAGCAGTTGTTTCAGTATGGTTGTCTTCCCCATATGGATGGTCGATCTTCACTTCATGTACCTCCCCGCTATCTTCGAAACCTCTCTGTAAGCCTTCAGCCCCTATGATTGTGATGACAGAGTTCGGAGTGCTGGTGTCTTTTTCCGAAACAAACTCTCCCTTCTTCAGGAAGAGTAGTTTGTCACCTATACGTAAAACCGGGGGCGGATGTTGGAAAACTTCTGAAATCTCACTCGAGTCTGCTTCTGCATCCGTTACTACAGTTCGTTGAGTGGTTGAGGAAGTCTTCCGCTTCTTCTATGATCAAAGTGCCTTGTGGCTCGGTGATGACTCTCGGAGGAGCTGTTATGGGGATCTCTTTGCGTTCCGGTATGATTTCTTGTATGGTTATCTTCGGGGAGTTTTTCTCGAGATCTTCGACTTCTAGAGATTTAATGATGGAAGTAGTTGCCTCATGATAGTGTGTATCCGGTATTCTGTTCTCATCCGGGAAGTCATTGTTGGAATCCATACTAACTTGTGTAACGTTTGGCAGCCCAGTGATTGTCCAGGTATCGTAGTGATCCTTGCTTGGCTTTGGCAGTATCAGTTCAGTGGTGACGAAAGATCTTTCTGGTATAAGATGATCTGGAAAAAAAACAAATTTTAGTACTTCAAAGCTGATAAAGTGATGAATAATGACAGCTGATTTGTTCTTCATGAGTACGACTTTATCTTTCTCTCTCTCTCTCTCTGTGTCTCTTTTTATTATATACGAGTACGTGTGACAACTACACTTGTTCCTCTCAGAATTAAATGTCAACTCATTCAATTCCTATATAGCGAAATAGAAAATGCAGAATTGATAAGAAATATTATAGGAAATATGTTTTTTCGCAAAAAAACTGTGGACAATGGACGTTTCTCTGGTTTTTCCTGAATAACTCAGAAACTCTATGAGTTTATCGTGAAAATTAATCTCATATGATATTGAAGTGGATACATTCTCTACTTCTATCTGATCAAAGTTTTTTTATCCGATAAGCTAGTTTAGCCGTGGGAGTGCCGCGAAAATGGGCGAAAAAAAAAGAAAAACTCACAAAATCGGTAGTTACGGCGACATAACGGGGAATCTATTTTTTCTCATGCAAAAATTTACCATGTATTATATTACAGATGGTGTTATGACTATATTTAATGTATTCAATGTACATTAATATACATACAATATAGTCATTACATAGGTATGTCATATAGTAATTACATAAGATTGCCAAGAAAGGTGTTGAAAATGAAATACGTCAGGAAAAATAAATCATATAAAAAAAAGTGCAGGATTCTAATGATAAAACCAGTACTCTCTGGAATATTATAAAACAATCACAAAAAAATAATGAAAACAAATGTATAATACTAAGTCATAATGATAAGACAATCAGTAGCGAAGCAGAAATTCGGAGAATATTTCTCAACAATAATTGATGAAAATTTTAAAATCAAGGAGCATTTCCCGGGGATCGATCCAGGAAGTTGTACTACAATGCCAAATGTTAACTTCTTTGAACCAGTCACTACGTATGAAGTGAAAACGGTTATAGCCTCGTTAGCAAATAAAAAAAGCACAGAACCAGATGAAGTTTCCACAAAAATTATCAAAGTGGATATACTATCTGAGGTAATTGGACAAAAAACTTATGTATTTCTTTTGCAGAATATCCTGACATGCTTGAAATTGCTGTCCTTGTTCCTATAATGATGACAGTAAAAACATAGAAAATTATCGTCCCATTTCTATAACCAGTATATTCTCAAAAATTTTTAGACAAAATTATATCTCGTAGAATAAACGACTACATGGAAACATTTAAGGACAAAGTGCCAATACAGGTTTAGAAAAAACCACTCGACAGAAACTGCAACGTTTAACTTTGTACAACAAGTACATGATTTAATTGATAAAAAAACATTGTGGTAGTAATTTTCTTCGATTTAAGTAGAGCCTTTCGACACCTTGAATATTTATTGACAACTAGATATTTTCAGGTGAAACAGAATGACAAAATGTTCTCTGTAACAACTGGCACACCACAAGGCAGTATTCTCGGGCCACTAATATTTCTTTTATATGTTAATGATCTACCTAATAACACGAAAAAATATTTATTTATTTATTTTATATTTATCTATATCTCCATGTATGCCTTTGTTTACAACATGTATAACATTTCATGCGGTACTGATATTCATATGAGTAAGTTCAACTGACCTTATCGTTAATGTGTTTTCATGTCATTTACTATTATTTAGTTTTTCATTTCACAATAACTTAATTGATTAGTTTATATATTTTATATGATCCTTAGAAATATGACTTGTCCCATCTTTATACTGTAGCTCAAAGGATGAATAAATCTATCTATCTATCATCCCTAATCAGTGAGCGTGGGATCTTACTAATAAATACAACTACTGACAGAATCATTATTATAATTGTACTCATGAGTAGAAATTATCATGAAAAGTGGGTATAGTCATAGTTTGAGTAGGTAGGTATCCATCCTAAACTTGCAAATCATAACGCCTCTGGTGGTTATTCACATCTGGAAGAATATGAAAAATTCACCAAAGAAAGCTTCTTTACGATTCGACGAGCACCATATTTCTGGTATGGAACAATAGAGCAGTTCCTTATGAAGAACTCGAAACTACAAAGTGGTCTGACTCATGGTCGAGGGGTAGGGGACGGTATATTAGTGAGGTGACTTTCGGACGGTTATGTATTATTTATGCTGAGAAATAAAATTATCTCTATACTATGTGGAAATGATTCAGTGACACTTATTTATGTTCACTGAGAGTCTGTTAGTGCCACATAAATTCCAAAAATAATCTAGATCATTCTGCATTTTCATAAAAACCTAGTTTATCGCTGACATCTTTGTTATTTTTTGGATGGTCAGAATATATGAGAAATTTGAAGAATGTAAAGCACTTTTCAATGTCACTCAGAATATACTAAAAAGAAGTGGACTTAGAAGAGATCCTTGTGGCACTCCCAAAGTTACTTGACTTGTATGCGACCTACACTTATTTAAAACTATTACTACTACTACTGTGTTTTTATCTCGATATAAACGAAAGGAGTATCAACAAGCTTTCATTAACCCCGAAATTTATCAACCTCACGACTCTGTCGAATGCTTTCGAGAAGTCTGTGTACATATTTTGAATGTAGGTACCAGGTTGGTGTGAAATAATGCGGGCTTTCATATGTAATTCCAAAGACTTCTTCCAGTTGAGATTCTCCCCATTTTAAGGAGAAAAATCCGTTAGAAAGAGATTTATTGGAAAGGATATGTAGATGTTCAGCTGGAGTGATTTTGCATTCTTTGAAAAATGGGGCTGAATGAAACTCAGAACCAGAGCATTTCTTTGGGGGTATTTGATAAAACTTCTAAAATTTTTAATTTGGATATATAAGAAGTGAAGTGAAAAAAGTGACATCGGTCGCTACTTCATCATTCAAATGAATCTGCAAGGAGATTGATCTGTTGCTTCTTGTTGACTATGAAATTTGTTTGATGAATGAATAGGAGATGATCTCCATTATTTCCCAAATGGAAAACAAGCTACATTTGTGTGCTGAATATACAGTGCTCGTCTAAAGTCCGTTCCTCCCCTAGTAATTTTTGAACCACCCTGTATATCGCAAAGAAATTTGGAGGACTCAAATGGGAGATGAAAATCTACTTTTTCATGGAAAAATCACAGCTAAAAGTTTTAAAATGGCGGCTGAGCGCCATCTTCAATATTTTTTTAAATAGAACACCCCGTAGATATATTATTCCATTCTCGAAATCTGCTCTAATACACTTTACTCCTAAAATCAATTGTTTTCGAAATAATAATGTTTGAAAAGTGACATTTTGGTAATTTCAAACCCAACCAAAAACATTAATGTTGTTTTCAATCAAGTTTGCATTGGAAAGAATCGTTGTCGCGGTAATATCTTGTTTACTGTCAAACTGAACTGCTAACTGTCAAATAGTCCGTTGAGCGCCTTTATCCTTTTATGAGAAGGGTGATCATGGCTCGTAGTTTAGACGATAAATTTGAAGCAGTTTTGATATTTGGAGAAGCTGGAAGAAATGATCATCTAGCAGTCCGTAGGTTTAATGATAGATTTCCGGAGAATCCTATTTCGAGGTCATATTTGCGCAAACTTTTAAATAAGCTCCAAGCAACTGGTACGCTGAAAGATGCTCCAAGATCAGGAAGACCGCCCCTTTCAGAAGAAAAAAAGATAGAAATATGTGTTGCTGAAATAGTAATCAATCCGACTCAGTCGACGTCTGCAGTTGCTGAATCCTGTGGAGTAAGTTCAAAAAGTGTCCAGAGAGTCCTAAAAAAAAAAAAGTTTCATCCCTATGAAATGAAAATCCTGCATGCTCTCACGGAGGATGATCCAGACCAGAGGGTTGAAGTTTGTGAGTGAGTGAGTGAATGCACATTTTTTCTTAATGGAAAAGTCGACAAACAGAATGTACGATACTGGAGCGATACTAATCCGCATATTTCTAGAGAGGCACATACCCAGTTTCCTAAAAAGGTGAATGTTTGGGCGGGGATTTTGGGCAATTGCGTTGTTGGACCGATTTTCATCAGAGGCAATCTTACAGGAGTTCTTCACAGAAATCTTTTGGAAACTGAAATTGAAGCTCGAATAAGACAAATTGTGTTAAACAATCAGGAAGAGTTTGAAAATTGTGAAATTATATTTTAGCAGGATGGGGCACCTCCCCATTTCAATCGCATGGCTAGAGAGTTTCTCGATACAAACTTTCCTGAGCGATGGATAGGTCGCAGGGGAAGTACAGAATGGCCACCAAGATCTCCAGATCTTAGACCTCTAGATTTTTTCCTTTGGGGGTATCTGAAGTCAAAAATCTACTCCACTGAATGCCAAACAATAGAAGAGTTGGAACGCAGAATAATACATACATGTGAAGAAATAGATGAACAGCCTTTCATCAACGTGAGATAAGCTATTTATAATAGTGCACTTTATTGTCAAGATTTAGGAGGGGGCCACATTGAACACTTGATGAAATAATTGTTGGGGTTAAATAAATTATAATTTTTCAGCTAACTAATTTGTTTTGATTGTAAATTTACAGAATACATTCGTAGGTTTCAAGTTTTTTCGGTAAGCGGTACTGTTTATCCTTAATGAACTCTCTTTACGCCTCTTATTAGTCGAATTCATTAAGAGATTCAATTACAAATTAATAACAACGTTAAGTTAGCAAAATGTTTTACCGAAAGTGACCAAAATCCATACTTCATTTTAAACCGGAATGTCACTTTTCAAACGTTAATATTTCGAAAACAATTGAATTCAGGAGTGAAGTGTATTAGAGAAAACTGTTGAGAATTATGAGCAGATTTCGAAAACGGAATAATATACGAGATGTTCCATTTTAAAAAATTATTGAAGCTGGCGCTCAGCCGCCATTTTGAAACTTTCAGCTATGATTTTTTCATGAAAAAGTAGGTTATTATCTCCTATTCAAGCCCTCCACATTTCGTTGCGATATACCAGGTGGTTCAAAAATTAGAAGGGGGGGGGCGGACTTTAGGCGAGCACTATATATTGAATAGGCAATATCTTTCAACTTCAAGAACCAGAAGGAACTAGATATAGCGAATCCGAACAGCAGATCTGCAATTGACAGATAATTATAAAGCAATTATCGGTAACAGAAAACAATTACCAATTGGTGGGCAGTTGTCATATTTGGGGCAGCAAGTTCCTGGTACACTTTTCCCTTCGCAATCGTTTCTGATATAGCAAGAAACTTCAGCACATTGGACCTCCCCTCCTCTGCAGTAACACACTTTGCATTCTCCCCCAGGAGGCGTTTCCAGTTTCTCTCCATTAGCGTAGAATTTCCCATTGTGTTCACATTCTGAAAAAATAAATTGGGTTAAAATACTTGAAGTAATGCCCGATACTAACATAACATCATAAGAGGAACTCGTTCCTGATTATATTTTGTACATCATATGAGAGTCACAACAACGACATTCAACCAAATTCTATTCAGCTATAATAACTATATGAATCATGTGATGATAATAATTTCACTGCATATGCTGGTCTTTTTACAAGCTTTTATTTAGTTTCACTTGTTAGTTCGTTAGGGTCAATCTTGCAAGTGAATTTTGACCGACTTCTAGTCGTCTGAATAATTTGAAATTTGGCAGGTGTTAATAATTCCGGTGACAATGCATTGAAGATTTTTTGTTAGAGAAAAAAACAAAATGGCTGCTCAAAAATGGCGGACGAGATTTGTAATTATGGTCCGTTTGATTCAAAATTGGTATGTGGGGGTTTTCGGGGTCGGAGATTATGAATGTTTTTTTCAAAATTCATAAATTCAAGATGATGGCTCCAAGATGGCGGACGAGTTTTGTCATTATGAGCCGATTAGACTTAAAATTGGTATGTGGGGGTTTTCGGGGTCGGAGAATATGAATTTTTTGTCAAAATTCACAAATTTATGATGGCGGCTCCAAGATGGCGGCCGAGATTTGTAATTACGGTCCGATTTGATTCAAAATTGGTATGTGGGGGTTTTCGGGGTCGGAGATTATTAATTTTTTTGTCAAAATTCTAAATTTATGATGGCGGCTCCAAGATGGTGGACAAAATTTTGTAATTATGATCCGATTTGATTCAAAATTGGTATGTGGGGGTTTTCGGGGTCAAAGATTATGAATTTTTGTCAAAATTTGTCAAATTCAAGATAGCGGCTCCAAAATGGCGGACGAGTTTTGAAATTATGATCCGATTCGATTCAAAATTGGTATATATGGGTTTTCGGGGTCGGAGTTTATGAAATGTTTGTCGAAATTGGTATGTGCGATCATGAATTTTCTGTCAAAATTCATTAATTCAAGATGGCGGCTCCAAGTGGTGGCGATTTTTATGATCCGATTCGATTCAAAATTTTGGTATGTGGGGGTTTTCGGGGACGGAGATTATGAATTTTTTGCCAAAATTCATAAATTCATGATTTTGTCATCCAATTTGTCGAGGGAAGTTACTTATAAGCATCAATCTTTAGATAAATTTCTTCCTGAAAAATAATAGACCGAGATATATTTGATTAGACTATTTCCCAAATAAGCTAAACGGACACCAAAATTATGTTTTTTATTACTTTCAATTACATATTAGGATATGAATAGAAATTTGTACAATGAAAAGTACAATTCTGGCAAATAACAGAATGACTAGGATTAGTTGCCGCTGGAAACGAGACTGGTATTCATCTCTTCCGAAGGTATGGACAGGGAGCTTCCAGAGGCAAAATCATTTGATGCTCCAGATCCAGATGAACTTTTTCTAATATTATTCATGAGGCTCTTGTGGTGCTCACTATTTAGCTGTAGATAGGGCGAAATGGAATTCACGCTTGAGTGTCTGGAAATTTATATTATTGAGTGCTCTCCAGTGCCACATTTTGCTAGATTAGATATCGCTGCAGATCGATGAGAATGATTCGTGATTTTTCTAGTTTTTTTGGACTCGGAAATAGTCGATATGTCGTTACGTGCGCTGGGCGCTTATCAAACAGTTTTTTCAACAAACGCACTTTACAAACATCGGAGCATTTGTATTTGTAACGAGTCACTTGCTATCAGTGAGTCTTCTCCCCCTTGACTTGTTTTGGAAAATATTGGGTTGTACTCGATTCTCCCAGTTGGTATACCGTCGTTTGTATATTCGTTTTGAAAGTATTGCTTTTTGCACTGGACACCCTCGCCACCTCTCCAGGCTAGTTCATATGCCATTATATGATACAATTTTTTTTGTAATTTTTCAGGATTATCTTCATCCTATGCAACTGCCTCCCCATACACTTCATTTTTCGTTAATGCATTATACTCTCTCTTCTCTTGTCGGGCATTCTTTGTAATTGCTTGCGCTTCGCGATTTTGGCATTTCGCGCATCCTTGAAAATATTGCCCGAAAAGGATTGAACATGATATTGAAATTTTCAAAATAATATTCCTGCATTATCTTCGCTGTTGTATTCCATATACTCTATATGCAACTTTCTTTATAGTCCTCACCATTAGATTTCTTCATGTTATATGCGTGGTTCGTTAAAATTTTGTATAGAGTGCTCACTTGTGTATCATCGCGTAATTCATAATAGGCGAGATCACAAACTGGTACATTTCCCTCAAATGTGCTTGAAAGTGAAATAAAGTGATAAAATATTATGTGTGCATAGTTTTTCCTAGAAGATACTGTGTAATATTCGAATAAACGCTGCTCTAAAACCCTCAGAATCAGTGAGACATATAAACACAGCGTTATTGCCGCTTCTTTTGACGTCATATGTCCAATGATTTGGCATTTACTTGAGTTGCCATTGTTACTATTTCGTGGAACTTCTGAGAAAATATTATTCTTTTTCATCCTATGATTGAAACAGAACTTGTGTCATATGTGATATTGAAAAGAAGACTTCGTATTTGATAGCCGTTCTTGATTTACTTATTCTTGAATAATATATGTATGTATACCGAGTGCTATGTCATTATTTTTTTGGCCTGCTCACATCGTAAAGAGATATTATGAATAACACTTGGCAACGCTGTAAATCCCGGCACTGTCGGTGATCGGCGAGTTGCCAGTGTCATTATTTTGCGGAACTTCTGAGGAAATATTATTCTCTTTTATCCTATGAATAAAACAAAACTTGTGTCACCATGTGTTATATTGAAAAAAAGACTTCGTATTTGACAGCTGTTCTTGAAGTTATTCTTAGTTATTCTTGAATAATATTTATGGATACCGAGTGCTATGTCATTATTTTTCAGCCTACTTACATTGTAAAGAAATATTATGAATAACGCCAAATTGGGGTTTTTGGGAGTTACTGTATTTTTGGGTGTCACATTATAAATATTAGTCTGAATTTGTTCAAATGAATTTGTACCAAAACGACTCATTTTGGCAATTTCAAAAATTTAACGTCAGTTGATTAACATTTGTCCAGAGTTCTTTTGTCCTTTACGGAAGTATGTTTATAAGAAATACTGTCGAAAAAAAACCCAAGAGATGATTTGGAAATTTTACCGCTGTAATTTTTTTTCATGATCGGCGAAGATATACCGATATTTTTTGAAAATCGTATAACGGAGACGTCCTCAATAGGTGGTCTTTCTATGAAATCTACACACCCTTCATGGAGCTCTAAATAAGTTACTACAGGAATATGTTGTTCAATTAGTCTAAATTAGCGCCAAAGTCTAGCATTACGGTTTTCAAGTGTGTCGTACAAAACCGTCCAGTGTAGTTTCAACTTACCGAATTATGTGAATATAATTGGGAACAACCTTTACGGTTATTACGAGTTTAAAGGGCACGCAAATATGTAGTTATTTTTCCCTCGAGGATGATGAAGTTGATCATGATAATCACACTATATTCATTTGCATTTCCATTAAAGGAATTTCAATAAAAATATATTTATTTCGCCCTTTATGTTTATCATCCCGAAGCGCATAATCACAGTGATCAGAAATTATTATTGTTTTGCTTCATAGGATTTCATAATTAATATCTTCATGTTTTTATGATAATACGTATACATATTCATTAAGTATTGCGAAAAAAATATTGTGATGCTTGATGTACCTTGTTGATGTGGATATATTTCTTGAAATTATACAAATCTCATCAGCCTGTTTCATTATAAGGATTGCGGAAATAATTAATTTTAGGATCTTGGAGGTTTTTTCATACTTGAAGTATTTTGGGGAACTCCCAATGTCATAAAATTCACGAGGATGTGCAGAATTACGTGAGTGTTGGGGAATTATTTTAAATTGTATTATTGTAAACAAAGCTTGGTTATTCCAAATTGTAATATTTATATTTATGATATTTAATTATTGATCATATAGGTTAATAATTCAACACACATTCAATAATTTGGGAGTATTTATTCGTATATAGTGTGGACATGAGAAATATGCTATATTTCCGATGATCCTAGAAACTGAAATTCGACATGGTAGTAGAGTTTTGAAGATACACAAAGAAAAAATCCACATTCCGAGATTTTCTCACTTTCAACACTAAAAATGAAGTGTAGGCCCAACCACTAGCATTTCCGCTATTACCAAAGGGTGGCATGACTGAAGATTTGAAGACAGATCCCATCTTGGGGATGCCATTTAAAGATACAACTTTCACAGAAATTTCTAAACGAAAATACCCAGCAAGAAGGACTTGTGTAGTCTCGTAAAAAATTCAAAGCTAGACAGTGAGTGAGTTCCAAAATCATACAGGAAGCTCCACAATAGTTCTGCAAAGATAGGGGTCGATCTATAACTTCACACTGGATATGTTTGACGAGCTTGAATTCCAGTTTGACAGTTCCGAACACGAAGTGAGAAAATCTTTGTTCCTCAAAAACGAGCAATGAGATTTATGTCACGAGCTGGATACACTGCTTACTGTAAACCTTCGTTCATTAAACAATCACAAGATTCTAACTTCAATCTCTAGCTTCATACTGGAGACCACCTGCTTAGAACACAAAATCAAACAAAAACATATAATACACGTCAGGTACCAAAAAAAATATAGCTCTGCCCATTCCCCGATCAGAACAGACTAAACATTCAATAATGTACGAAATTATTTTATTTTTTCAACGAACTGCCTACAGAAATTTTTGGACAGCTGTTTCGCAAGAAAGCCAAAAAAATACTTTCACTCAAAGAATACTATGGCCTATGATGATGATCAAATTCTCTTAATGGCACAATATCTGTCTAAGTCTATATACCTATATACATCCTTTTATTTCTTCATACATCTTTATTTATAATTGTCTGATTCTGCACTATTCTGTGATAATATACACATGTTCTAGTTTTGAGTACGCTTTGTGAATAAGATTATAATTTTCGATTCTTGGACAGAACATTTTAATACTGATTGCGAGTTAATGTGTTTTGTATACTTTTTATGTTTCACAATGATTAATACTTGTTCAATTTTATGACTATTGTTTTCAACACACCTCAATAATTGTAAGTGTTTAGCATTGTGAATAAATACTTCTCGTTTTTGTATTTCTAAATTAGACTATAGCCACGCTTTGTCAATAAGATTATATCTTCGACAATAAAGTATATTTTGAGTTGAGAGTTGAAGAGTGGTGAAGTTTTTCTGGCATTTCCAAGATCGTTGCCGATACCAGTGATACTTAAAGATACCATCTGGGGTCAACTTTAGTGACAGTGAGCTAGAGCAAATACAACTAAAAATTTTTTCGGAAAGAGAAATATTCCACCCCAATAATTGCGAAAGTTACCAGGGCGTTTCTATGAAGTTTTACAAATTCAATTTTTCACGATCCAATTTTTCCAGGAAAAATGTGTATCAGTAATAAAATGTATTTGATGTCCTGATCACGAATCTCCTAAATTTCCATGATAAGTGAGACTCACTGAACGTATATGAGGCCTCACTTTTCATGTAAATAGCCCTTCTTCTGGAGACTGTGTGGCCAGTGGCCCAGTGACATGAGCGTTAGTGTTTTACCCACTGTTTCCACCCGACGTGGGTTCGACTCCCACAGCCGTTGAAATATTTTTTTTGGCCCCAAGAGTGGTTTTGGGTCCCACTGTAAAAGATAAGGCCCCCGTGATCTTAACTCATACAAGTTAACTTCTGAGGCTTGGTAAAGAACTAAGAAAGCAGTTGAAATCACATTCTTGGCATGGAATCATGGAATTCTGGATCATTAGATTTATCAAAAAATTACTCGATGAATAGGTGAATTTATCTCGAGTTATCCAAAAAATAATAATAAAAAGCAAGATATTAGGCTGAAAATCTTCTCGGATTCGCAACCATGACAATAAATTCAATATTCTGGAAGTACCCTCACGAACAATCAGTTTGGCAATCAAGCAAGAAAAACAATAATGAATACTCCACAATGCTCGTTTGGAAGCATTGCAATTTTCAGATAAGATATATTCGATATTGATTGATTTCTATTCAAAATGGTTTGAACTGAGGGCTCTGAATGGTAAATCGGCAGAAAAATATATTTGTGCTTTGAAAACAATATTGGGGTTCCGGAATTTGTGAATCCAAAAATAACGACGAAATTTACATACGGAATCCTCATAATAAATTGTGGGAGGAAGATAGAGTTGTAGAAAAAACCAACTAACCACGATCGTATATCGTAAAATTTATAGAAGAAATTCATTTGCGATCCGGAAAAACCAGGCCACCACTGTAATACAAACAGGTAACCCTAATATCGAAGACCATACCGAAATTAAAGTTTGTTCTGATGCTGATAGGTTGCAGGGAGTAATGATAAAGGAAAAAGCGGAGGTGGGAGAGAAGGTGTGATCACTAATAATAATAATAATTTATTGAATCCTTTAAGATCAAATACATGATATAGGATACGACAAGAACACAGAAAGGTAGACAAATAATCAAAATACCAAAATACAAAATATAAATGTCACATATACACAGATTGAACTAACATTTCATCTGGAATTTAAAACAAATGAAATGTAAAATATAAATGTCATATATACACAGACAGAACTAACATTTTATCTCGAGTATAAAAATTAAGAAATGCTATAGAAACAGTTTTCTTTCAGATATTTCTTCCATTTTGATTTGAACATATTTTTGTTTTGAATTTGCCCTAGATCAGTTGGAAGATTGTTGAAAAATGTAATTCCTGTATATGACGGACTATTCTTAAAGAATGATGTGTTATGAGTCGGGATCCTGATGAGATCTCCGTTTCTAGTGAAATAGTTATCATGTTGGGAAATAGTTATGATGTTGGGAAACAGTGTCGTACATATGTTTCCACCCGTAGTGGTCGATGTATCTTAGACTTAGTTTATGATTTGGTACTTTAGTTTCAGTGGTATTCTTGTCAACTGGTTCGATATATTTAAAATATTTGAAGAATTAAATGTTATGGTATGTGCAGTGAACCTATTCACTATTCCCTGTATGTTTCTAATAGGGAAATCACCCCATAGACGGATTTATCAGTTTGACGAATGAAAAGAAGGAATAATGAAAAACAGATTTGAAAAAGTACTTGTAATTCATCAAGTTCTTCTCAAAGATTCTTGAAACTTAACACTTATAGGAGTGCGAATCATTGTTGCAACTCTCGGGAAGGAAACGGTCAGCACGACAAAAGAAAAAGTTGTCCCCAAGGTGGGCTTCTATGGCCTTTGCTCTGGTCATTGACCAGTAAAGCAATATGACTCTGATTTAACGACTCAAGATTACGCCGATGATCTGGTCGTTACTATTAGGGGCAAACATGATTGGATAATATTCAACATTAGGCAGGCAGTCCTAAACATAATCAGAAACTGGTGTGTACAGGAGAAAATCAACGTAAATCCTAGCAAAACAGTGCTGGCTCCAGTCACAAAGAGGCGAACGTACGAATTAAAGTCCCGACTCTGACTTGAAGCCAAAAATGATCTATGCTCATAACGAATGATCATCAAACCCATGTTACCTATGCCCCATTAATACGATGGGCACAAATCTATGAATTCTCAGCTCAAACCAAGCTGCCATTGTACTTCTGTGTAATGGAAGAAGCAGAAATCAGTGCCTTCAGACTGCACCATTAATCAGTTTTGAACATGTGAAGATTTTGGAAAAATATATCCATTGAATAATACACTGGTTGCGCAAAGTTGGTTGATTTGTTGATGAAAACTATTGAAAATGTGTTTTATATATAATTTATGTTGAATGTAACATATTTATAGCGCATGAATCTGAACTCACCTCATTTCAGTGAAGTTTAACTTTCATAAACTAATTTCCACATAGACATACACAGTCTACTGGAAAGATCGATCTAAATATGCGAAAATAATTGATACGATGAAATAGCATCTCGAAAATTTTACGAGGTGATTTGTCAAGAATCAACAGGGAACAAAGGACCTTGCACCGCATCAATGGTAATTGGATTTCGTTGAATTTGCTCGATTTTTTTAGATATTGGAGAACTCGTGATGCTTATCAAATGTCTCCATTGCACCACCGCTCTAAATTCAACAGTTTAGATTATATAGGGTGCTGAAGATAACTTTCCCAAAATTTCAAATGGCCATTGTGGAGAGACTGTTTCGAATATATAAACCAAATCGAGTATGCATCGATTGGTCATACGGTCGATATACAGGGTGAGTGCAAAGATAGTAAGTTTTTCAGTGATTTCCAAAAATTGAGCCATGGAATTTTATTCATTTTCAGATATTCTGTAGGGTACCAATATCAATTGCGATTGATGATATCAGCATCTCCTGAATTAAACTGACATGTCTATTATGTATTTCTCATGAAACTACACCAGTCCTGCTTATTGATATATCCAAATGCCTGAAATTCCGGAAAAGGCCGTTACAAATTCGATCGTTCACGGTGATGGTTCACTCTGCAGATACATAAAATATACAGGGTGAATCAAAAACTAGTGTCCTTTCCTGATAATTTCCTAGAAGTGGTTATGTTTGATATTGATTTTATTGAAACATTTCCACAAATACATTTTGTTCGACACACATCTGCCGAAAGATTTTGAACAATATTATAAGTAAGTAAAACTTCATCTACTACGATTAGTAGAACAACTCGAATGATGGTAGGTGAATCTCGAGAAATATTGCAAATAATTAAAACAGAAACATTGATTCACAACAAAATAGAAAACGAAATATGCTCATATTGCATTAAAAAGACGTATATGGAATGTATAGGTTGCTTATGAAGAACGACAGGAAATCCAGAATTATTCAAGTTTCAGTGTTCAGATGACATCCTGTTGGGAATCTTGGGCTCACCGCCGGACAACTATCAATTGATCTTGATTGATGATGTATTATATTACCTACTTCAATATCAAAACTGTGGAATATATAACAGGTTACCAATGAACTGAACGAATGATGACATGAACATCGTACAGAACAGAATGATAGAGTCAGAACACCTGATTAACTTGTCCCTCTCTATGTTCAGCATCCTCTATATGGATGAGAAGGGCATTTGATGGATACCTTATATACTGTTCATGACGTGCGAAGCCAAGGTACCAGATAATATTGGCCACATGGGCACAACATCCAAGGGTCCTGGCTCCAGTTTTACAAGTGCAATAATATCCAAATATTACATCGCCAACACTATCGATTTGTTCAATATCCTCTACATTTGCTTCCAATGCTATGAATAATTAATATTTGATGGCATTACGAAATCTTGAATGAACTCTCATTCGTAAAAATCCACGCTCATTCGTATTTGCATTTATTTGAAATTCATTTTAATCATGATGATATACAGTATCTTGTATATACGATTCTGCCAATTCTACCTGGTATATGCCAACAGTTATATCTCGAACCAATTGTAAATCTAATCTTGAGAATTCATTGAAATGATCCTGTCTGAGTAATGTCCGCTGACCACGTCTCATATTTAGAGTTTCTGCTTCAACTCTGGCCTGAACTACGTTGACTCTATTAGCCTATTCCAACATTATATTGGCTAATTCTAGGTTGGCATTTCTCTTTCGGATAAGCGGATGGTACTTATTTATTATCGCACCTGCTTTTTGTAGGAAACATTTTATATTTTCAAATGATGTGTATCAATATAGTTTTTGTTATGATTCTGTACTTGTTGGCTTTGTCAGTTAGTATTTGTCTTTGTCCTCGAGGTAGAACTGAAGGCATTTCACAATGAATGCCGATATTCAGAAGAAAAGGAAGAGCATTTTGGTAGCCCCTATCTACGATGAAAATATCACCTGAATGAAACCATCTTCTCATTTGGTTGATATCTATATTCAATTCAATCTCCAGTATGCGTGCATCATTATTTCCCGAATCTGCGAAATATGGGTCTTGGATATCCAAAATGTAACCATTAGTACCCACAATTAGGACTGGTTTGATTAAATGTCTCCCTTTGTGTTGAGAATATGATTGTCATAATACCCGGAAGTTGCAACTTTTGTCGATGTACAAATAAGTACCATCTATATAAACTATTGCTTCTGGTTCATTGGGTTGTGGATTGTACAATTGATTCTCTTTCAATTGCGGTAAATACTATATTATCGGGTACGAAACGAGTCATCAAAGATTCTCGCACTTTAGTTATCACCAAACTTGTTGCCTGGCGGATTGAATAATTGAATATGATGGTTAAAAAATCACAGATACACAAAGATTATATAAGTCACCAAACTGTTCTTCTGTGAGCGGAGCAATGGATTATTATTCATCAGAAAAACTATTCACGTCTACGTGAACCAATTTACGCTTAGCGGCAGTTCTGAGTTCATTTAAAAATGATTGAAGTTCCTGACTTTCCAGAGCGTAAGGTTTATTGATATATTTTAAGCCTATCTGTAGGATGGGAAATAAAAACCCATGATCATCAAGATGAATTCTACAGGAACGGGTATTTTCTGGTATATAGATGTTCTGATTTATAAACAAGTTGACTCTGCATTCTATTGTGAGTCTTTGAAGATCAGCTACACCATTGCAAATGAGACACGTGTACCTTGAGGATTGTGTTAAAATATTCAATCTCAAACATCCTGGATCTTCTTGAAGGTGATGAATCTCTTGAATAATTGATTGGTTGCATGTCAAAAAGATTTTATTTCCATCAATCTCTGCGACATGTGGAAGTCCCCTTTGGTCGCGTCTTTCAATGGCAATTTCTCGTTTCAATTTGGTTCTCCATCGAGTCGCTTCATATTTTGTGTATTTGATATAACATCACACGTAAAACAATTCAATCGGTGACGATTAGCCATTTTTCAATAATTGATATGATTTCAATGAGAACTTAACATATGCAATGATTGCAAAATCACAATTCAGTATTTGTTATATGTCATTCCAAACCAGAGCCATTCTGACCAAACTAAGGTTGCAGCTAGTGCATCTTCTCTCTAAGTGTGGGTACTTTTCAAATGAACTTAGTGTCGGGATAATATACATGACTCAGAGTGAACATTTTATGGCATAGGCTTACAAATGGAAAGTGAGTCCATATTTTTTCGTAATAAAGAAAGCATTAATATGAGATTATATTGGTCACAAATGGTTCTCAGCAGGCTACTAAATATATATTCCTCTCCATATTCAGGAAGTTTCAATTACCAATCAGTCGACATTTCACCAATTGAGGTGTGAATTCGAGTAACGAGTATGTTTTGCGAATTGGTAGTTTTGCTAGTCATTGGTGGGAAGTCGATTGTGGTTTATTCTTGAATTCCATAAGAAACATATATCTAGAAATTCTCCAAGGAATATTGAAATTGATTGTTGTTACCCGAATGTGATTCATTCTGTATAGGTACGATATATTTTTTGTAATGAAATATGAGCATATTCAGTTACCTATAATATTGTTATTCAATGATTTTGTTTTATTTTTTGACATTTTTCGAGATTCTTTTACTTTCACTCGATTCGTTCTACTACTCGTTATATATAGTTTTATACATATCATTCAAAATATTCCAGAGAAAATTATTCAAAATCTTTCAATATATGTGTGTCGAACACATATTTGTGGAAATGTTTCAATAAAATCAATATCAAACATAACTACTTCGAATTATCAGTAAAAGACACTAGTTTTTGATCCACCCTGTATATTTTATGTATCTGCAGAGTGAACGATCGAGTTTGTAACCGAGTTTTCCGGAATTTCAGGTATTTGGATATCCAATAAGCAGGACTGGTGCAGTTTCATGAGAAATACATAATAGATATGTCAGTTCAATTCAGGAGATGCTAATATCATCAATCGCAATAGATAATGGTATCCTACAAAATATCGAAGAATGAATGAAATTCCACCGCTCAATTTTTTGGAAATCACTGAAAAACTGGATATCTTTGGACTCACCCTTTATATCGTCTGTACATGCAGGAATCATTGTTCTCTATAGTGTATTCAATTCGGCCGTTGAACAATCGATGCATACTCGATTTGGTTTATATATTCGAAAAAGTCTCTTTACAATGGCCATTTAAAATTTTGGAAAAGTTATCTTCAGCACCCTATATAATCTAAACTGTTGAATTTAAAGCGGTGGTGCCATGGAGACTTTTGATCAGCATCACGAGTTCTGCAATATTTTAAAAAATCGAGCAAGTTCACCCAAAGCCAATTTCCCATTAATGCGGTGCGTGGTCCTTTCTGCTTTATTTTTTTGCCAGCATGGAAACTATTCGCTTTTGTTATATATATATATATATATATATATATATATATATATATATATATATATATTATGTGCTTTGAAACAAAAAATGATATAGTTCGAATTGTCAAATATCGATCCTGTGAATAAGGGCTTTCTAAAGTTGTAGATATTGTTCAATTTACAACATTACAATTTCAGTACTTACCGCACTGATAATCAGGGCAGCATTTATTGGTCTTATGGATGGCTCTGCATCCGGGCCTTTTGACACACTGTATTGTTTCGCACTGGACCCCAGGAGGTTGACATTTACATTTCAAACATGGCTGTTCTGCAGGGACTGTCTCGTCCATTCCATAAACGACATCTCCAACAATACACACTACAAAAAAAAAAGTTTTTCAACTATCTTAACTTCACTCACTTTGACAACGAATATGATATGTTTTATTTTATGATGTAACAGAATTTTCACATTTCAATATTATTTGACCAGCTGTTATCCAAAACAACTATAATAATAACGTTCATTAGAGAGAGAGAGAGAGAGAGAGAGAGAATACTGTAAAAAATACAATACAATAAAATATCAATAGAATAAAATATAAATAGATAGGCAAAAATACTAGTACTGCTAATAAACGATAAGAGAAATACCACAGAAGGGATATTAACAAAAATATCCCTTGTGCGTGGCGAGATGTAGTTTAGATTACAGTATAAATATGTGATGTTATTTATAATGTAATGTGATGAGATGTAATTTAGAATATAATATAAATATAATAAATAAATTAATGAAATATTCATGATAGTGTAGTATAAAAAACAAATCTGGATTTTTTTCCGTGTTTACCTCTGGTTTGTCAAGTAATGAATTGTTTTTTTTTTGTTTGGCTATGTAGCCAGTCCCTTAACGTTTAAAAGTGGTTTGGGTTTTGCTTTTCCGAACTTCTTCTGGTATAATATTGTAGATTATCTGAGCCAGATTGACAACGATCTATAGCCTATAGATTTGTTTCTTCTTGGTAGATAATAGTTTTTTTGACATATTCCTAGTTCCATACGAATGAATAATTTTTTAAAATTAAATTTTTTGTTTGAAAACATTCATTGAGGCTTTTCAAAAATACAGTTGTCTAGCATCTAAGACTATACTGGTCTGGAAGATCATATCACTGGAATATCCACGGTTTTTATTGTATAAAATTTTCAGAATCCATTTTTGAATTATATCCAAGTTGTTGTAGTATGCATCATATACTCCTTCCATCCTAGTATGCCATAGCTGATTTGAGATGAATTAAGAGAGTATAGTATTTTTAGTTGTTGGTGCGAGAAAGCTTTTTAATATTTGAATCTCCATAAAATCCTCTGATTTTATGACTACATTTTTAATTTGTAGATCCCATTTTAAATGTGATTGATTATGATTCCTAGGTATTTAATTTGTTTAGCCTCTGGAATAAGTGCTTTTTTTAATTGTGAGTGCACCAAGGTCAGGTAGGCATTTTTATATGATGCGAAAGAAATGTATTTTGTTTATTGTAATTCATTGTGAATGTGTTCAGTTCAAACCATTTATTGATTAGTTCTATTTCTTTTTCTGTCACTTCCTTCATTTTTTTTTCAGCTGTTTTCTCTCTATATAACTGCTGTATCGTCAGCAAAACTTATAATTCTACCTCTAAGGTCAAGTTCTAGGAGTCCATTTCTATATACAGAGAACAACAGTGGGACAAGTACTGTACCTTGGGGCACCCCGCATGTGACAGGCATTGGGGAGCTCATGGTGTCGTTTAGCTGAACGTATGAACCTGTTTTCAGATATGATTTCAGAAAAGCATACCCTTTGCTTCTAAGTATAGTTTCAGTTTTTTCAACAGTGTCTTATGACAAACCGTGTCGAAAGCTTTGGCGAGATCGTTAAAAACACAGAGTCGATATTTTCACGTCTAATCCCCTATAAATGCAATCAGTCAAATCACATATTGCATCCTCAGTAGATTTACCAGTTCTAAAACCACACTGATTTTCTGAAAGTACATTAAACTTGTTGAAGAATTTTACTATTCGGGTCTCGATAATTGTTTCGATTACTTCGGCGAAATTTGCTTCATATTATCTATTTCTTCACATAAAAATAAGAATACAGTTTTCTTTTATACTCAGGTTATAATTTAGGCTATTATACTCTCGATGTCCCGAATGAGTCTAAACTATTTCAAGAGGAAGCTTATATGACCCTTCATTTTGTTTTATCAAACAACGCCATTGTATGGCTGTATTTCGTTCAAGTATGTTAAATTTTTATTATTACTGGGTATCTACTTCCGAATTTGAAGAAGGCTGGGATCTAGAAAATGTTTTTTTAAGTAACATTTTCTCTACTCTTACATTTTCTAAATTCAACTATAATATTATTCAATTTCCTCTATGTTTGACTTGCTCTAAACTGAAGATGAACTATATTCATTCGAAACATGTCTTTTGATCCTGGATCATTGCAGAATTTTAGGTTTTGTGGAGACGACTTTCTGATAATCATCCCCAAAAAAAACATGATCTTCCACTTGAATATGGACTATTATTTTCGTATGAATGAAAAGTGCTGAGGTGCATGTGTCAGTGGCCAAATATATATGTATATATATAATATTATAATATATATATATATATATTTATATATATATATATATATATATTTATATATATATTATATATATATATATATATATACCCAAATGACTTGAAAAAAGTGTATTAGTAGATAAGTCAGCGGTCTCCGATGACACTCCTTCAAATTCTCACCAAACGAAATGGGTGGTGGGTACAGTGAAGGTCATACAAGAAGTACTTCAATATCAGCAGTTCTTGAGCAAGAACCAGTTCTTGTAGATATTAATCAGGAGGATGAACTACATTTCGTTCCCTTGAAGAGAAATGATAAAGACTTAAGGATTCATATGAATGTTATTGAAAAAATCGAAGGAAATGTTTTGGTTTTATTTGATGGAGAATATCAAAAAGTGCGAGTCTAAGAATAGTGTGTCCCATTGACAGAGTTCGATTTGTTTCTAATTGAAGCGGTATTCTGTCAATAAATGTATATTATTATTATGCGAGTATTTAATATCACACTGTCGAACTTTTTACTGCGGTAAAGTATGTTTTCTGTACATATACAAGATGTTGGTGATCGATATAATCTCGCTTTTTCTGTGATACCTACCAACCAAGATGCACTCTACTTGTTTTCTTATCCCGTTTTCAATAATTGAGAAAATTATGGAAACCAAAATATCAGCCACAAAGTAAAAAATTATCTGGACCATATGTTAAAGAAAATAAATCATAAAAACGTAAACAGATAGTTCTTACAAGAATTTGATGTGTAGAAATTAGTCATATATGTATAAGATCTTGAAAAAATATTATGATCAGTTATGTTCCACGGATACTATAATAGTTTTCGAAATTGGATAGAATCATAATCTCCTAACATTAAAAACTTGCCTCAATTGATATCTTGTACGTACTAGAGAATCGCTTTGTTCTGAGATAAGCCTACACATTCATCAAATACGCATGCTCTATAAACTCCACTTTGATCTCGTAAATGGATGATTTATTATCATACGGCCCAGGCGGTCGAGCTCAAGCTTGAGAATACCAGAAGCGCTGCGGTTTGAAATCTTGAAATAATTGAAAGGATTTTAATTGAACCTTTTAATATCCCGAATGGAATGAAATCTATTGATCTCCCCTCGATGTCTGTCTGCCGGATTTTTCTCTGTTCAACATGAATAAATATTTCAATAGAATACGCTTTACTACCTCATCTGGCAAAATAGAATTGACCGCTTTATTGCAGTTATTTAAAATTAACAATAGGTTCATTCAAGCAGTTGTTATAGTCTCAGCTGAAAATTTTTTGTAATCAATATACGTATTTATATGGATTTATTATCAGGTATAGTCTGAGCAAGTATTGTGATAGATTCAAATGTCAAATATCTTCAATGAACTCACCACTTTGATTTTATTTATGATTTCACCAGGAGCTTTTGCATTGTGTATTATTGTTGTACATTTGTAAAACAATGATTTCAAATATATATTTTGATTCCCATTCAGTTGGTTTCAGTCGATACGAATTTGACTGAATTGATTCCGAGTTATTTATGATCAATACGTAGGTTTCAATTTATTATTTATGTCGTTTGAATGACTCTGGCTTTTGCGTGGAAATGTATATTATATTTTTTTATTTACATTGTAATAATTTCCTAACTAATTAAGAAAATTTTTTTCCAGACTTCTTCACGAGGACTACAAAAAAAATTTCTATCAGGTAAATCCCACTCATTCATACAAACCATGCACCCCACTATTTCTGTAGCATTTGAAATAATAATGATGCACTTCAAAGTGATGGAATTCACCGGAAGATATAGTACTCCGAAGGATTTTGTTTTCAATAATGAATTCCGAATATAATTTTAAAAAATCAATCGTATACAAAACTGTAGACTCATTGATATAAAAAACAAGTTTATATTTTCAAAAAGGTTGATAATTTTTTAACTTTAAGCGTTTCCAAAAACACTAGGTTTTTTACGAGTTGAAACTTCTTCACACAGGTTTCGACTGCAATATCCTTCAATTTCCGTATAATTTTCATATTCCGTTTATTGAGTCTCAATATTAAATTTTTGTTTTTTAGTTTCATTGTTTTTTTCTTGCGTTTCAGTATAACTCTTAGTTTTTTCTTAGAACAGTTTCATTATCATTAATAGTTTTATTTTCCAATTCTATATCAATGTGTTTTCCTTTATTGTATTCTTCTTGGTATTATCATGTAATTCTTCTGCTGACTCATCGCCGCCCATTCCTTCATTTCTGCTTTTACAAACGATTCCCATCTTTTCTTGGAAATAAGTGAAAAGAAATATAGAAAGTTCGCGAAAAGTGGTTTATTCAATCAAATCAGAAAAACTTGTTTCTATTTACTTTTCATATTATTTATTAGAGTAGCATGCTGTACCCCATACAGCCTCTCCCATTGTCTAATATTGCTAACATTGCTTACAGCCCGTTGCAATCGTACCTCCGTATATTCGAAAAATCTCCTGTTAGTTCCATTTTTTTTTCTGGGAAATACAGTGGTTTTACTAAACCTGTATTTTGTAATGAAAAACAGGTTTAATTATTGTAATAGAATGCCCAGACTATTCAGTGAAGAGCGGCGTGGAGTTCTTTGGACCGCCTTGCTAGTTTCGAATTTATTTATGTTTCAAGCAAAGGTTTTAAGAAATTGTAAATTTGAATGGACACCAGAATGTTTTGTTTGATTAGGATAAGCATTCAAACTTCCTACCCAATAATAATTGCAAATCAAATAATGTTTCTTTCTGTAAATAACACAACTATAAAACAAATACCAAACTTATATGAGTCTATTTACAAATGTACATGAGCTTTTTGCAGTATAACAAATATTACAATTCTGAATAGTATTGCTGAACCTGTCGGTTTTATCGACGACGATGTACCTCTGATTGAATTGTGTAGCTCGTAGCTAGACTTCACGTAGTCGTGTGGCTCGCAATCAGGGGGGTACCTATAGCTGCTGGGCGACCGATCAGGTGGAACATACAAACATCAGCTTCTTGTTCATGGAATGGTTGTTCTCAGCAATGCTCGATATCACACAATAACTCACTGCTTTGAAATCACTTTCGCAAAAGAAAGGAAAATGCTCTGATTCATTGGTTATTTTTCACATGAACAAATTCTATTTCATTACTCAATGGCTGACCAGTTTCAGAAGGCACGATCTCTTGATCGAAGATCGATCGCTAAGAAGGGCCGAAAATCTCTCTCTCTGTCTCTCTTCTTTATTCCATGGTCTCTCGATTTCTTCTTGAACTCGTACAGCCAGATTTCGAAATTATTATTTTTGCTGTTGCTCATGCGGGGTGCACTCTCGTGCGTCTGAGAACTATGCCCATGCCCCACATGTAAGGAACAAGGTATATGGTTACATATAAGACTCTTCTCGATCAGTGGCGTGTTCTGATCACTATCACATGGGTTTGCGCCAGGTGTGGTCGGGATAGGTTTGGGAGTTCAGGTCCGGCAAATTCCGATTATTTAGCTAAATTTTCAGGGTATATACAAAATTGTCTTCTTACCATGCTTATTGCCACATCACCTGTTGTCTACCAGTGAAAGATAAAAATGTGTAAACATTACAGTGACCAACTTATCGCGAAATTTATTTGGGTTAATTGTCCCATTAAATTCTCAAAAACATAGGCAACCAACAAAACAATAATGTATCCTTATTTCTGTGCATTAAAGGAAAAATGGTCAATTACCCGGTGATGGTCAACTACCGGTGCCACAACCCTAATTTAAAAAATCAATCGAAAAAGTTAAATTTCAGAATGTATTGCTGACAGTTCGCATTATATTAGTGAGAGAGCCCGTTCGATTTATATACCTTGAACCCCCGGACGATTCTGGAGTTTTCTACAGGATTCCTCATGAAATCCATGAAACGAGAACTGTGCCGGGGTAAATTGATAAATGGACGCGTTTTTAGGTAGATTCCAATAGATATATTGGTTCCGTCATCATTATTGTTCTTGATGAAACATGGTTCGACAGTTATGATGTAGTAAATTGAGGTTGGGTAGACAATAGTAAAACTTGCTGTTTAACTGTGCCATATTCTGAAGTATACGCTGGAACCAAAGACAGTTTTTCACCTAATTCGTTATTATTATCTGCTGGTTTTGGTTTAGCGAACAGCTGTCACTTAATATTCCACCACACTCATCGTATCATTCGCGGTAACTTCGTAAGATTTAGAAGCAGTAGAAAAGCTGAAATATTTACATTTATGTCTGAAAACAATATACCTCTTCTTGCGACCAATCGTGGGGAAGGCACAACAAACAAAAATTTGCTTACTGTTATACGAAGTGTAAAGTTAGAAAAATATATTGAATTGACGAGCTGTGCAAAGAACGAGGTCACCCCTTCCAAGACTACTACCCTTCTAAGACTACTATTGTATATTTAACCCTATAGAGTTAATATGGGCAAACGTAGAATCAGAATTACGAAAATGTAAACAAGCTCCAAAACTGAGTAAAGATGTTGTAGAAAAGTTATGACACGAGACCACCAAGAGATTTGGAAAAAATGTGTTGAACATGGTAATAACAAGGAAGACGAATATGTGGTTTTACCCTCTGTCCAACCCATTATAATACAACCAAATGATGATTCTAGTTCAGACGAGTCTGACTGTCGTGATGATTGCTGATAAACAACCTTTGAAATTAAAAGGTTCAGAATTCTATTTGCTTTTGTTCTTTATAAGTGCACCTGGAATACTTTGTTCTGTTTTTTTGCAAAGAATCAATTTTCGTTTATGAGTTTTGCTTTGAAATTTCGTTTTCCAGAAAAATCGAATGGGGTACAAAAAGGGTTCAGTTCACAGTTAAACCGAACGCCCCTATTTTTCGCTGTGTTCTCATTCAATATTTACTTGTACTGTGGATTTTAAACCTAAGTATCTCATTTCGAAAAAAATTGCGCTTGATCTAGTTATTCATAAGGGGCCATTCATTAAACTAAAGACAATTCCCGCCATTTTTCACCCCCTCCCCACTCCCCATGTAAGAGCACATAAGATTTCTCGGACTCCCCCTTCCCCTTCTCACGTAAGATTTTATCTGGTTTTAGAAAAGGATCAATTGCACTTAAACTCTTAATTTGACGTATTGAATATAAGCTCCAAAAAGTGTAACAATAGACACATTGAAGATTTTAAAAACTTGATAACCAAAAAAAATGTCAAAATAAAAATATGTTTAAATGAAATATTATATTAAAAAAGAAAAATAGATCTAAGAGTTGTTTTTCCCAACACTTAGCTCTTAAATATCCATCACTCTATGTTAGAAATCGCACATTTCGACTTATAAAATAATACGTAAGAATGGCTCTTACCCTCCTCTCGATATAAGGGTTTGTAGAGATTTTGAGAACCCCCCTTCCCCCTCAGGACCCTTACGTAATTGATGAATGGCCCCTAACGTCGTCCAATTTATGATCATCCGATTGCCTATTAATACATACTTCCTCGCTTATGGCATATTTTTTTATTTTAACGTATTTCAAAAAATATATAAATATCCAAATAAAATCAGTTATCTCCGCCTATGCTGCTCAAAGGGTACTTCCTCAAGACTGCGAAACTTATTTTTTATGTTGAAAAGGGAAACTTTGTTAATTGAATATTGAATAGAAAGATTTTTCAGTGAATTGAAAAATGCACAACAAATATGAAGTTATGTCTAACAGAAAACAACTACTTCCCTGGCTAAAGCCACGCTGGACATTGAACTACAGTTGTGAATGGTTTAACTATACCTACTTGATTCAAATCATGTTTCATAAAATATCACTGCAATAACAGATGCCAACTTGATTACTGTACATAATCATCTGAATCACCTCATTGCGGATAGGAGTGCATTGCAAAATTGAATTGAAATAAATAATGTTGTAAACTAGTTCAATTTTCTACTTCACTTGTATGTCATTCTGGAATATTTTTCTGTATATCAAATGGTTTTGTTGTGTTTTTATCTTTTCAATCGGGTCTTTCAATAGGCACTTAGAGAATTAGTTCGACAGAATCTTCTTATTACACATTTTCATAGGAGAAATGTTTACATTATTCCAATATTATGGTGAATAGTTGGAAAAGAATGCATCTCAAAAGTGCATTTCTATTCATTCTAAATAATTGGGTGGGAATTCAATGCAAATGCTGTTTTATAAATAAATAATAGAATACAACAAAAAATCCTAAACATGTATTTATAATCAAAATTTATTTTTGAAAGGATTATACACTTTTTACTTGAAATGTATAGGTCTCGTGGGATGTGAGGTGGAAAAAAAAATGGTATCCTTCTGCACGTCACTTTGACAACTGATTTAATTTCTAAATAGAGCACCCATTGAAGGTAAGCATACCTTCAAATTTAATTGTTTTTTTTTTAAAGCTATGATGTTACGAGAAAAATGCCTATTAATTTTCCAGTTTTAACAAGAAAATAGCTTTGTGAAAAAATGCTTGTGAAAGTGTCATTCATTTTTTTGGTAGAATATCCAGTTGTAATTTGAATCAATAATTAGGATTGTAAAATTCACTTCAGCCGAACAATTTGTTCATTACTAGTATGTTTGAATTGATAAAATCGCAATTATCTTGAATACAGTTGGTTTTGCCGGATTCAAACAGGGATACAATTTTCACTCATAATTGAATAAGGAATGCGAAAAATTAATAATTTTTCTGATTTCATCAATGGCGTGAAAAATAAGGCAGAAAAGGGACCATGATACCCCTGTTCTACGCCACTGGTGACAACTGAAAATATGTTTTTTTTTTCAATAAAGCACTTATTGAACAAAAACATTCCTTTGAATATAACTGAAAAATTTCCAAAACTGTGGGTGTTATGAATAAAAAATACTTTCAATTTTTCATATTCAACACCTTGTATCTCTGCAACGAACTGCATTTCAGAAAAAAGACATTAGGAAATCCTATTTATTTTTTGAAGGAAATCTTTCGTTTTAATTTCGCACCATGGTTTCGGGACACCTGTATACACGATCTCTTTAGACCAAAATCTAAAGCACTTTGTCAATCTGAAAAACGAAATGCTCGTTAACTGCATTCACATCATGACTTTATAGAACTGTTTCCTCTTGACTGTATATTCACTTGAAAGTGATCCATATGCCAGACGAAATATGAGGATAATTGCTAATTCTGTGTACTGTACCACTCGGGATCATTCTGAAAGCTTTCGGCAATTCGAGCATTCACCTACAATAAAGTATAACTCGGTGGCACCAATGCAGATAAGGCATTAACGTGGAACAAAGTTAATTAGCGCCTGTGGAAAGCGTTTGAATATGCATGTTTTATCTTCATTGCAGTTCGAGGGGCATGTTTTTTTCTTTTTCAGTATTTTGAGCGTTTCACCGGAGCCAGTCTGCCGGAATGGAGTCGTTCTCATTATATAGAATGGACGACGAGAGCAAAAAGTCGGAAGTGATTCGGCAGTAACCCTCATTATGGAACTACGACGAGCTTGAATGATCGATGTCGCTGGCAAACATATTGAGGAAATTGCGACACTCAGCCACTGAATGGCTTTTTTATATTATAATTCGAATATCAGGAAAACTTTTGTTCGTTGAACTCCGTCGTAACCAGAATATACCTCATGGGTGGATATTGGGAAATGTAACACTTTAACTGCCGCGCGATTTTAATGAATTTTTTTCAGGAAATGACTTATTTGTCAATTTATTGATGTTTGATGGCAAAACATGTTAAATAGCTAAAAAATAATGTAGAAACGCAATAAAATGATTCAAGTTTTATTAAATGAATCATTTTTCCCCAACCGAAAAAAAATGTCAGCCATTAAAGAAGAACATAATTTACGTATCACATGGTACATTTTCGACTAATGTGATTAAAATTGTATACTTCCAGTTCGATTTTAAGAAGTTATTTTATCAGTAGTTCTATTTTCATCAGTTTTAACTCGCCGATGATAATAAAGCACTTCTTATATTACCGCCGAGAATATAATTCACCTATCACAGGTATATTTTCGATTAATGTGATTGGCTGAGATGATAAAACAATAGAGTAGAAGAGGCTATCAAATCGATGATGTTTCCATTATCACCGGCCTGTTGACCGTCAACTGTTTCTAATGACAGACTGTCAGTTTGACGTTAAGAAGTTCATTTTATCTGATAATGTTCATTATATTCTCTCACCAAATATAACTTGTGCAATGATTACACTAGTTTACAGTACATCTGTTGCTGGGAAATTTTGTGCTGTTGCTGACTACATATGATATGCTGATTTCAAATATATAAGTAGATTTTTTTTATCAGCTTTAGTTTTTGAGTTTCAGATATTTACGTTCAAAACAGAAAAAAATCATTGAAATATTGAATTATTCATTGAGTACTTGAAAACTTCGCTTCAAAGCTCTTCTCTTATGTGTGGTCTGGGGATACAATACCCTTCCTTCAGCTTTGTACTGTGATCAATAGGTACCCCAGCGTGCTCATTTCCGTAATGTAACAGAATGCATTTCAGGATACGTTTTGAGCTGTCAATGAATAAATGCCATTCACTTGGTTCATGTTATTTCAAACCCATTTCTATCAACAAGTTGTTAATATCTGAACAAAAAAATAACTCCGTAATTCTTTTTCTCTTTCACGATTCAAATCAATTTTAGTGCCGGGGGAAAGCAAATTTTTGTCTTTCAGTCTTGATCCAACAATTCTGAGGCTTCTTTAGGAAGATTCAAATCTCTTACAAGATCATCTAACTCATTTTGTGAAAAGCATTTTGGCTCATTTGATATATCTTCAAAATCAGTATAATTTTCTGATGGGTTTGGTCCTTTATTGTCTTGTACTAAGGGTTCAAATATATTTTCACGCACTGAAGAGTCAGGTGAATGTTGCACTGGATGCTGAACACAAATAGTACTTGGATACCGCCATTTAGCTCGATTTTTTGCCTTAATGCATTTTATGTTGATATTACAAAAGAAACAGTCATCGAGATGATTTTGTAGTTGTCGCCAAATGGTTGGTGTTCCAATTTCAAAAGCACTTCTTTTGCCATTTTTCCATAATCTCAGATATTTAACACGCGATTTACAAACACAATCTGGAGCCCAAAACGTATCATTTTTATCCAAGAACATCTCAAAATACAGAAAATAGGTATTTTTAACGTACTCTGATATAACTTTCCTACAATCGTTAAACACATATTCTTCACATATGTAGCAAAAATGATTTGGGTTGTTTAAACAATGTCTTCATGTCACATAGTCACATAGTCTCAACACAGTGAAGTATGCACGTTATCAACGAATAAATACACATAAATTATAAAAATTTAAAAAAAAGTACATACATTGAGCTGCACAAATTTTTTTGAGGATAGATTTAAAAAAACATTATTAACCATTATCAACCATTAAATTCACGGCGCCAGACAAAAAGTTGGATTTTGTAAACTAGTGATAGCGCAGTCATTCTATTTTCATTGGTTTTAACTCGCTCCTATCACCGATTGATCAATCAATCAATCAATCAATTGATTTCATGAACGGTAGTAATTACATTGAGAAATAGCTAAAATTAAGTAGAGTAGATACATGAAATGAAGAAAAGCCCTACGAAAGATAATCTTGTCCATAAGTATTAAAGTTAATTGTCGATGATATCCAATAAGAGAACTCATCTGAGTTCAACATTTACATGAATTAGCTGCTTTCTAAAAGTAAGTGGTAGATATTTTATACATTATATTAAATATTTTATTCAAGATTTAGTAATAAGTAACTGATCATGAATACCTTATACACATACTAAATTGAGTACATGAGTTACATACGTAACATAAAATCATATATAATTAACAGTTGAACTGAGAGGCTAAGTAAATTTTCTATACACTAGCAATATATATTTTACATCTATGTATATTGAGAGGGTTTTTATTGGAACGAAGTTCCTTTACACGCCTTGCGGTAGGTGTTTACTGGTAGAATTTGTAACGTAAAAAAAGCGTTATGCCCCCTCCATGCGACTTTCTCTCTCTCTCTGTCTCTTTCTATTATACAGTGCCCGTCAAAATTATGGAACAAATTTGATATTTCGCAAGCCATGTACTTTTGACAAAAATCCTAAAATAGGTCGATTTTTATTTCAAAATGCCGATTTTTTTATGTATATTCTAAAGAGGTTATGTCACTGGTTTTGACATGGTGACGTAATCGGTAATTTTTTTAAATTGGAATAGATGTCTTGTGATACCTCATCTGAAAGGCCTTTCAATACTGCATTCAATGATAATAATTAATTAGATATTTTTTTACAGGGTGAACAAAAATTAATATTTTATTTCAATAAGAGAATAACTTTATATCCAACAAAATAGAACAGTTAAATGAGATGTTCGAAATGCCATCCACCAGTCTCTTGACAATAAGCAAATCTACGGACACATTCCTCTCACACATTGCGAATAACTTCCGGAGTAATTCTGTTAATTTCGATCCTAATTCGATTTTTCAACTCTTGTAGATTTTGCAGCCCATCTACATAGACCTTCGATTTCAAATAACCCCACAAGAAAAAATCAAGGGGCGTAAGATCTGGAGATCTTGGTGGCCACTCTATCGGTCCGCGTCTACCAATCCACCTCCTAGGAAAACATTTATTCAAAAACTCGCAAACATCACGTGCACAGTGCGGAGGTGCACCATCTTGTTGCAACCAAATACTTTCATTTGGTGAGTTAGGGTTGTTGGCGTTTGGAAAAATATATTCTTATTATTATAACATTATGATTATGAAATTCTTGTATTGTCATCGGTCCTTGATATGTGTGACAAATTTCAGATTATTCGGAAGTTCGGAAGTGAGTGATTATTTACTTCCAAGATTTTATTACATTGTGAGTTATTTAGTTACAAGTAAAGATAATAAAAGCGTGTTAAAAAATGCTAAATTTTACTTTTTTGAGCCAAGGCTCTAATCCCTTAGACTGCCCTGGCAGACTAGTGAGTCAGTGCTCTACTACACCAATGGATCCTTTCCAAATATTAATAGTTAGCTATTTCCTAGTCTGAAATGGAAACAAAAGACAATCACAAATTAATGCAATAATAGGCAAGTTAGTATCAAATAAATGTCAGTTGAAATATCAACAAATATTCTTCACAAATTCTAAGTGAAAAGGTTCTAAAAGTAAACTATGGCTACTTTAAGTGAAATCCAACGCATATAAATTTTAATTTTTATTGGATGCGGAGATAGAACCAGAACTCAGCAAGAGGTATGCTGTTCAATGCGAAGTATCCAAATAGACCTATCAGTCGTTCAACAGTCAGTAAGATTGAGAAAAAATTTAGAGAAACTGGTCATGTCAAACATATTCCGAATGCTGGAAGTCCTAAAATAGAAGAAAACGTGAAACTTGATGTTCTATTGGGTGTGGAGAATAATCCTCACAATACTTCACGACAAATTGCAGCAGACCTTGACATATCCCAAAGTTCTGTATTACGTATTCTAAAAGCAGAAAAGTACCATCCATACAAAGTACAGCTACATCAACAACTCAATGATGATGATCCCGATCGCCGTGTGGAGTTCTGTGAAATAATGCAGGATTTGTGTAACCGCAATCCACGTTTTATAAAACAAATTCTGTTTTCCGATGGGGCTACGTTTTGCCTAAATGGTTCAGTAAATCGTCAGAATTGCAGATATTGGAGTAGGGATAATCCTGACTGGATGATGGACGGGTATACTCAATACCCTCAGAAAGTCAATGTTTGGGCAGGGATAATAAACGACAGGATTATTGGCCCGTATTTTTTCGAAGGAAATCTCACAGGGGAGCGTTACTTGGAATTTTTAAGAAATGAACTCATACCTAGCCTTGCCGATATTTTTCCAAACGCCAACAATCCTAACTCACCAAATGAAAGTATTTGGTTGCAACAAGATGGTGCACCCCCGCACTGTGCACGTGATGTTTGCGAGTTTTTGAATAACTGTTTTCCTAGGAGGTGGATTGGTAGACGCGGACCGATAGGGTGGCCACCAAGATCTCCAGATCTTACGCCCCTGGATTTTTTCTGTGGGTTATTTGAAATCGAAGGTCTATGAATAGGCCGCAAAATCTACAGGAGTTGAAAATCGAATTAGGATCGAAATTAACAGAATTACTCCGGAAGTTATTCGCAATGTGCAAGAGGAATGTGTCCGTAGATTTGCTTATTGTCAAGAGACTGGTGGATGGCATTTCGAACATCTTATTTAACTGTTCTATTTTGTTGGATATAAAGTTATTCTCTTATTGAAATAAAATATTAAGTTTTGTTCACCCTGTAAAAATATATCTAATTAATTATTATCATTGAATGCAGTATTGAAAGGCCTTTCAGATGAGGTATCACAAGACATCTATTCCAATTTAAAAAAATTACCGATTACGTCACCATGTCAAAACCAGTGACATAACCTCTCTACATACATACATACAAAAATCGGCATTTTAAAATAAAAATCGACTTATTTCAGGATTTTTGCCAAAAGTACATGGCTTGCGAAATATCGAATTTGTTCCATAATTTTGACGCGCACTGTATATGAGTATGTGTGACAACTACACTTGGTCCTGTCAGAATTAAATATCAACGCATTAATTCCCTATATAGGGAAATAGAAAATGCAAAATTGATGGAATAATGGATTTTGAACTACATACAGTGATTTGATATTTGAATTCAAATATACCTTTTCCAGCATGTTAGAAAGCCTCAGTTTCTCAAGTAAGGCAATGAATAATTCAATTGTCATTTTGTAGTTGGTAGAGCTCCAATGTGCTCCGCGAATTTCGTGAAATTCAGTAGTTTAAAGTGCCTTATAAAGCCCAAAGGGTTGAAAAAGTAAATTATGAACTCCTTCGTTAATTAAAAAACAATAAAACAGTGTGCTGAAAGTGATATAAAAAGGGAAAGAATAGTGTTTCTAACAGGATATTGGAAAACTGCAGGCAATTGTGACCCTTAATAACCGCCGACTACGGGAATTTCGACCGTATTGGTTCGCCAGAGTGAAAAAGTGAGGTTAGGATTTCAAAACTAACGAAAGTGAAAACAGTTTCTCTTATAAAAAGTGAAAGATCACAAACAACCACAGTTGAATTGCTGGAAAAGTTCAATAAATGACCCCTCATTGGAAAGATCCAGCGATGGAGGTGCAGATCGCAACAAAAGTATGGATAAATTGAAAACAAAAAGCCACAACGGATCACCCAGTGACAAAAACCGTGAAAAAGACATTATTTCACCAAACCAAACCACCGACACTGATAAAAACAGTGTGTTTGCAAAACTCACATCGGAAAACAGCGAAATCGCCAGCTGTTCAGTACTAGAAGCCGAAGAACTCCGAAAAAGATGCGATATAATGTACCATTTTTCCGCAAGTGAAGCCGAAAAACTCAAAAAACTCACTAAACATAGTTATAGTGTGAAGAAGAGTAATATTGAACCTAATAAAGACACTGGAGAGCCTACACTACACTAGAATGCCATATGATAGTCTAGATTCGACAAGTGTATCCATAATCTTTGTTAATCTCCTAAAATTGTATATTAATCTTCTAGGGGCATTTGCTACGTTTTCAATGTGCTTATTCCATCGTAAATGGCTATCTAATGTAATACCAAGGTATTTGACTTGATCAGTTGTATTTATTTGGAAAATATTACAATGGTTGTTGAATGACAATTTGTAAACAACATGTAAATCACAAACATAATTGGTCCCAGAACTGTTCCTTCATATTTTTAATTATTGTTTCCGTGAGTCCAAGTATGATTGGAATAATTTCCAAGCATTACCTCTAATCCTAAAATTTTCAAGGACGTTCGATAGCTGTGAATGATCTACAGTATCGAACGCCTTATATTAGCAACATACAAATTGATACCTTACCGTTATCGAGCGCGCTTTACATCTCTTTCGTTAATGCGGGTACGGCACCCTGAGTTGATTTTTTACTTTGAAAACCGAATTGTTTGGTTGACAGAATATTATTTTGTATTGAATAACTTTCTAGTCTACTTTCCAGAATATTTTCTTTTATCTTAGCAAAGTTTGAGATTAACGATATTGGTCTATAATTTGACGTCACTTTTTGGTCTCCTTTTTTAAGTATTGGTTTTATGATAGCGATTTTAAATAGCAATAGATATATAGATATATTCATTAATCCTCATAGGTCATGGATATGGCATAGGATAGATCGATAGAAAACAATATGAACAATAACAAAGTAGTACAGGTAATCTAGACAATGAAGGCAGTGACATTTACATGTTAAGGCCCCCACAGACGATGAGATCGGTATCGCTACATGTTGCTATACAAGTGGCGATTCAAGTATATGAGATTTGTATCAAGTATCAACGTCTCCACATACGCTGAGACGGAATCGTGAAACATCATTCGCACGCACGTGGTATCGCTATTTTTCGACACTGATTGAGACGGTGATACTAATACCGTGATACTGATACAACCACACTCACAATTAAATTTGTATTGCTACTACGGTATCATGCAACATGTGGCGATACCGATCTCATCGTCTGTGGCGGCCTTAAGGCATAGAACAAAAACTAATGAGTCAGCTCAGTGACTGATTAAATTATTCTTGCGAATAAAACGGGTTCCCTTCCACCTCATAACTTTCCTTAAACACACTAACATTACATTGTAAAAAACGATATCCCGATCGCGGTTGCGTACCTACGTCCTCGGTGGCTCAGTTGGACTGGTAATCATGAGGTCGTGGGTTCGATCCCCGTCTGAGGATATTTTTTCCTAGAATTTAAAAAATCTTATCTGCATCTCGCCAACTCTCCTAACATTATATACAGGGTGATTCAAAAGAACTTAGACCAACTTCAGGAGGTGGGTCCTCACAATATTCTAATATGAATTGTCCGAATAAATATATATCCGGAAACGCTTCGTTTCCAAGATACAAAGTGTTTGAAGTTTTTTTATTTTCGTTTTTTTTAAATAACTTCCGAAATACTGACCTTAATTAGACGAAAATTGGTATTGAGAGGTTTTTATGAGGTGTTGAATTCGAACTTGATGTTATTATTGCTCTTACTCGTAGGAGGCGCCACCTACACTCCTTTTTCTTTTTTGAAGATCCATAACTTTTTTGAGCGTACTTCTAGCACATTTTTCAGTGAAAAAAGATCCTCTATCATATCTACGTGAAAAAACTACCCGTATTACAAGTCGCTATAAGCAACCGTTCTCTAGATATTTGGAGTCGATAATTTGATAATCGATGCGTGTTGAAGTTATTACCATTATTTTGCATTTGTCACAAGGATGCTTAGGAAATGAATTTGACTTTTTTATTTTTGTAGGGGGCGCCACCTATTCTATTTTTTTTACTCGTTAGAAATAGTTATTTTTATATCAAGGGTTCAAAATCTGTATTTCCTTTAATAAAATTTGCAAGAAATATCAACATTTTATTTTAAGAAATCTTGAATATGTAGAATAAAATAAAATAAAGAAAACTAAATTGTATTCAAATAAATTGTTCAAAGTGTCCAACTTCAGCGAAGATACAGGCATTCAGTCTTCTAGTCATTGAATCTCGTACCCGCTCAAAAATTATTGGTGTGTTTTTATTGTTTCACAGGCGTCTACTATTCGGTTTCTTAGATCTTCCTCGTTCGCTACTGGTGTTTTATAAACTAGTGACTTCAAATGTCCCCAAAAATGAAAATCTAGCGGGTTTAGATCTGGGGACCTTGGTGCCCACGCCTGTTTATGTTCTTCTACACCCCTACCGATCCATCGATTTGGATAGCCAGTGTTAAGGAATTCCCTGGCTACAACGCTAAAATGAGCCGGAGCCCCATAATGCATAAACCACATGCGGATACGAATTTCTAATGGTACATTCTGAAGTAGTCCCGGCAAATTAATTTTCTAAAAAGTCTCTGTAAGTTGCGCCATTCAGTCGGAACGGAAGAAAGAAAGGACCTATCAAGTAATCATCAATTATTGCCGCCCATACAATTACAGAAAATTGATACTAATAATGTCTTTCACTAACTGCGTGCGTATTTTCCAGAGCCCAAACATAGTTGTTATGAAAGTTTGTGATAGCATTTCGGGAAGAGTACATATCTTAAAAATTTCGAGGATTTCCAGCCAATTTTCTCATAAACCACTGACACATAGTAATGCGTTGGGAAACTCTCATGGTAAAAGAGCTTGTACCCTTTGAATATGGTATGGATAAAATTGTTGATCGTGGATAATTCTCCAAACTGTGGACTGAGTAGAATTGAGAGCTTCAGCAATTATTCTTGTAGTTGTTTCTGGATTCTCCTCGAGAGCGTTCAAAACAATTCTGGTGTTCGGACTGCTCGTGGTCTTCCAATAATATCAGCTGCCCTCTTAATGCTACCTGTTTTTGCCGAACGACGGTGGAGACTGGTAAATGTTGAAGCTGAAGGCAGTACTCGATTAGGAAATCGCTCCTGGTAAATCTTGCTTCGCGCGCATTGCCATCTGCAAGGCCATATACGAAATGCATATCAGCTAAATGAGCATTATTGTTTGAATAATCCATTTTTTCAAAATCAGTGTTTTAAAACTTACAGAAACTTCAACAAAACAACAAAACGTTTAACTTGCACATGATATGTAATCACCAAAATTTCTTACTTAAACGTCAAATTTATTTCCCAAGCATTCTTGTGAAAAATGCAAAATAATGGTAATAAATTCAACACGCATCGATTATCAAATAATCGACTTTTCAAGCCCAAATATCTAGAAAACGGTTGCTTATAGCGACTCGTAACAGGGGTAGGTTTTTTACATAGATATGATAGAGGAATTGATTTTATCACTGAAAAATGTGCTAGAAGTACGTTAAAAAAAGTAATCAATCTTTAAAAAAGAAAAAGACGTGTAGGTGGCGCCCCCTACGAGTAAAAGCAATAATAACATCAGGTTCGAGTTCGACACCTCAAAAACCTCCCGATACCAATTTTCGTTTTATTGAGGTCAGTATTTCGAAAGTTATTAAAAAAACGAACACTAACATAAAACTTTGACACCCGGTATCTTGGAAACGAAGCGTTTACGGACATATATTAATTTGGACAATTCATATTGGAATATTGTGAGGAATCACCTCCTGTAGTTTGTCAAAGTACTTTCGAATCACCCTGTATATCACAGACACAAATTTCCCATCTTAATTTTAAAATTTGGCTTAATTGTTCAATGGTCGGAGATCCACACATTACCCTTGCTGAAAATCGCAAATTGTCGACGACGCTAGGTGAATGGTAAATTGGATCTTGATGATCATTTGCTAGCGAATGAGTTCCCTTCCACCCCATAACTTTCTTTAAAGACACTAACATGAAAGCGATATCTTTTTCTGGAGTTTGAAAATTATTGTCGGCATGCCGCCAACTCTCTTCACATTGTTAGATTGACGTTGAAGAGTTTATTTTATCTGATAATGTTTATTATAGTCTCTCACCAAATATAACTCTTGCAATGATTATTCATCGGTGACAACACTAGTCATTCTTTTTTCATCGGTTTTAACTCGGCGCTATCACAGATAATAATCATATAATATTTATATATATATATATATATATATATATATAGATATATATATATATATATATATATATATATATATATATATATCTCGCAATTCTGATTTTTTGGGGGATAAAAATGGCTAAATGATGGTATACTGACACTCTCTAGCTACCACTAACCCTGTCCAGGAACCATATATATCTCTCTATCTCAGAAGTTAGCTCTAATGTTTTGCATAATTATTTGTAGTCACTACCGTATGCTGCAGTGGCAGACCTGCTAGCCGCCCAACGCATAATACTGCTTTCTCCTAGTGCTCAAATAACTTCAAACACTCAATTAATTGGCGAAAGTAGTCCATTATACTCAAAGTGGATATCATAGATTCAAAAAGGAGTAGGGGGGAGGAACTCGAAGTTTCCATAACAGGACTGTTGACCTTAGTTCAACTCAGTTTTCCAATAATGAATTAACGTTACTTAACAAGGGGTTAAAGTACAAGATTCCCAAAACACCAACGACAAGAGACTTGGAACTTTCAGCGGTAGAGGCTGAAAAATCCTTGGAATCTCTTCCTCTGACCAACAAACCCCAAATCAGAAGTATGATTTCATACAAATTAAATAAAATTTCATCCTCAGATAAAGAACAGAATAACCAATCAAATCCAGAATTAGAAAATCTCAAACAAATTATAATTAAATCCAACACTAACAACCTTATCTTTTCCAAAGCAGACAAAGGCAACGCCCTAGTTATCCTGGATAGAAACTAATACATCCAAAATGTTTAATCCTTTTTGTCTTCAGATGACTTCAAAAAACCCCACAAAAAAAATTCATGCTGATTTTAAAAAAGTTAGATTTTGCGATGCCAACCCTCGACTCCCTAATCATTAAAAAATCTCAATTAACGGTTATGAACCCTCAAATGCTATTACTATACAGCCTACCTAAAATCCACAAACCGGGTATCCCCATACGCCCCGTAGTATCGTACATCGACTCTCCAGCCTCCTCAATCTCCAAGTGGTTGAACCACACCTCACCCACATTACTCGACTTCACCAACCCCAAGTCACTTGAAAACTCCTCGGATTTACTACAAAAAATGAGTCACATACACATCCCACATGATTCTACTTTATTGTCATTTGATGTCAAAAATCTATTTCCCAGTATCCCCCCGGAAGATGTCCTTTATCAAATTAAAAATCTACTTTTTGACTCTGGTTTATATACACGAAGTTCTAGACCTCTGTACCTTGATTGATCTAGTACTCAAACAGAATTTCTTTCAATTTAATCATAAAATTTATGAACAGAATTCAGACCTAGCTATGGGTCCTATTTTGTCCCCTTTTTTGGCCGAAATTTTCATGTATAATTTGGAAAAAAAGATTTTTAAATGCAAAGTTTTCACAAACAATATTATTTTCTGGTACCGCTACGTTAATGACTGTGTAGTACTGTTTCAACGTTATAATTCCAGATTAACGGAGTTCACCGAATATATCAATAGTTTACATGCTTTTATTGAGTTTACCTCCGAAATAGAAGTAGATGGATCCTTACCCTTTTTGGACCTCCTCCTCACAAAAAAGAATAACCAAATCGAATTTGATATTTATAGGAAACCCACGACCACAGATACTATCATACCTTATTCATCGAACCATCCTCATAACCAAAAACTAGCGGCTTTTCATAACTTTCACCACAGACTTTTCAACGTACCACTTTCGGTCCCCAATTTCCAGAAAGAGCTAGAAATTATCCAACAAATTGCGAAAAACAATGGGTATCCTTCAAGAGTAACCAACAAAATTTATTTTCATGACATGAATAAATACTTAAATCAACAACTTTTACACCAGGAAAAAACCCCAAAAATATATTGTTCTCTCCCATTCCTAGGACCCAAATATGAGCCTATACGCAACCATCTTACAAGTGACCAAATACAGATAAGCTACAAAATTTCCAACAACCTCAATGAAATCCTAACAAACACTAAATACAAAAGAGACAGACATGACAAATCCGGGGTATACAGACTAAATTGTCCAGATTGTCCGGTAGTGTACATAGGTCAGACCGGTCGTGAATTTTCAGAAAGACTCCACGTCAAGACGAACTTGTACAACAAATATCGAGGAACAGACATAAATAATACTCAATCCTCCTTCGTTAACCACCTACTACAATCAGGACACTCGGATCCCTCAATCCCCAACCATGTAGATTTGGTCCATTTCTGCCCAAAAAGCCCCAAACTGAACCTGTTGGAAATTTTGGAAATACGAAAAGCTAAAAACTTACTTGGCCAGAATTGTGTGAATGATCAAATAGATTTTGATTGCATGGATTTTTTCCTTTATTCGTTAAGTAGTGAACTAGTCTATCAGGTTTCGTACACATTTGGTAACCAACCCCCCCCAAAATAAGTTTTTTCAAAAATGTTTATTCAACTAGAATTTCTGACTCACCACGCCATCTAGTGGGTGGTAACCGTAAGTCCACCATGGTCTACTCATAAGTAGATTCCTACTACAAACATCACATAGTTTCCTGCTCTACATCCCCTGGGGATTCGTATTACTTTCCACTAGATGTCGTGTCAGTCACCCTGTCAATTTTCATTATTCGAGAGGCACAGTTCATTGTTCTCCCAGCTCAGCTGTCATACTCCAATTTATTTTGTTAAAAGACTCACCAAGTCAACGATGATTATAAAAGGAGCAAACATGTTTTTCAAGAAAATACACCCTCACCTAGGGTACACTCGACTACCATTCGCTTTATATAATTTTTGATAACCAATGACAATTGTCTATATTTCATTGGGTAAGTGTTAGCGTCTGAACTCTCGTCCCTTCCAAAAGTGTATTGAATAGGTTAAATATTATTGTTTTCTTTTTCAGTCTTGTACCTTTTGTTACTGCTGAAGATGGGGAATTTTTTTCCCAAAATGCATCCAGTTTATTGAAATAATAATTAAAAAAAATTGTGGATAAGACTTCGAGCTCCTCCCCCTTACTCCTCTCTGACTTAATTAATTCACGTTAGTCTAGTAGCTCACGTAGACGAGTTCATGCTTATAAACTACACGGACCCGGGTTCGATTCCGAGCTGGGTCACGCATTTTTTTCAGTTTTCCATTACACTCAAATCAACCACAAAACTCTATAAGTCACCAAAACATATTATCTCGGAACATTCATCCTCACAACCCCTCAAAACATAAAACATCGTGAGGCGACTTCCTACTGTGTCTTCACGGGGGCGTACGGGGCGTTTCCCCATTTTCTCCCACGAAAAACAGAATGAAATGCATTATGGTAAATAATAAATTACGAGATGTACTGGATAGATAATAAATATATTTTGAATTCCAATTGAATTTGAATTTGGTCAAACGCTTTAATTTTTAATTAAAATGGAGTCTTTGAGTGCAGCTATGAAATGTTGTGTAGTTTTTTACTGTAGAAATTGCGTAAAATTATTGTCAGAAGTCTAGGTCGGGGAGTAAACATTGCCAGAATATATTTATTATTTTTTCAGTACGGTACATCTCGTAATTTATTGATTACATTGCATTTAATAGTGTATTTCAAGAATAAAATGGGGAAATGCCTAGTACGCCCCCGAGTGGGATGTCGCTTCGACATATTTTGCGATATACTATGTAAAAATAAAAAATTTCTAGTCAAATAAAGCTATATATCCCTTCCTGCTATTCGCTTATGAGAAATATCTGTAATTTGATCATGATAAAACGATTGAAATTCACGCAAATTTCTTTCGTTCAAAAAATTTGAGCTATTTCCTGAGAAAAGTACGCAAAAAAAACAGGTTCAGCGGAGCAAGTCATGCTTTGTGAAAATGCTGTTTTGTATTTCCAGGGGTTGTGAGGGTGAATGTTCTGAGGTAATATGTTTTCCAAAAGAAATATTCTTTTTTGCCTCATTCATCTATATGAGTTCTCAATTAAGACTGGAATAGAAAATCAAATAACTATCTGAATGAAAATGCAAATTTTCAATTTTAGATTTTTTTCTTCTGAGTTAGGGTCCTTTCAAAATATCTGTCAGATGTAGTTTAATGTCCAGCGTGGTTCCAGCCGGGGAAGTAGTTGTTTTCTGTCAAACATTCACAAAAAATAACTTCATTTTTATCGTGGATTTTTCAATTCACAGAAAAATATTTCTATTCATTCAATTGAGAATTTTTCCCTTTTCAACATGAATACCCCACCAGAGGTTATCTTGAACGATGGAAGATAGTGACTAAAGTTTATCTTTCAGTCACAGATTATTCCTATTTTCAAAAAAATCAATGGGAAAACGTGTTGTAAGAAATGTTTTCGCTAAGTAATTCACAACGAAAATATAATGAAAATGAATGATAAATAATGTTTCGGGACAAACTCGTGTTCACTTTTCCAGACCTCTCCCAAAGGAAGTATAATTTTGATAATTTTTTTCATGATTCTTGTGAATTATTTATGCAAAATTTGTTTTAAAATGTCTTTGTTCTCTTATTTTCATGAATGACAAACTTGGTAACTAAATTTAGTAATTTTTTCCATAAGAATAGATGAAAAATATTAATAGTCGAGTCAGTAATAGCAATACGAGTTCAATGAATCCTTTCCATTTTATATCGGATCGTATTCGGTACAGAATAAAAAAATCAACAATTTTTCATCAATTAATCCCACCAACGCATCCCAAGTGGAACATGATTTCGTTAAGTATTTCATTTGAACAATACGTATATGAATTCGTATCTAGGACATATAGAGAGAGTACGAAAATGATAAAATGTTAAATGATAATAATAAATCAGTTTTATTTTTAATCATCCAATTAATGGGGATCGTACGATTGAATAAATTATTATGATGTTAGCGATCCAGTGTGAGGCAAGATTAAGTAATCTCCCCCCAACTCGATTGTAAAATAAAGAATAAACATATAGCATAGATGGCCATATTACAGAGGAATTCATCTCATTTAAAAATGCGCAAACGAAATTATTATGATTTCCATGAAATTCCATGATCGAAATTAGTACCCTTTCCATTTAAGTTTTGAACGATTTTTTATTGTAATTTCTAAGATGTTGATGTGTTGTATATTTTTATAGAAGCATCAATAAATCTTATCTGCAATGAAGCTTTAGAATACCTAAGAATTGTTGAGATATCCTTATGCCTTATATTGAAACTGGACATTTGATTTCGTGGACATATTTTTTTTCCAAGATCCATTAAAAATATTTCTGAAAAATTTGATCCTTCATATTTAACCAATTGAGTTCTCTAATTTCTTCTGTTACGTGATCGTACCTACGATGGCCGAAAATGAACCTGACTCAATAGTTTTGAATGTTCTGAATTTTAATCTTATTATTCATCAAGAAAATCGCAATAAGTGAAGTGAGACAACACTCCCAACACTTCCATGTCTTTTCAAATACAAAGTTTTCAAAGCTGAAAAGTTTCATTAAGTGAGGTATTACGTGGTTTTTAAATCTTGAAATTTTTATCTGAAATCAAACCTACATTTTTTACAGATCTCGCAACCTCAGAATCTCGCTGTTCACAATAGCTGAAAAATCCGAGACAACCCGGCTGTATAGACTTTAAGGATATATTTTTGATTTCAATGAGATTAGTTTGGGGTCGTTTGAACATTGTTTCAAGTTCATGGTTAAATGATTCATTCGCAATTTGCAATCATTCGTAGAGAAGCTTAGCTTGGGTAACATAGTCGTGTTGTATAAATTATCAACAATAGTGCCCCAAAATGCTTCCTTGTGGTACGCCATTGATTAAATGTATATATCAAGAATAACACTCATATCATGACCAGATTTCCAGGTAGTCCTGGAAAAGAAAAATTTTATGGCTTACCTTGTACTTGGTTTCCTTCATTTTCAGTTTCGATCGCCGGATAGACCTCCCTCACCATACGGCTCAATCGTTTCATTGGACCTGGAATGAAAGTTGAAAAGAAATTATATACGGGAATATACTCCTAAAAGATTTTCATTCCAGATGAAAATTAATCTTTGAATTCACGAACTCGAATCATCCAGTCAATGGAATATCTAACTATGCGAATTGATATACAGGGTATAACTTCATGCATATCCGTAAATGACGAGTGTATAATGCAATTTTATAACAAATTGCAGTGGTTAAAAATCTGAGAAAAAAACTTGAAAACATGTTTTGTTCATTGTGAGATTCGACAAAATTTTGGGTAGCGCTGCCCGCCCAATTTCAGGTGACCTGCTCAGAAGAAAACTTTGGCAATTACCGAATGCAATAAAAATTCAACTCGACATTTGAATAATGTAGAATGTTGAAGTGATTGTGTTGTAAATCTCCCATTGCAGGCTACCAGAATGAAGAAAACAACTAACCATGTTATATCCAAACTGGTGATAAAGTAAGAACTATTTGACTTCATACTCTGCTTTGAGGGACTTATCATAATTATCACAGTCATTTGTGAAAAACAAACGACACAAACGGTATTGAAAGAACACGTAAACTGAACATTGTTGCCAAGCAAGATTCTCGGTTTATAAAGCTCTATACGAACGACAGTTTGTTAGATTCTACTAGTGTTTTCTGATTGACTGGTTATGAAAGATCCTAATTAACAACTAATCAGAAAACAGTACGCGATGTGCACGAAAATTGATTTGAACATTATTGTCTTTGTCTTTTCAAACGTTTGCCATTCTATCAAAAAATTATTTGTATTATATTAATATTTCCAGTAAGAAAACGGCCGCACAGTGATTGGCGACTCCAGAATTCAACCAGAATTGAAATTTACTACTTTATTCATAAATGCGACGAGTGATTCATCTTGTCTTCTACTCTTCAAAATACGCACGGAACAGCTCGTAGAATCTAACAAACTTTCGTTCGTAAACAGCTTTATAAACCGTGCAGGTGAAAACTGTGCTTGGCAACAGTGTTCTGAATCACTATAATGGTCGTGATATAATTTTTAAAACAATATTCGCTTGCGAATGTTTCCCTTTTCAATACTGTTTGTGTCGTCTGCTTCTTACAAGTGACTGTGATAATTATGATAAGTGCCTCAAAGCAGTTCTGACTTTATCACCAGTTTGGATATAAAAAGGTCAGTTGTTTTCTCAACTTTGAAATTGAATATCTATTTCGGGCAGCCTGCAATATATACATTTTCCACACAATCTGTGCAACATTCTACATGATTCAAACGTCGAGTTAAATGTTTATTGCATTCGGCAATTGCCAAAGTTTCTCTCTGAGTAGGTCACCTGAAATTCGGCGGGTGGCGCTACCCGAAATTTGGTAGAATTTTACAAAGAACAGAAAATGTTTCAATTTTTTTTTTCAGATTTTTAACCACTGTAATTCGTTATGAAATGGCATTATACACACGTCATTCACGGGTGTGCAAGAGGTTAGATTACACCCTGTATTAAACCAGGTGCCCCATTAGCTTCTTCAAAATGACACTATCATCGGCATTATCGGGGGAAATTAACTTATTCCACCATCTACACCTCTATAGATTTTTTTTGTATTTTTTCTCATTTTCAGATTGAGGAATTGAAAAATAAAGGAAACCAGCATTGTAAATCAGAGTGATTTTGGTTCGGAGACAAAAAAAAATGAAAAGAACTCGTCCTCTGACGTTGATTTTCATTTATTATATAAACAGAAATATGACGAAATAAGCAAGTATCTTATTTAACTAATGCCTAATTTTAAAAAAAGATACATATTAGGTGAAGTAGCAAAATCAGCATATCCTTCGTTTTTTCCATAATTCCAATGACGAAAATATACGATTTGGAAAAAAATGAATATATTGGAGTTTGAAATAAAATGGAAATACGCCTATCGGAAAAAATTACACGCTCTTATGATTCTGGAACAAATCAAAAGTTCCATATTCGCCAGGGCATAGCATATTTACTCTCCTGTTTGAATCAAACGAATTCCCTAGTAAACAGAAGAATATTCCTGTTTTCAACGAACCGGGCAATAAAAATAAATAGATGATCAAAGAGAAGCTCGCTCGATGTTGTTTTTGGTGTTTCTCACGTAAAAGGCATTCGTATTTTTCATTCGAGCTATCAGCTTTGGGATATATTGGTGTTTTCCTTTGAAGAATGCAGTTCTACTTTATTTCTTGGTTCTCATCAGAGGGATTACATCGGAAAAATATAGTCGATTTTTTACCTCGAAGGTATCAATACTGGAATTGCAATGAGAAATAGCGATTGATATCCAAGTAATTTTGACTAGTCTTTAAATCAGTGAGAAAATATTTTCATATACAGGTTGTCGACTAACTTCCTTCACTCTCGTAAATGACAGTCGTATAATGCCATTTTATAACAAATTACAGTGATTCGAGAAAAACCTTGAAAACATTCAACTTTTTTTGTCAAATTCAACCATATTTTTTTGGGAATCACTGTATGCGTAACCTTGAGACGCAAGAAAACACTGGCAATTGCCAGATGCAAAAAACATTCAAATATGTGGAATTTGAACTGATTATTTGATAAATGTAGAAAGTCTCATAATTCTTATTAACGTTCGTTGCAAGCTATCGGCGATAAGTATTCTTCAAAACTGTGCTTCTACGTTAACTTTACATCAATAAAAACCAACGAGCCTCGTTATATCCAAACTGGTAGATACAGTCAGAACTAGTAGATGAAATCAGCATACTTCAAAGCACTTAAACTACAATAATCGAAAAATCAGTTGTAAGACATTGAGAAACAGTTGATTCTCAAGAAAAGTAAACAACGCTAACCATTGATTTGAGACTTTGAAAGCAAATTCACTGAGCCAAGTAGTGCTGCCAGAAAAGTATTTAAAAAATTCTCGTGCGTGCCTCTAGCGGTGAATTTGGAAGCTGTCTACTAAAGACATGACTTTCATCAGATTCGACTACTGTATTCTGATTGGCTGGTGCATGACAGATCTTACTTAGCAACCAATCAGTAAATAGTACAAGATGTGCATGATAAGTCATTTGTACATCATTGTCCTTGAGCAGCTTGCAGATCAGTCGATAGAGGTGCGGCAAGTCTTTGCGTCGAAGTTATAATTAAATATGATGTTCAAAAACCGTAATTATACCGGGCCACCCCTATAACTTCTGCATTCGTGAGCGGATTTTTCTGAAATTTGGTACAGTTATATAAGCAACCATTTCGAGTTTGATCACATTACAATCCAATATGGCGAACTTTCGGTTTTTCTGGAAATGCTAGCAACTTTGTTTTTTCAAATGGAACACCCTGTATATTTTGTATATATATTCAAGTTCAACAGGTCAAATCAACTCCAAACCTTATGTCAAATGTAATTTTTTTGAAATAATTGAAATTAAAATTATTTTTTTATTTTACTTCGTGGATAAATGATATTTGGTTATTCACAATGAGTCGCACATAACAGAGAAACAAAATGTTTCCCGAAAAATCATTTTTGTGTCACTTACTGGTTAATCAATTCAAATGGAATTCCTATGGGCCACCCACCTGTCTCTCTAGAACATACAATAACCCATTAACGCCGAAATTTTCAAATTTGACTTTGGAACGTTATCAGTTATTCTTAACCGACGTAACCAAAAAAGAGGAGGTTCTCAATTCGACGCGTATTTTTTTTTATGTATGATCACGCACAATTTTTTACAGAGCGGTTCGATTCCTATGATTTTTTTTTTCATTGGATAGAGTGTTCTTTGAAGTTGGTGCCATTTTAATTTCAACATCCATCCCTAATGGTAGCAAAATGAAGGATATTGATCGTTCACCCTCTGAATTTTGGTCCGTTAACCGATTCTATCAGGCATAACTTTGTAGTGGGTTTTCCGATTTGGATGATTCTTTTTTCACTAGGAAGGGTATACCTCATAGTTGATCGAATTCTGGATCTAGAATGAAATGATCCACCCCTATGGGTAGGAAATTAGGGGATGATTGATTTTTCACTTGTGAACTTTGGCACACATATGTAGTTGACATTGACAGACCCTCTTACATCCGTCAAAATGGTTAAATTCTATGAAAGGATGGAGTAATATACGAAGTGATGAAATCAACTAACCAGAACTTTCAAAATTAATTTATATTATATAACAATAAATAGTTAAAATAGGAAATCATATTATTCAATAGTTGATAGTTGATGAAAGCTAGGGAAGAAAGTATTTTGGAAGTAATCAAAAATTTAATAGGTGGTAATCAGTAGATTTCAGCAACAAAAACTTGAAAAATAAAAGCTTTTTAACAAAAAATCAAACCGACGAAAAAATCAACTAAAAGCAAAAAATAAAATAAACCTTCTTAGTCTAAATGATAATTGAGCTCCTAAACTAATGTGAGTAACTGATTTTGAGTCGGCGCCAAAAAAACTAGCAATTGGATTAAGTAAAGCGTAAAATGATGCACGGCTGCGTTTTGATTACTTGTTTCAAAGTAATATAATGATCTTCGATGATTGTTTGTTTGGCGCCGACTCAAAATCAGTTACTCACATTAGTTTAGGAGCTCAATTATCATTTAGATTACGAAGGTTTATTTTATTCTTTGCTTTTCAGTTGATTTTTCCGTCGGTTTGATTTTTTGTTGAAAAGTTTTTATTTTATATCCTTCAACTGACTGGGACATAAGGTTTTCCAAAAATAAAATACCGAATTATTAAAACTATCAGATGGGTCCATATGGTCCCGCTAGGCGGTTTCCTGGTTAAATTACTTCACGATAAAAAAAAACATTGTTTTGAATGTTATTATTCCATTATATATTGCAGAATCAAGCACTTACTACAGTAAAAATCACCATGTACCTATATATGCAATGAAAAAAAATTATGCAATATCGAACTTGGTATTCATTACACATTGTTCTAACTTTTTCGAAACAATTTGAGGCAGCACATCGCTTTCTTTTGCCCTCTGGGACTGGAATAACGCAATAATCAAGCCTATGCTGTCTCATGTTAGCAGACACACGTAGCGTTTCACCCACAGGAGAAGATGGTCCACCACCCTGACTCGGAGGACTCTTGAATCTTGACAGATATTATTGGAATTTTAATAAATAAATGAGGTGAATCAGGATCTGCGCTCTATATAGAATATTTTACTTCGCCTTCATTGTTTGAAGCTTATGGTATATCTCGTGCATCTTGAAGTGTGATTCTTCTGAAATAACAAACATCTAAACTTATTTCAGCTCAGCGCCTAGCGGTTCCATATGGGACCATCAACATTTACACACCAATATAAACAAAAGTTAAATTTGTATAGTTATTTCGAAAAATATATACTTTCTAGCAAGTTTTACCAACAATTATAATTGGGTGACAATTCCTAGAATATACTTAAAACTACTTACCGTAATTGGGACCCGCAATTTTTATCCATTGCACAATTGCACTTGAAACAAGTTCCTGTCACAACCAGCTGAATCTCGAAATACGCATAAACACTGCTTCGGTGTACTTTATCTAACATAATAACGCAATCTGTATTGATTCAGATTGTTCTTGTCCATGCCTGTACCTATTAATTAGGAAGGAGTTAAGTGGGTCCATACGGGCCCGGTAGGCGCTAATCATTTTTGTATTTCGGTGCAGTAACAAATTTTTATACATTAAAAATCTACAACTATTTCATGAGTTTCCTTGCAGTTCGAATAATTTTTCAACTAAGCCGTAAACCGTGGAAAACAACATTTTACCTTAACATGTTAATTTTTCTTTCCTAGACTTTGGTTAGGATATTTTCTCCTGAAACTACATTTCTCTCTGACACTCCTAGGTTAGACCCCTTTGATTTGGATAGACTCAATCATTAATGCGACACTAGATATTATTTGGTTAATTTGGATGGAGAACATTTTTATTTGAACGTTTACATCTTATGCTCAGTGAGAAAGTGGTATTTATTTTGTTATTGTTTCGATGATTTATTCATGTCCAATTAAATGTTCGAAATTTTGCCCATTTACTCTAACACACAACCTGGTCCATTCCACTGTACACCTTATGACAGCAGTGAGTTTATTCACACCGATTCTTTGTATGCTCCCTAAATTCTCATTTTCAAATCCTCCAGCGTTGTAGGCTGACGAGAATAAACTTGGTTTTTAATATGACCCCAAAAATAAAAATTGAGAGGAGAATGGTCGTTAGATCGTCGAGGCCATCGAATTGCAAGGAAACTCATGAACTAGTTGTAGATTTTTGAATGTATACAATTTGTTACTGCACCGAAATACAAAAATAATATGTAATTTTTTCCCATAGGGGTTTTATTTGAAAAAAAATATTTTTTGATCAAAATGTGATGTCTGAATTGATTCATCAATAAGTGACACAAAAACTAATTTTTCAGGAAAAATTATGTTTCTCTGTTATGTGCGACTCATTGTGAATAGCCTTGACCAAATCTCATTCATCCATGAGGTAAAATAAAAAAACAATTTTAATATTAATTGTTTCAGAAAAATTACATTTGATATGAGGTTTGGAATTGTTTTGACCTGTTGAACTTGAATATGTAAAAATATACAGGGTGTTCCATTTGAAAAAACAAAGTAGCTGGCATTTCCTGAAAAACCGAAGTTCGCCATATTGGATTGTAATGTGATCAAATCCGAAATGGTTGCTTATATAACTGTACCAAATTCCAGAAAAATCCGTTCACGAATGCAGAAGTTACAGGGGTGGCCCGATATCCTGTGTCAACCGGTATTGTAAACAAAATCGAAACACAAACATTAGTCATGTAATAATTGTAAGATGCCAGTTCGCTGAAGTTTGTTTTTCATTGGAATAAAAAGATGTGTTCCCAATGCATTTCTCCAATAGTGTAATGAACAGTTCTTCTAATAATTTTGGCCTTGTTAAAATAATTTAATAAAAACCCTCTACACAAAGCAAAACAGCTTCGGGATCGCCTGGCAGCCCTCCCAATCGCTTTTATATCCAGCATATTACATAATGTAAAATACAACACATTTTTGAAACCTCAATTACAAATTTTCCATAATAAAATTCAAGGTTGGTGTAGCAATGGGAATATGGCAGCCAAGCCAGATCACTACTCCATTTTCATTTGTCTCTGGATAAGTATATAAGCATATGGTCCAAATCCAATTTTAATATGATTCCTTTCGATTTTCACAATTTCTGTGACGAAAAAAATATAGAAATAACAGGTTCATCATGGGAGTATCTGCCCGGAGAAAAATACATAATACTTACCATACGGTATTTTCGATATTATTGCCACGAATCTGGATTCTCTGCTGGACAATATTTTTAACAGAAATGTAACTATTATCCTAAATAGTGACTTCAATCTGAATTCACTTGGAAAAAATGATGTATGTAACAAAATTTTCTACTGATATCGTATAATCTCAATCCCAACAAAAACAATTCTAGACCAGATTTATAGCAATAATTCAGATTACGACAAATATATAGTATTGGTAAACAACATATCGAATCCCCGAACAATACTTTACTCGTTCAATGTGAGAAACCTTGATATTCCTGAAAATATTACCTTATATACTACCAAGAGAATATTGAGCGATTCGAACGTCAATAATCTCATAGCAAAATTAAAAAATGGAACATGGGCCGAAACAACAAGCGTCGAAACGAAATTCAAGATATTTCACGACAATCTGGTTTATCACTTTGATAGAACATATCCACGGAAAACGATTTAAATCTCCAAAGGCAACAGAAACGCAAAAGAATGGGTTAACGACAACATCAAACAATCAAGCAAACATTTGAAACACCTGCCCAAAAGAAAGATTCTGATCTAGAAAAAACCTATAAAATAAAAAATAAAAACACAAACTCACGAAAAGTAACTATTATAACAAAGTACATTCCTCCTTCAACATCAATAAGACTACTTCGAATATTATTTCTGAGTTGAGAGGAAGATCCTCCATGAATAAAAATATAAAATATAAAATAAGTCAGATCCGCACAATCTCGATAATTATCGGCCAGTCACAGTGCCTCCAGTACTATCAATTTTTTTTTGAATATTGTATGCTTTCTCAACTCCTAAACTTTTTGAACGTAAATTACTTACTACATCCCGATCAACATGGTTTCCGTGCAGGACAATCAACGATCACTGCTATTAACTCTTTTTATCGAAACATTATACAATCAATTGAATCTGCTCAAAATACAACAGGATTCATTTGAATGGAATGAGAGGAAAACCTTACGAATGGTTCAGTTCTTTTCTTGAAGGAAGAATTCAGCGAGTAAAAATCAATCACACCAACAATAATAAAAAATTACTCATGCCTCATGCCAGGAGTTTGCACATGTTTATATGCTGATGACGCTACCCTGCTTTTCTGCGACGAATCCGTACTTGAACTCCAAAATAAAATAAACAACATAACTGATGCATTACATAGTTGACTGGGCAACAACTCTCTGTTCCTTATCACATATGAAAAAGTTTCTACTTTCCATACCAGACAAACACTAATATACCTTTCTTGGACTTGGACATCTGCGGCACACCTCAAACAAAGTACATCCTCCAAATGCCTAGGCATAATAATCGACAACGATATCAGCTTCAAATCACATTGCAAAAATCTAACTAGCCTCTGCACTCCATATGCTACCAAATTAGAATTCGTTTTTTTTTAGATAAATCAATCAATCAATCAATCAAGCAAAAATATTCATTTGTACTATTTACATGTTACATATTGAACTTAACTATTATATACATATACACAATGATATACATATACACAATAATATCTTCGGTCTCCTGCTAGAGGGATGGGTAGAGGGAAAGAGTTGTGGCTTTTTGTTTGGGGACTATCTGACTGTCCGCTTGCCCTCCCGAGGGGGCGAAGGGACAGCCCCTGGTGTTGGCAGGTTTATTTGTGGACATACTAGTCTGGTTCATTTTAAAGAATTTATACTGTTAGCTGCCTCCTACTTTCGTTCATGCACCTTCGTCCTTTTTGTTTGATTTTCGAAATTTCCGGATGTATTTAATCTTATCTACGTTTTTGGTTTGGGCATTACCTGATACTGGAAAATAGCATAAAAAACCAGCTCTATAAAATGATGAATCTAGTTTACTCTTGTTTAATCACGCTCAGGTACAATCAAGAAATTGCTACGCAATCACAGTATAGGGAAACTCCCCAGAGGCGAAATACGTACTCATCGCACAAAAGTGAATAATTCGCTGCCTTGCAAATGTCTCCTAGAAGACTTCATGTCGAGATCTCTTCAAGAAACTTGGAGTTCTTCCACTTCCTGGTTTTTATATTTTAGAAGTAGTAACATATATCCACGCGAACAAAAAAATGTTTCGCACAAATAATATCACAATTATAACTCGGGGCAAAAAACCGACTTCCATTTACCAAATTCACACCTCACCATTTGCCGAAAATCACTAAATATTATAGGATTGAGATTACACAATGAACTACCCAATGAGCTGAAGGTAGTAGAACAAGCGCATATCTTCAGAAAAAAACAAAAGCTTTTCTACTGGGCATTACTCCATACAACCTCGACGAATATTTTGAATATTTTTAACGCTATCTTCTCTTTTATTGTTATAACAAGCATTTTACCTGAAGCCTGACATCCATAATTGTTCTGATAATTCTATTGTTTCTATGAATTATGTCTTTGATGTGTCTCATTTATTCATATATATATATATATATATATATATATATATATATATATATCCCATTTTATTTTTTAAATCATATATTTTGAGGCTATTAGAATTGATATAATCTGCTTTATGGAAGGCATGCTCTAGAGTCTGATATGATAATTAAAAAATAAAATTGATATATTTCATGGTTTTTTCGAAAAAAATCACCATTTTGCAATATGGACATTTCCAGGTGAGGAGCTTTGGTAGTTCTTTTTATAACTTGGTAAAACCTTTCAAATTTCAGTTTCTCCTTTTTTGATTTGGGAAGTATCTGGATATTTCACAACATACGATGTTGGGAGTAAAATTGATATGTTTTGTTTGAAAATATGAACAGGGTGTTCATATAAGGTGTGGAAACATATGCGACTGAATCATTAACTTTAGTAACTAGCTAAGATTTGCCTCTTGGGCAGTATTCATTTTGAAAAGGGGAACATTCTCAGTTGAATATTGAAAAAAAAATATTTTTCTGGAAATGGAAAAATCTGCCATAAAAATTAAACTATTTTGCATCTAACACAAAACAACTACTTTCTTGAATATTTATTTACAATATTCAATTGAGAATAATACCCTTCTCAATATAAAATTGACATGTTTCATCGTTTTGCGAAAAACTCAATGTTTTAGGTTTGAAGAGAACATTTATCAAATTGGGCTATATACATATATATATATATATATATATATATATATATATATATATATATATATATATATATTGTTGTGTTATGTTGTATATAATTGTTAGCAAGTTTTTCTTTTTCTTTCTATTTATTTAAATTTTTTGACCCTTTTTTCCTGTACACTTCACCTCTCTTTTTTTTTATTTCACTTTTTTCAGCTCATCGGTACGCCTTGTAGAGATGATTCTCTCAATCTCAGGAGGATTGCAGCTGCGCCATCTAGTTGTTTTCTTGATGTCAATATACTGTTTATGTTAGAAAAATTGATTGCAAAATGATCAAATGATAAATGATGGGTCCAAAAATAGTAAGAAAGTTGTTTTTTTATTGAAATATTACTTAAAACAACCTATGCCTGCGATATCTATATTATTCTAGCAATACTTTTCAACCAATCCGAATTGAAAATTTAAAATTTGCTTGCTCATGCGTAATAATAGAAATATTCCAAAAATAAATATTAATAGGTTATTCTCAGTCTTTTTAATGAACAGAAGAAGAATATTTTACTCAAAATGATGTGTTTTTTATAATCAAACCGAGAATGGTGATGGTCCGATGAATATTCCCACTCGATTGAGTTTATGAAGATGAAGTATTTCTTGCACTCACACGAATCCAGGAATGTTTTGTGGTTAGTTTGAAGAGGATGTCTTATAAAATTTGGCCTCCTTACTGCTAGTGAAGTGAAAAGTTGGGACTCTAACCTCCAATTCTTGGTAAGTGGTTTCTTAGTAGATTTTGTTCCTGATTTGTTACAAAGTTTATTGTATGCATGAATGTCTCTCAAATGCCTCAGTTATAAGCAGTTTCCTTTAAAATTGATCATAGAAATTTACAGTTCTCTATTTTCCTTTCTCCTTGGGTACCATCACTTTTTTGTTATCTTTTATCAATTTTCACTATCAGCATCTTTTTTAAAACATATTTTTCAACTTCTTACCTATTATATCTTATGTTATTTACAAATTTGATTTCTACACATTGAATGAGCTGATGAAACATAATGATAATAATAGAAAAACTCTACTGCCACCCTCTTGAATTATCTGCATCGATTAGAATATGGCCAAAGGTTTTCAAGATGCAAACCGTACAGAAAAAAATTATAAAAATAATCAAAGCAGGTATTTATGCAGTTTTTGAATATCATTGTGTCCTATTTTTATTTGACATATCTACCATATTATATATATATATATATATATATATATATATATATATATATATACAAATCATGATGATATCAGCCGCAAATGGCGATGATTAAATTATGGGTGACAACGACATTCAAATTCGGAGATGAACATTTCAATAATACTAATTTGATTTGATTTGAAATTTAATTTGCCAAATTGGATCTGCTGGATCTTTACAGCTCAAAATAAATGAATAAAACAGTGTGATAAAATATCATTAACGTTTCGAAACTGTACATCAATTGCATTCTACCGTAAGTACTGTTAACAAATCCTATTTCATCTAATTTATGATTTTCAAGTGATTCTGACATATATTTCATAATTCACGCGATGTAGAGTTTCAGACTCCTTGTAGCATGTGAAACAGAAATGAGTACAATGGATTTGCCTTTGTGATACTTATACTCGAATGCATTATGTTCACGTCCTGGTGACGAAACGCAATTGTTTATATTCAGATTGTTCAAACATTAATTGCTATTTACAAATAATGTGCTTGATAACTGACAGACGTGTAAATACACTGACTTTTGAGAAGAGAAAACAATATTCGTGATGAGAGTATTTCAAATAAAACTCGTTGATAGACATTTGTTCTTTGTCGCGCCATCTGCAAACTGTGGTCAGGGCACCAGGATAGTTGATATGACTGACTGACCTTTTAGAATTCACCTCTGATAATGTTAACCAGATCGTTTTGGGGGATGAAACCTAAAAAAATGTATCATTGAAAGATTCAGGTTTGAATAAAAATTAAAATTCTGTGTTTCTAATTGTAAAAGATGTCCCATGATATGACAACTTGATTGGTGATAAATCCAAAATATATAAATACGTAGATTTATGGCATTAGGCGCAAATAGGATTGTATCCAAACTAGTGTCCGACTGTAGAAACGCCATAGAAAAATTATCAAAAACAAGCAGACAGATTAGTCAAGATAGGATCGGGAAAGACCCCAGTCGGACCTGAACCCATCTTGGGAATATCCAGCAGCCTGGCAATCTCAAATATGGAGGAACTGCTACAAAAGATTGCAAGAGGCGCCAGGCATGAGGCAATCAAAGCTCCACATGAAGGGATCATCGAAAAAAATGTCTAAAGAGATCCTGTCACTTAACAGACGGGACATCAAGACTGTGACTGGGCTCCTAACGGGACATAATCACCTGAACAGGAACATGGAACTCATCGGGATCACAGATGATCCCCTATGTAGATGGTGCCTGGAAGATGACGAGAAATCGTCGCACATTCTCACTGAGTGCCCAGCTTTGGTGCACCAGAGGGAGATCAACCTTGGGAGCATAATTCTGAACCCAGAGGACGTCGGAGAGATTCAGCTGAGGAAGTTGCTGAATTTTGTCAAAGAAATCGGCATGCCAAGCTGATTTTCTGAGAACAAGTGGGCGCACAATGGACCCAAATAGAGAGGCCTACGTGCACGGAGTTCTTCGGAACCCGCCTACCTTGTGCGAAGAAGAAGAAGAAGAAGAAATATATTGTGAAATATACCTTTCCGACTGACCGCGCCAAATTTTTTCAATTTTCAACAATGTTATATTACGTCATATGAATACAACTAGGGGTAACACACCAGGGGTTGTTCACAAAATGAATGACATTGTACGAATCAAATCCTTGGACATTTTGGTATATACAAACTCTTAAACAAAAAATAAAACCGACGAAAAAAGAAACTGAAGAGCAGAAAATAAAATAAATCTTTTTAGTCTTAATAACTGAGCTCCTACACTAATGTTATTAACTAATTTTCAGTCGGCGCCAAACAAACGAGCAAATTAATTACGTAGACGTAAAATGATGATAGTGGGGTGCGCGGCGGCGGCGCGTCCCTCCGCCAGGATTTGCCGAGCGTTCTCGGAGTCAATATCAGCGAGACAGCTACCCGAACGGGCGAACACATGAGGGCACACGTAGTTGCGAGTGGTCGTGCGGAGAGCGCTTTTTTGGAATGTTATTGCTTCTCGCTGGATATTTCACGTTGCATGTTCATGTTATTTTGTTTTGATCATTTCTTTAGAGTAATTTGATGATCTTCGTTGATTATTTGTTAGGCGCCGACTCAAAATTAGTTACTTGCATTAGTTTAAGAGCTTAGATATTCAGACTAAAAAGGTTCATTTCATTTTTTGCTTTTCGGTTTCTTTTTTCGTCAGTTTCATTTTTTGTTAAAAAGTTTTCATTTTTAATTTTTTTGTAGCTGAAATCTACTAATCGCTACCCACTTTATTTGGATTACTTTCAAAATACGTACTTACCTTACTTCAATACTATAACCATCTGGTACCAGCGATTTGTCCGCGTTGAACTCTGTATTTTTTGTGACAACTATTACAAATTCACTCAACCCTTTAGGGACAGAATTTCAAAAAATACTGAAATACGTATTTCTTTATTTGTAACGAAAACCTCTTACTTCAAATCTAACGGAACCTCACACAAACTTTCAACCCCCAAGGTGTTGCATTTATAAAACACTGTAACATGTATCTCTTCATCCCTCACAAAGACTTCAAATACCAATTTTTATGACCCTTACTTGAATACTAACGAAACCCCCATTAGGGGTTGGAGTTCCAAAAACACCAAAACACGTATTCTCTATTCGTAACAAAGACCCCCAATATCAATTTTCATGAACCTAACTTCGAAACTAACTATACAGACTTTCAACCCCAATTTTACCCCTTTAGGGTTGAATTTTCAAAAACCCCGAAACACATTTATCCTAATTGGGGAAGAAGACCTCAAATACTAATTTCCATGACTCTAATTTCAAAACCTACTGTACTTTCACTTTCACCCTCCTCCTCACCCACCTTTCTATCCCTTTAGGGATAGAATATCAGAAAAATTTGCTGTAAAAATTTTAGCTCTTAGGTTCAGCGGTTTGTTGTGGGCGTTGATCGTATATCAGTCAATCAGTGAGTCAGTTAGTCAGGACATGTTATTATAAATGTACCTATTAGCCCAAATTCGAGGTAGCTGCTGTGAAACGTTGAGGAAATCCCTCGACTGTCTTCCGTTTCCATCATCAGATTGATTCCGGGTCTCCATTATGTTGTAGTGTCATCATAACTACACATGTGTGCTAAGTTTCAACAGAATCGGTTCACCGGTGTGAAATCAATAAATCATTCCCTATTTTTCTACCCTTAGGGGTGTAATTTTCTTTCATACTCAAACTTCCAAGCAAACCGTAAACAGTAAAGGAATAATCATATAAATCGGATAACCCAGTACAAAGTTATGCGTGGTGGAATCGGTTGAGAAGTAAAAATTCTGTGGGTGAACCAACAATCATCCCCCATTTTCCTATCCTTGGGACTGAATTTTTTTTCACATCCAAATGGGATCAACTTCCGAGGTATACCCTATCCATTAAAAAAAGAATCATCAGAATCGGACTACTCTGTGAAAAGTTATGCGTGGTCATACATAAAAAAAATATAAGCGTTGACTAGAGAACCTCCCCCTTTTTTTTCGTCGGTTAAAAATGAAATGGATGTCCCGAACAGCACCAGACGGAAAGTGTTTCGATTTATCAACATTCTGTCGGTCACTGTATGTATCTTCAATAATAAAATTATCACCTCCAATAATTTCCAGGTCACGTTACTTTATTATTTCTGTAGCTTTCTCTGTTGCAACTGAACGCTGATGATTATTCATTATTAATAAAGTTAATAAAATCCATCACTTTCTCTTCATACCGATGCAAGCATGTATGCATCATCGTTTATATATTGTTATACATATGCTGAAAAATGAGGTTGTGTAATTACTGGTAATTTCCAGGTCTGGTGTTGAGAATACTTTATTTGGAGGATTGTGTGTTAATTTGTTCCTCCAGTTGTCCCAGTAATAATACTGATCTATTGATACAGATGATATAAGAAAATATATAATGCTATTTCATTCGATCATCAGTTATTTGGAACTATGCTGTAAATCATTTCTTATCTGATGAATATTTGTCTGTGCTGTGTCACAGTGAACACTGTCTTCCAAACGAAAACCTCAACAATATCCAAATTCAACAATTCAACTTAGCTGCTTACTTTTGTAGAAGCGAAAAAAATGAGTGGGTGTAACCTTGTAAAATTTAACTTCTTTGATTCCACATCTGATTTTATGAACATCCTGTTCATATTTTCAACAAATCGAAAAGTATAGTTATGTATTTCGGGTATACAGGGTGTTCCATAATTGAATGCTGATCCTAAAGGGCGATAATCCTTGGATGATTTTAAGAAAAATTCTTCATATGAACATAGGTCCGCAACCGCTTTATTTCTGTGATACAGGATATTGAAATGTAACAAAAAAATCAGTTCGTCCCCAATATCTCTGAAACCGCTCTTGCTATTTTCCCCAATTCTGGTACACGCAAAGTACGCAAAAAATAAATTTTTTCCATGATAAAGGATTTCCTCATTTTCATTAGTGGCGTCCCTGTTAACATGCCCTGCCATATTTTTGGTCAAAATAATGAAACGCCACTGTTTTTTTTCCAAATGAATATGATTTTTGTAATTGTCCTCTATCTTTTCATAAAAATGGTCTCATGCCTTTTTTTCGTCCGGCCAATGGTTTTTGTGTTAGAAAATAAAATGCATTCATTTGCTTGTCCCTATGCGAAATCAGCCGTTGAAGAGTAGAGTTGTGGGCTAGAAACATCTAGTATGCCAAAAACACATTTCGTTGTTTCCAACATAAACAATTTTGACACTTCTTCAGCTAGATACGTGATATTATTTACGTTATAAAAACTTGTTTATTAAACAAAAACATGGTAAGTTTTACAATACCGAATTAGCAGACATGCATTACTTGTATGGCTTGCTGACGGGAACTCATATGAAGCCAGGTGACTGTATTAAGAGCGCTTCCCAAATAGAATGATTCCTAATGCTCGAACGATTTCAAGCACCCACAGAAGGTTATGTGAAACAGGAAGTTTTGAGCCAAATCATCACTTTAAAGGAGCACATCGGACTGCAAGAACTCCAGCAATTGAGGTAGCTGTTTTAAATTCAGTTGGCAAAAATCCTGAAATAAGTACGAGGCAACTTGCCAATAATTTGAATATCGCCCATATTCTTGTACATGATTATTTATTATATCCCTACCACATTCAACGGGTTCAGGCTCTACTTCCTCGAAACTTTCCATTACGAGTGAATTTCTGCCAATGGTTTCTCCAGAAAGTTACTGAAAATCCTTTATTAGACAGGGAAATTTTATTCACGGACGAAGCTAGTTTTACTTAAAACAGGATCAGAAATTTCCATAATAATCATTTTTGGGCCGAGGAAAATCCGCATGCAATCGTGGAATCTCATCACCAGGAGCAGTTCTCATTGAATATCTGGGCTGAAATCATTGGAGATTACCTAATTGGACCTTTTTTTTCACCACGCAGATTGAATGGACATAATTATCGCCATTCTGATATACTAGTTGATTACAAAAAATTTTCGCCGACCTCGTTCCTGGGGTCATCGTGAAACTTCCGATATCCATTCATTTCAACTAGGAGAAAACTTACAATATTAGGATTTTAAAATATAAATTTGACAGCGCGAAGGTAATATGATTCGACATTTGAATAGTATTTGAATTCCTGTATGTTTAGTTGTCTATACCACAATGATGCATTAATAGAGAAATCGACCATTAATAGGTTATTAATGGTCGATTTCGGTGTATGTTTGGCTGCATATATCACAATTATGCATTAATACAGAAATTGAACATTAACGATCGATTTCGTATAGATTGAACAGACTTGTTGATACGAGGTTGCCGGGAAAGGTTCTTTTATACAGCAGAGTTTTTGAAGGCAAAAATGATAGAATAGACATTTTGCCAACACAGTGTATGTACGTATCCTGGGTTTCGATGTTATACATATAGGTACTTATTACTAAATCGATGAAGTACCCAGTGTTATAGAAGTGTTCAAAACTTGGCGAGGTTTTGAACATCTCAAAAGTTCTTCGATGGTGATAGCACTGATAGCAGGCACAATCTAGCGATAAAGGTAGAGAATTAAAGATCGATGTCAGTAAAAATCAGTTGACAGAAAGGTTTACTTTCGCGATTTTGTTTCAATTGAAGTTCACTCTTTTCTCAATTTTAAATTTCGTATATTGATAATGGTGTTGGTGATCTGCAAGTGGGCAAAACAAGAGCATCATCAGTTCAAAAGTTACAGCTACAGAGACGAAAAACAACAAAAGTCAAGCATCAATTTCACTATGTAAATTAAAATGCTGACTATTGAACATTATATTTGTTTCAGTAAGTAAGTACCTACCAACAAAGTAACAAGCGAACACCAAAACTCTCTCACAGAAGGTGTCATCTTCCTGCCCACTCTGATTAATAGGCATAACAAACACATTGGACAAAGCACATATTACTATGTTTCTAAATGTATCAAATCCGTAACTGTTTGGCACAACATTTCTTTAAAACCGAAACTTATTTTGAAGTCTTCCAAAAACTGCTTCAACTACCCATCTAAGCATCGTTACAAGTCTCGATGCATTTGTTTGCTGTCTAGTCAATAATAATAATAATGGTATTATTGGTTTAAGGAGAAGAACCCTCCTGCGATCTTCAACACCCCAAAGAAGAATTGGGCACCTATCTTTCGACCTATCCCAGTCCCACCCTTTAGGGAGAATCATAGATTGGGTTACGCCGAATAAGCGCGCTACCGTTATAACTCAGCCACGATGGGACCGCGTGATAAGACAAGCTACTGGCTCTTGGATGTCAGTGCTCGAGCGGGTTGTGTCTTCTTTCTGAAGACTGAGGTGCGGAATATGCAATGAAATGCGCACCACATACGGGGCAGTATCTCAACTACCTCTCCAACCATCTGAGTTCGACAAAGAGAGGGATCGTGAGAACATTGGTAGAGAGAGCGATGCACATGTGCAACGACGAGGAGTCACTAGATGCCGAATTAAACCACATCAGAGAAGACCTTCACCGGAATGGATACCCCAAGAAACTCCTAGGAGAAGTATTGAAACAACTCCAGAGAACCAAGACATCTGAAGAGCATCAACAAATCACAGTGATCTGCCTTCTGTACATTAGAGGTTTCTCCAAGAAGATCAGAAGGATCGGAAACAAGTTCAACATCAAGAGCTGCTTTCAATTCGGCAGTTTCCTCACCCAGACCAAACCTGACAACAAAAATGAAATCAGCAAGTATTGCATTTATGAATTTCCATGTGAATGCGGATATTCCTACATTGGAGAGACAAAGAGGCCGTTATCGATAAGATTGGATGAGCACAAGAAATGTACTCAATGTGAGGAAACGTCAAAATCGGGAATTGCCATCCAATTCTATGGGACGAAGCATTACGAAAGTTCGAAGAGGTCGCCTACATCGAAGCCAATAACCAAGCGTTGAGATCAAGAACGTATGGAAACCACTAATTGATCTTTCTGGCGGACAGCAGAGGCGCGAAACTTCACGCACCACCACACCGCGCGACATTACACGCATCATTGCACCGACATACATATAAATTGGTAAGTAGCACCTAAACTTGTCAGTATTTACCTGAAGACGATTGCAGATACAAGCATTCGAAACATTATGAAAACCTTTCAAATCCGTCCGAAACGAGAGTAAACAAGTTACAACCTTCGAACAATAAAATTATAATTTAGAAAAACTACAAAACACGCTTATGAAGCAATAAGGACTAAAATGTTGAAAATAATAAGAATTAAGTCATTGATCAAAAAAATTTATCTCATGTAAAAAAAGCGGGAGGTGATTGACATCAGTAATCTTGATATAATTATGAAAAGTAAGTAAAGAGCACCCCCACGCTTGTTTTACATAAGAGAAAATGTTTTGGTCAATGACTTTATTCCTATTATTTTCAACATATTGCTTCATAAGCGTGTTTTTTAGTTTTTCTAAACTATAATTTTATTTTTAACTTAGTCCATATTGCTACAAAAGACAAAAAAAATCCATAATTTGGCGAAGATGCATTCGCCATATTTTGAAATGCAAATTATGTTGTGAAAAATTTGTGCTTTCGCCATATTTTTTAAATGATTTTTTTTTCAGATGATCTAGGTGCGAATACTAGGTCATAGCTATGAAATTATTGTTCCCAATATGTTTGAACAGGGAAACATTCTCAATTGAATATTGATAGAAAGATTTTTCTGTGAATTGAAAAATCCACGATTAAAATGAAGCTATTTTTTGTGGATGTCTAACAGAAAACAACTACTTCCCCGGCTGAAGCCACGCTGGACATTGAACTACATCTGATAGATATTCTGATTTTATGAACATCCTGTTTATATTTTCAACAAATCAATGTATGAACAATTTTCAAATACTTCGGACATCTGGAAGTAGGTGAAAAATAATTTCAAAGATTATAATACCTACATTCATTCATTGACACCTACAGGTGAAGTTAATAAGCGTGAATAAAATCAATGTTTTTGACAATAATTGACAAGAACTTATTACATAAGATAACTCATTCTAGATTGAAAAACAAATTCTAAGCATTTAATTTTTTTTTTAGGAACCGCCCAAATTTTCCCGTCAAAAGCATATCCTCCTTTATTGAGAAAACTGCATCAACTGTCGTACCATATCTCGTTGATTGGAGTGAAGAAATTTCAATGTTGAATTCAATTTTCCCTCAACCAATTAATCAATGGTTAAGATTCTTCTAAACGGAAATTAGCATTGCTTTCTGCAAACCTCAAGATTCATTTCAGCCTTTTTTTTTGTGGTGGTCCCAGACTTCGTTGAACAAACATGTTCATCTATTTTTTGAAAGCGCTTCTTTGATTCTCAGAGTTAACGTAAAACCCAATTACGTCACCCAGCCACATATTAAGTAAAAAAAACGACTATTCTGCGACTTTTTCCAATTACAATATTCCAGTAATCCTGCTGACGCGCGCGATCATAGCCGCGAATGGAAAGCATCAAAAATTAATATATGGGCTCCCACGAAAATATAAAACTGTTGTAGGCAGTCGATTCTCAATAACTATTAGTGTATAGGAGTGGCTGAACGCCCAACGTGTCAGACTACGTTTATGAATTATCTAATACATTTATATAATTCGAGAAATTGTTGAACTCAATTTTTTTCCAAAATTCTCTTCAGAGTGCAAAATAGACTGGGGTAGAAATCTTTGTTCTTATTTAATTTTTGTCAATCGTTTCAGGCACAATTTGACACAATAAATAGCCAGTTCTTCTTCTTCAACTCAAACAATCTAACCTCTCAAATCTGACTTAGTTTGAGGTTAGATTGTTCGTTTGTTGAGGACGAGTTTGTGTAACTGTTAAAGGACGATTTTTTCCATAGACAGGGCTGTTTTTTGTGCCAAATTGTACGGAAACTGAGTGATTCAAGGTGTGTAGTTCATGTTTAAAAAAAAAAAGAGGCATTGTGAGTGATTTTGGCGTGAGAAAACGGTTCTTGAAAATCACCGAATAGGCGAGATAAAAAAAAACCCAAATTTGCTTCATATGTGCTTCAAGTTGGAATACGGTGATAAAATATTATGTATGCATAGTTTTTCCTAGAAGATATTGTGTAATATTCGAAAAAAAGCTGCACTACAACCCCTCAAATTCAGTGAGACATTCAAACACAGCGTTATTGCCGCTTCTTTTGACGTCCTAAGTCCACTGATCTGGCATTTTTCTAAGTTGCAAGTGTCACTATTTTGCGGAACTTCTGAGGAAATGTTATTCTGTTTCATCCTATGAATAAAACAGAACTTGTGTCAGCATGTGTTATACCGAGTGCTATGTCATTATTTTTTCGGCCTGCTCAAATTGTGAAGAAATATTATCAATAACACTTGGCAACGCTGTAATTCCTGGCACTCTCGGTGATCGGCGAGTTGCAAGTGTTACTATTTTGCGGAACTTCTGGGGAAATGTTATTCTGTTTCATCCTATGAATGAAACAGAACCTGTGTCAGCATGTGTTATACCGAGTGCTATGTCATTATTTTTTCGGCCTGCCCACATTTGAAAAAATATTATGAATAACGCTTGGCAACTCTGTTATCATCTTACTTCGTTACGTCACATCCTGGCGCGGTTTCCGCAGTGTTCAAACAGGAACATTACTTTGGGAATTTTTTTTGAAGAAATATTTCGAAAGAGAATTGAAAAAAAATCCAACCACTTTTCTTATCGTTCTGGACATTGTGGTATTTTTTCCAGAAATGAGTGATCTCGCCTATTCTCAACTTTGAAAGGGTATGAAATGAAAATTGCGGATTCGTGTCCAGGAGGCGAAAACGGGTAAGAAAAACGGCTATTCTCAGTTAATTGACATACATCGCAATTTTTAAACTTTTTACATATATAGCCTAAGTATATATTTGCTATATTCATATGAATACACACATCCTTATCCACAATCTGAACCCCTTTTTTTGTGGATGAATTATTATTATAATTCAAACTGAATCCTACATATGACTTTAAAATCGTCTCTTGTCAAATCTTCGCCGTTCTTTAATTAGTAAGTAATAAATTATTAATTTCTATTGAATCAAATATTTTTTTAATCATAGTACTTCCTTGAATTCTATGATAGTTCAACATATAAAACGTGGTGTTCCATCAGTCACTTCCAGAGAATGGATTATTGGAATATATGCAATTTATCGAAGAGAATTGAAGCAGGATTGCAACTGAACCGTAATTCGTATTGATAGAGAGGATTTGCGGTTCGCCAACCAAGCGTCACTGATCGTCCGTTTTTGTTTCTACATATAAAAGTTCGGTTGAAAAATCAATAAGTACTGGATCAAACGATAATCTGTTGATTCTCCATTGTGTGTTTCTATATATATAATATATTTTCAGAAGGTCCCAGGCGAAAGGCAGTTCTTTTATCTTTTACTGTACATTCAACATTAAATGATTATCACGTCATTTTTACTTTCGAATGATTATAGGACAAAATATTATGATTTCAAATAGACATGGGATTGAATATTATCTCGCCGTCTTTCGGATGAGGGGATTCAGCAAAATTTCCGGTTGGGGGGAGTTTGCTCACCGGCGTTTTAGCCCTGGTCGCAGAAATAGGCCGACGATGAATAAATCAATAAAACAATTACAGGAATCGATTGAATATCAGCAAAAACATGAAAATGAAGATGCCAAAATTTATTTATCACATAAATTGATTTTATATCAGCAAAAATGAAAATAAAGATGCATACAATTATTTTTATTTTTAATAATTTTTGTTATCAAGAGCAGGGGTTCCATTGAAACACAATACTCAGAGTAACCCAAAATGAGAGTAAACGTTTGGTAGTATTATACTTTCAAAATCTGTTTGAAAAATTGAAATCGGACCATTATATATATAAAGTGCATTAAAAAATTCAAATTGCAATTATGCAAAAACTAATGATCCGACAACGCATGTGTTTCTTACACCTGAAGCACATATCAATCGCCATTATGTAGCTACAACTTAAAAAATTGTGGTGTTATGAATTTTTGAAAAAAGCAGATTTTTTCCGTTTTGCTTTGCTACTAATAATTCGATCGAGTCGTGCTAGTGCTAATTTTGTTTCGCATTTTGATTCTCTATAATTCGTCCATTGAGATCATCGAGATTGCTTCGTTAGTTTCCATGTTACAAGCCAAAATCAAACAAAAACCACGATTTTTTTATTTCAAATGACTATAAACAAATCAAGAAATGGTAGTTGTGAGTAGAAAACATAACAGGACATAATTACGATCGTTTTTCGTATGATGGCACAGTCGGTTGAAAACCAAATTGGTACTTGTGTGTGACAAACTTATCCGCAAGATATTGGACTATTTGCATCACAGGAATCAAAATCTTTTTTATCGTTTGGGAAATTACTTTATGGTAATTATTCCTATATATTGAAAAGGGAAACATTCTCAATTAAATATTCAATAGAGAGATTTTTCTGTGAATTGAAAAATCCTCGATAAAAAAGAAGTTATTTTGTGTGTATGCCTAACAGAAAATAACTACTTCCTCGGCTAAAGCCACGCTGGACATTGATCTACATCTGATAGATATTCTGAAGATAGTGACTAAAGTTTATCTTTCAGTCGCAGATGATTCCATATCTGATTTTATGAACATCCTGTTCGTATTTTCAAACAAATCTATCTATCATACCATATGACAGGTTTTAATTTCAAAGTATCTCTTAAAAATAAATGTTTCTAACTTTTTGCCATCTTTGCAAAGTGACATTGCTTCTAGAAAATGTGTTTTCCGTTTCTTCCAGTCTTATTGACGATCGTGGAAGCGTGAATTAGATATTAGTCGACAAAAATGTTTTGAAGACCTAGTGAATGCGATGCCTCTCTTGGTCATTGTTACTAATGATTTCTTCTTTGCCTCATACATCTATATGAGTTCTTAATTGAGACTGGAGTAGTAAGTCAAATAACTATTTGAATGAAAATACAAATTTTCAATTCAAGATATTTTCTTTTGAGTTAGGGTCGTTTCAGAATATCTATCAGATGTAGTTCAATATCTAGCGTGGCTTCAGCCGGGAAAGTAGTTGTTTTCTGTTACAACATTCACAAGAAATAACTCCATTCTTATCGTGGATTTTTCGATTCACAAAAAAATAATTCTATTCAATATTTAACTGAGAATATATCCCTTTTGAACATGAATACCCTACAATAGGTTATCTTTCACGATGGAAGATAGTGACTGAAGTTTATCTTTCAGTCACAGATGATTCCATATCTGATTTTATGAACATCCTGTTCATATTTCCAAACAAATCAATTTCTATATACTTTGAAAGTTTTTGTCATTCTCATCTTTTGTTACTTCAGATATTTGTTTGTTTTACAGCAGGGTCTTTCTAATTTCTTATAGATTGCTGTCAAAAATTGTAAGGAGCCCTTATTTGGCTTGGACGCTTACAATGGAAAATAATTATCAAAATCCCGGAAAACATGCATCAGGAAAGATGACAGGAATATGAAACCTTCCGCCGGATTTTCGAATATGGAATCCCAATCGATCTTGATAAGAGATTCTCTCAAGTTTTTAATGTCTTTTTCTGTTATTGCTCGCCTCATCATATGTTTAGGAGTTATATCGATATCTTTTTTGTTGAGATAACTTGTCTGAAATGATTAGACAAATTAGGATCAATGACGAAAGTTTCGTGAGAATTCAAGTTCAGGTTCGCTAGAATTTTGTCGATACAATTGGCCTGGATATATCAATCAATACAGCTGAGTAAAATGTATATTGAAATCAGCAACTATAGGTATTCCTTATATTTTGTCATTAGGAAATCCAAAAATTCTTCGAACTTATTTGAGAATATAGTTAGTTTTATCTGGTAAATTTTAACGACAGACTGTGACAACAAGTATTTTCATTTTATTCATGAATGACGACTCCACCACGCTTGTTCAATTTCCTACAAATGTGACTGACCAGCTTTTGAGAAATTGAATTGACGAGAAGTATTTGATCCATCAAAAAATGTTTGGATGAGAAAACTATCAGAAAATTGTGATCGTCTCAAAAAATGTCTGTTCATAAACTTTATTCGTCTAAGATTAGAGCAAAATTGAAAAAACTCAGAGATTCGGCAAAACAACATTCCCTTAAAATATTTCCCCTGATGTTGGACCTGCTGGCCACATATCAGAGTTTTAAACTTCACCACGGTATTCAAACGGTGATGACAATTTGAATGAAGCAGTGACACATGTAAAATCAATATTTGGTGCGGTTCCGCTCAGAGTTTTCACAAATTCCATATCGATGCACATGAAAATATAATTCTTTTTTTCTATTTCTCCAAATCTAACTATTATTGCCTACAACCCACTTCGCTGGATTTTTTTTTGGTACATTCATCAATAGATTTTTTTTAACCGACGAAACCGAAAAGGAGGAGGTTCTCTAGTCGACGCGTATATATTTTTTTTTGTATGTATGATCACGCATATCTTTTTACTGAGACGTCCGATTCCGATAATTCTTCCTTCAGTGGATAGGGTGTACTTCGAAGTTGGTCCCATTTGGAAAAAACGCTAAAATCCACCCCTAGGGGTAGCAAAATGAAGGATATTGATCACTCACCCTCTGAATTCTGGTCCGTTAACCGATTCTATCAGGCATAACTTTGTACTGGGATCTTCGATTTGTATGATTCTTTTTTTATCAGATAGATACCTCATAGTTGATTATATCTGTATTTCGAATAGAATTGTCCACCCTTACGGGTAGAAAAATAGGGGATAGTTGATGTTTCACTTGTGAACATTATCGCACAAATGTAGTTGACAATGACAGATCGCTAGTGTCATTATTTTTGTTCTTCCGTCACAATTGATATATTGTATGAGAGGATGGAATTATATACAAAGTAATGAAATAAACTAACCAGAACAACAAAAATAATTTATATTACAACAAATAGTAAAAGTAGATAATCATATTATTCAACTGGTAATAGTTGAAGTAAGGTGGGTAAGTAAGTATTTTGGAAGTAATCAAAGAACGAGTAGTTAGTAATTATATATTTCAGCCACAAAAAATTGAAAAATAAAAACTTTTCAACAAAAAATCAAACCGACGAAATATGGAACTGAAAAGTAAAAAATAAAAGAAACCTTTTCAGTCTCAGTAACTAAGCTCCTAAACTAATGTAAGTAACTAATTTTGAGTCGGCGCCAAACGAACAATCAATTACTTCAAAAAAATTATCAGAATGCCATCATTTTACGCCTTACCTAATTCATTTGCTTGTTTGTTCAGTTTAGGAGCTTAGTTATTGAGACTAAGAAGGTTTATTTTATTTTTTACTTTTCAGTTCCGTATTTCGTCGGTTTAATTTTTTGTTAAAGTTTTTTTATTATTACTTCTATTGCTTTTTCTATTTTGTACATGAATATCGTACATACTGAATATATATATATATATATAAAAATATAAAATATTCCTATACACCTCATTCGATGTTTTTTTTTATCAGGCGCATATACAAATACATTTTCCGTAATTCAGCTTAAAGTTGGCCATGTTACAAACAGGATTCTCCTAAATCAACTCTGCGGTACTGAAATGTTT